>OV725077.1:205625145-205987549 GCA_928085145.1 Nezara viridula | reverse complement strand
TATCGCATCAAACGATATAATAATAAACTATTAATATATGTGTATATACACAAAATATTTAACTAAAACTATTAATCTGATATTTGCCTATAATTGTGATTAATAATAACCTAACAGTCCATATTTATACATAGAATCTTAAACTGAAAACAATCATTTTAATATTTACAGTTTTGTTTTATCGTAAATGTTACATATACGGATACGTACTCAAGTAAACTAGGGATAACCTGACGGCCACATGGAAACCTCGTGGAACCACACAACCATTAATTTATCCTAAACAAGAAGTCTAATTTAGTTCAAATTTTTAAAGAGTACGTCTGATTGGTCCTTCACTCTGATCAACGCAGAAGCACTCTCTGTCCTTCTGCACCCACAAAATCTAACAAGAGTAAGCCGATTTGTTGCCACGTTGAGCACCACGCGGTGTGTTCTTTCGCGTATAATTTCGTTAACTATTGTCGAATCGGCACTGGATTTTAATTGTTGATGCGGACGCACTTGATAATCAAATTCTAATGGTTATATTACCAAAGAAAAAACTTTAACATGACTTAAAATTTGAAGAAAACAAACATATACGGACCGTTACGACATCCACTCCGCATGGCAGCCAAACGAGAACTCGATATATATGTTATGTTATGAAATGTTATATATATATATATATATATATATATATATATATATATATATATATATATATATATATATATATAAATTTATGTATATATATATACGCGGCCTCTATGGACTGCTATCTGCAGTTATGTTGTTATTTAAAGTATTGTTGTTATTTATATTTCTTATTATTAAATTACTATATTATTATATTTATATTTCTTATTAATATATATATATATATTAATAAGAAACAGGCAAAGAAGAGGCAACACCAAATATATATTTTTATTTCTTATTATACGAGTAACTAATTTCATATGAAGATAGGGATTATCAGTGCCTTATAACAATTATCAGTGTTCAGGTTATAAACATATAATAATAAGAAATTTAAATAATAACAACAACACTTTAAATAACAAGATAACTGCTGATAGCAATCCATAGAGCCCGCCTCGCTCACAAGTACCCTTTTTGTTAATTGCATATACTTTTTTGTTTGTTTTTTTAAATTTTATTTTAGGGAGAGGTTAAGAATTTATTGAAACCAATTGAGCTAATATTTATTAATGGACGCATTTTTAATAAATTATAAAAACATAACCGATTCCGACGGTACAACCAAAGTTAGTTTTATGTTCGTAGATTATCATCGTTACCAATTGCATCTATGATTTGCAATACAGCTTCGATTCTCATCTACGTGACTATTCATTTGTCTCTCGGAAGAATACTAAATCCTACGGTGATTCGGGTGCCGTACGATGCCTTCTCGATTCCTCGGTAGCGAGTTTCGGCAAATAGGAGCGGGTGCGCAACAGCCGGGGGCGGCCCGTGAACAGGTGGGCCAGTCTGCCTT
Organism: Nezara viridula; assembly: GCA_928085145.1. Lineage (NCBI taxonomy): Eukaryota > Metazoa > Arthropoda > Insecta > Hemiptera > Pentatomidae > Nezara > Nezara viridula. The sequence continues at coordinate 205,986,063 of OV725077.1, read as the reverse complement.
CCGTTTCCGGGCGAGCGACATGTCCTGTTGCCGGCACAGGAGGAGGCACTTCCTCACCGGCTTGGGTAAGTGTTTGTGTTGGTGTAGCTTAACAATCCGTCTTGTAACAACATGTGGATTGACAGGAATGATTGTGTATATACTTGTTTGTTCAAGTGTTGGATGATGTCATTCAAACATTTTTTAATGGCAGCTTCATTTCTTTTAAAGTTATGTTTTATTACATACCTTCAAATTGAATGAACCCATGAATGCAGTAAAATGTACGGATGTCTTTGTTTTCTCAGGACGAGCTATTATTCAATGTTCACTGACTAAAGCAATAAAAAAGTGATTCACATCATGAAATTGAATCTGTCTTATTATTCGATTTGATTGTTGAACGATTTATTTCTAATCAACACAATTTATTATTTAATTTTTTTTTGCATTTTAATATAATATAATTATTTTAAAAGGTACAATACTATTGTTAATTTCATATTACTGGCCAACACATTGATTGACTAAAATATCTTTAATTTAATTTATTTTCTTATATAAAATTATATCTCATGTATGTGTTATAACTTCAAATCAATTATTATGCATATTTATACCGATCTATTTTCAAAAGAAAGTTACTATTAATAGACGAACAATACCAGTAAAAATGAATAGTATTAAAATTGTCATTTTATTTTTTTTTTCTCTTAATTATTAAAAAATATGAGTAAAGAAAAAAAAATTTAAGGTAATAAATATGTACAATATTTGAGCTTAGGGCGCAGGTAATAAATTTACTAGGGATTCCTGCGATCAGAAAAACAACTTCAAAACTCCAAAACGTTTTAGTATTTTTACGACTCTTAAATGAAAGAGAGGGGCTTTACTAAATAGATGTTAATTTGAAATAAATATGTTTATTTTTCAAAGGTCCCTTACACCTTGCCTAATTATTTAATGCCCTACTCATTTCTCCACTCTATTCCTCTTCTCGTGCCTTCCTCACCAAGGTTTTTTTCTGGTTTTGCAAAACTTTTCACAATTTTAATATTTTTTCCCCTATTATTATTATTATTATTTAAAAAAATAATACATTTGAATGGTTTGGGTAAAAAAATGCCCTTCTTACCTGTCGAATTCTATTTTGTCAAATGGATGCTATACATAGAGATATATTTTATATTTAAATAGTATTGTTAGTACCTTATTTGATATTATTAAGAAGATTAAAATTAAGAAGTTTAACAGTATGGATCGTAGTTTCTTATTAGCTCCATCCGTCTATGAAGTTGCACATGAATCCAGCAACAGAACTAGTTTGCCTTCATACAAGAATAATTTGCAGATGTGTCATCAAGAAATGAAAATGTTTTAGCGTGCTTTTATTTATTATTAAAACTGTCCTCTAAATGAGGTAAACCGAGGAATTATGCAAGAATCTGAATATTTAATGTCGTTTTCGTAATATAACGACATAGACGGCTATGTTTAAACGTGTGTCGTCATAGCGAAGAAATGCTTAGATATAAAAGGTATTTACTTTATTATAAAATCAGCTTTGCTTTTATTTTTTTAGTTATATATACTTTTTATTACAGCTTTATAATTATTACATTTTTGTGTAACAGTAATTATAATAGCTGGACCGTGCGAATAATTCACATAAAATATTGGTCTGAGAACAACTGATAAAATAGTATGGAAATATGTTAATGCAATGTATTATCAGGTGAAGGAATTCATTTTCCTTTTCTTAGTCGAATTAAAATTTTTATTTCTTAATAATAAATATTTTTTTTTTAGTGTAGTATATATCTTTAGTATACAATGGTCCAATTTCGATATTTTTTATTTATTTTGTCAGAAATTTTGTAACTTTTTAATCATTCATGGATTTAACATACCGTAAATTGCATACTTTTTCTGTTGTGGCCAAATGAAGTTTGTTTTTATTTTTAACTTTTTTTTCTCTGAGATGTTAGGGGTTGTGTTTAGACAATCTTTAAAATGATGGTCCGATAATCGGAACTAACGAAGATATGACAACACAGTACAACACCAGTGAGGAATAAAATATAGTATATATTGTATTTATTTCTAACAATGGGGACTTTCGGATCATTTTAGCTCTTACACGGTATTGATATGACACAATATTTTAATTAACAGTAAAATTTAAGGTAGAAAACATTAACATTAGCAAAAAAAAAAAAAAAGAAATTGTTTTATAGCTGTGTTTTTCAATAAATAAAAACTATTTGTTGCCATTTTTCTGTTTTTTATCAAAATTTCGGCAATATTATTTTCCAACTCTTCTTCATTCCAATGTTCTTTTTAGGCACAACGCTCAGTCTAGATGTGCATCACCGTGAGATTTACACCGCCAGAAAGAAATGATACTTAATCTTAATAATTGTCAGACTTATCCTTAAATACATAAAACTTGGAAATCAATAAATAAGCAATTAAATTTTCATTCTTATAACTTTTTTTTATGAAATTCTGGTGGATGTTACTATGTTTCGTCACTGCTCCATTTAAACTCTAGTTAGATACCTCATTCATCAAAATCCATCCTGAGAGCTGGAAAAGGGATCGTTATGGCAAATAACTGTAGTGTTATATTATAAAGATGGATTTTTTCTCTAATTATAAATACAATGAAATAGAAAATTGTTATTTTACCTTTTTATTGTATTGAGTTAATTATGTATCCATGAATCAACTTTGAAATAATGTATCTATTGTAGAAAAAAGTAATCTCTATACGACTTATAAATGTTAGAGTGAATTAAAAAATATATGATATTGTTATTATATGACAATTATATCATATTGTTTCAATACAATCTATACATATATGTGAAATGAAGATACCACTTTAAGTGATCACTGTAACTCATAAGTGACAATGCCTATGAAGCTGAAATTTGTATATGGTAGGGGCTTCAGCCCGATAGGTTTTTAAAAAAAAATGTATATAAGGATAATTACATTGGAAAAAAGAAGAGAAACTAATTACCTAAATGAAAAAGTGTTTAAGTGATACTTGAAGTCCTATTAAATGTAATTACACGAACTATTTAATAATACTTTAAGAGATAATTTTTAATATTTTCTTCCATAAAACAGGGTTACAGTTTACCATTTCAGGGGGAGGGAGTGAGGCTTCAGCCCGAAAGCCCCTTCCGTAGATCCGCCTGTGGTTCCTCGTTTGTTTTTTCATTTTTTAAATCAAAGAACAAATTTAATTCCGTGTATATTTCAAATCCTTTATTTTATTTTTTTATGAATCACCTGCTACCCACCATTTATGCCAAGCTAAGGGGAGGAGTTGTTCTAGAGGTACAACAAAACTTATTCTAACCAGAATTTTCAGAGAATGTTTAGTTATGAACCTGAATGATCCCCTATCAATTTTGTCAATTTCCTTGTTTACGTACGCTTAAATTTTTTTTAGACACACTTATATTTTAAAAACAACTCCTTCGATTTGGCCCTAAATTTGAGAAAAGTTGGGGATTGGTGAAAAAAATGATCAAGAAGGTATCAGTTTTATTGGATTCCATCGACTATTTAAAAAAAATACTTTAGCTACTCATTATCCTTGATAGGTCTATTTCAAAAACGGCTCTTTCCCTTTGGTTCAAAAGTGGAGGAAATTTAGGGAACAGTGTACCAACATCAGTTTTAAATAAATAGTTTGAATTTTATTAATGTTGAAATTTTGAATGATTTCATCATAAATAAAAATTAAATACTTAGGGTGCTATGAATTTATTGATTTTTTAAATTTATTTTATACTATAGGCTTCAAATTTATACTTATATAACCATGAAAATTAGTTACTCCATTACAGTTATCTATCATAACTTAAATAATGTATTACTTGTTGTTGTATACAATTAATGGTATAGTTCAATTTTTGACTACAGATATTGTTAACAAATTCAAACATTACCTCTATTGTTCAGTGACAATTAAGATAAAGCGGCAATGGTAGATAAAACCGTATTGCTGTGGGTAAGGTGCCAGGAATGTCGTTTATTTTGTAGATGCTCTCTTAAACGAAATATCTCCACACCGATATTTTATGGGTGTAATTTTATTTGCTACGTTTTGTTAAAATATCATATTGCTAATAATGAAAATTTGAATTTTTCGAATAGTTTATTTATCAGACTGTTAAGTAAAAATAAAAAATCTTAAAATAAATTCATTCAGTATTATTACTTTAAATTCCTTCTCTATATTACTGCAACATTAATCAAGGACAACTTTTGAAATAAATGAAAGTGATTATTCGATTGCTTGAAATATATATATTTAATTTGATGTCGACCTAACTATAAAATCTGAATATATTTTGGTTCATGGAACTACTCTTATTTTTGGAGCTTCCTTAATAGATTTCACATTTTACTAGCTACAAAAAATGTTCACCAAGTTATTAGCTATTCATAATCTAAAGAACAGAAATTTCGTTTTATTAGTTTCACTTTTATGAAAAGAAGCTCTATCGAGATAAGATCCTATTACTTATTTAATAAAGTTTCAGGAATAATGGAGGTAATAAAAAAGGATGAGATGTTTTTCAGTTCTAATAAGTTCATCATGTTCCATTATGAATAACAAAATGACATAATATTTTACGCTTATTCAATGTAGTCTAATGTTTATGACGTTCTAATAAAATTGATTAAAAATATATACCTATATTTTTTAATAAACGTCCTTTAATTATTCATTTATAAATTAATTAACGTACATTTTTAATTTTTGATTTAAATGTTTTTGAGATAAAGTTGTCACGCAGTTTTGTTTCCGATGAAATCGACTTGTACGGCTGAAAAATATTTCTTTGTAAAATCGAGTGTTAAGTGAACTTGCTTTGTATTACCTATTTAGCAAGAGAAACATTTTTATGACACTATGCTAAATTATAATTTTTATGGCTCTAGTTATGTAATAAATCCTTGTATTCAATGTTCCACTGGGGATTTATGGTTCAGAAATCGGTAAATTGTTTTGAGACAAGATAGTTTAAATTTAAAGGCCATCTTTTTTTAAATTTATATTTATTTTTTTAAAACTAATTTTGTTTATTAATTATGATTGAATTATTGAAATGGTTATATGTCAAAATTTATCACCTGTCCATTAATTAATGAAGATTTCTTTTTACTGACTTTGAATTTTTTCTTCGAGTACTGACTTCTTGAGTTCATTACTAAAAATGTTATCTAAGATATATAAATAATCGTCTATCAATATTATATTGCTTTTAAATAAAACAGATGACCCATTTGGATATATGCCTAAAATAAAAAAGTTTTTTTCAAGTATGTAGATTTTCGTTGAATATACTCAGGGATGCCCAAAAGGGGGTTTTATTCTTGTCCGGTATTGTTGAGTATTCAATCTTTTTCTGTCATATGTATATATGACAGAAAAAGATTATCCAGAATTTCCACAAAGGGCTCTGGTGTCTTCTTTTAGCAAAGAGGCCCAGGACTGAAAGGCAAGTTGTAAGTTATAAAACTTCTTTTTTTTCTTTTTTTTTTTTTTTTAATTTTTTGACTAAAAATGTTGTTTTGATATTTATTAAGAATAGTTTTTTAAAAAACCCAGCATTCCAATGGGGTGCTGAGATAAGTTCTTTTATTCAGATGAACTTTTACAACTGCTCTTTCATCAGTAATCTGCGTCTTAAATTAAATTAATGAATAAATTAAGTGAAACTCTGATGTAAAAGATAATTGTTTGCTTCAAATTATTCTGTGTTCGACAGAATAATTTTAAGATTTTTATAACCAGAAAAATTGATTAGTTATAGAAAGTATTTGTAAGAACATAAAATCAATTAGTAAACTAAGCAAGAAAAAAAAATGAATTTATTCATTATTACTTTTTAGATATTTCTTCTCCAATATTAATTTCTTGCTGGTAGAAATTCAGGAAGAAGGCTTTAATTTTTTTTTAAATTGAGCAGATATACATAAAATTTTTAGTTAAGGTTTTTACTATGATGCATAGAAAAATATTAGGTTGTTACATATATTTAAAAATTTTAGTTTCTATGCTTTACAAAATAGTTTAGCATTCCCAAAAACTCTTCAATTATTTATGAAACCTTGAATGTAAAGAAAGATTTCTTTTAACCTTATGTTACTTTGTCTTTGCGTGTTTTTTAAGCTTCCTAATGAAAAATGCATGTTACATTATTGGCTGGCTCCTCTATACATTATGGACATCTTTTTCAACATTTAGTTTTCATCTTCTTTTTTTGTTTTAAATATTACGATATTTTTTTCAATAATAAAAGAGGTATAACGAATCCATAATGCACTGCTTGTTGCTACACGGTTTAGGTTCTTTATTTTTATAGTATCTAGATATGTTTTTTCCTACCTATCCTATCCTTTTCTTTTTTTTTAGTAATAACGAGAGTTAAAAATGACCTTTATACTTATAAAGAGATAAATTCAGTTTTTATTAAAAATATTCAATTTTTCTTTCATAATTGTTGCCTGCGAATAATTAGGAAGAATTTGAAGGTCGTTGTAATGAAAAAAAAAAAAAAATGGTAAGGAACTAAGCCGCTGTGTGCGCACTGTAGCAGAAATGTGGGCGTTGTCGCCCTCACCGAACCGGCAACTGTCTTTTATTAAAAGTTATCTTCCGGAACAGCCCTTACTTCTTACTTCTTACCAGGGATTAGGCTAAAGGACTTTAAACCTATGATTGTCGAATTTAGTGTTACTGGAACGCCTTGAAGACTTAATTCAAACTAACCCATTAACTTTTGTTGTTAGTTGTTTTGAGAATTCTCAACAAGTAACCTTTTGGTTTATTATTTCCAACCGAAAAATTCGAAAACTTAACCCCCTCTCAAAATTTGAGGTTTCACGTTTCAGGATACGTAGAATTCGAAAAACGAATTAAGGTGTTTTTGTCCGTCCGCCGTCCGCGCATTTTCTCCGAAACTACTGGACCGATTTTTTTCAAATTTGGATATAAAATCAAAGGTCACCCGAGGATGATCCTCCTTCATCGACATGACTATCCACCTTTTACTTTCAGAATGGCGGCTGAAAAACCTGCGTTGCTATAGACTGTAGCGCCTAAACGGACGTTCCAATTTCAATGAAACTTCCCTGAAGTCATTTTCTCGACGCGCTTTAAATTTATTTAAATAACATACTTCAACGAAAAGAAGCTGGAAAAAAAGTTACGAAGGATGGTAAAATTAAATTCCGAATAACTCAAAAAGTATACACTTTTTTGTCGATATTGTGATAAGATGTTTCAAAGATATTTAAAAGTGTTTTTTTAAAAGCTTACGGAATTTCTTTAAAAAAAAACTTCTTAAAATCGGGCAATTAGGAGCAAAGATACGGCCTCTAGTTTTTTTATATGTTCTATTGCAAATGTTATATCCTTTGTTTTGGTTTTTAAATTTTGAATGCGTTACTGAAGTAATGATATTTTTTTTAGCATATTACTAACGATTAAAAAAAAAGGTTTAGTCCAATAATTGGAATCAACTTTTATTTATTTTTCTTTGTAACTAGGAAGGTAATGTCACTTTAGACTTGTTTAGAAATAATAAACCATTGTGAAATGATTTGCAGCGTTTTTTCAGTTATAACTGGTTTTATATTACCGTTGGTAATTGTTTTTATGTACATATCTATAAGCTTTATTAATTGCAAACATTTTATTAAAAAAGATTTAAGTATGTCATTGTGCTCTAAATTACATATAACTGCCTGATTTAGATTCATATCATAATATATATACCATAAAACATACCTGTATCATACTAAAAACCATGTACTCTTGTATGAGTTGTTTCTAAAGAAATAATGTTTCTTGGTCAACGGTTATACAAGGATGTGATATCACCGAGATCACGTTCAACCGTCAGGTTTTTCCCCTTTATTAATTGTTTTAATTAATAGTACCCACTTTATAGAGGCTGGTGATACCCTAATAGGGTTTGCTTACTTTAGGATCGATTCACAGTTGGTATAACATAATAACTAATAAGTTGGTGTAAACATAATACCTAGACAAATAATTATCCACCACAGCCTTGCTAATACCATCTTACTACTCTCTGGATTTGATTTGTGCCAGATAGAGGACGGGGCAGGTATCAAAAGTATGTGATTAGATTGTTCAAGCTTATATCACTCAAGAATTATATCGCTCTAAATAGTTAGCGAATCCTTCGGATCTTGATGGGAGGTATTAAAAAAGTACTGCCAACTTTATCCATATTCCTGCTATCAATACACGTCTTGAAATATATTGTTTGTATTTTACTACAGGCAATTCAATTTGGAACAAATTGTCATAATTTTATTGGTTGCTCAATTTTAAGAAAATGAAGTAAATTGGCCCCATTTGGATTCAATTATTCTTACTCAATGATATCATGGGTCTAGTAGATGAATTTACGGCAAAGTACTCGAATATTCTTGTGTTTATTACAAGGCCTAAAACTCCAATATCTGAGATTAATAATTTGTTTTGTATTTGCTGTGAAGCACTAGCGGATCCAGGATTTAATTTTGGGTGGGGCTTCAGCCCGAAAATATTTTTTTCATATATATATAACGATAATTAATTTGAAAAAAAAGAAGAAAGAAATGAATTACCTTTATGAAATGGTTTTTAAGTGATTCTTGAAGTCCTATTAAATGTAATTACACGAACAATAATATTATAAGAGATAAATTTTTATATTTTTTTTTTATAAAACATGGTTATATTTTACAGTTTTTTTTTTTTGGGGGGGGGGCTTCAGCCCGAAAGCCCTCCCCCGTAAATCCGCCTGTGCTGTGAAGGTACTGAAGAAATAAAACCATAGTGTTTTCTTCAGACTTGAACAGCTGAGAACGATGTGGTAAATAGATTATAATTGATTATTAATTGTGGACTTAGATAAAGTTCTATCGCTTGAAGTCGGTAATCAAACACTGATGATTAAAAAGCGAGCGGTCAATCACTGCCATGAGCGGTATCGGAAGAAACATTAGAGTGACAAGAGCGGAAGTGAACGCCCTGCCGCGCCCTCTCTTCAGGTCGTTTCTTCAGCAGCTATGGTCGGCTGCCCAGCGAGCTATGGGGTTTGTTGTTGTTTTATTTATTAAGACGTTGAATGTTGGTTTCCTTGTTGTTTTAATATTTGTTGGTTAGAACGCTCAACAATTATTGGTGTTAGCCCTTTTCATATACGATAAATGCAAAAATAGAATGTAGAAGAAGCTTTTAAGAAAGATGGTGATCTAGGAGGCAAATAAATTGAAAGTTTATTCCGATTAAACAACATTAGTGATATTTGTTTTCCAGCAAATTAGCGTATTTAATTTTTATTTGTTATATAAATTGGGCCATGATTCACCAACATTTTATTTATTAGATACTAGTTGGCCCGTGCAAAAAATTCGTAGAAAATTTTTTTTAGTGATGGAAGTAATAGCAAAACAATATGGAAATAGTAGTTCCTATGTATTCTGTAAGGAAGGAATTAATATTTTTTCCTTAGTCGATTACAATATTCCATTAAACATAATAGACCAAAATCACGGGAGGATCTACGGGGGGCTTTCGGGCTAAAGCCTCCCCCAAAAATGGTAAAATATAACCATGTTTTATGGAAGAATATATTAAAAAATTATCTCTTATAGTATTATTGTTCGTATAATTACATTTAAAAGGACTTAAGGAATCACTTAAACACCATTTCATATAGATAGTTAGTTTTTTTCTTTTTATCCAAAGTAATTTTCGTCATTTTTATGAAAAAAAAAAAGCTTTCGGGCTGAACCCCCTTCTCCCCAAAATTAAATCCTGGATCCTCTAGTGACCAAAATAAATGTACAAATTGCTTTGCTAGGACCTATATTTAAACGCTGACTGGAACGATAATAAAAGTAATAAAGACAAAATAATGCCCCGATTATAGAATATTCTGCATTATTAAAAAAAATAAAATGTAAGAACAAACAAATGTCTTTAAGAAATAATAAAGTTAATATAAAAGTCAGAAAAAAAATGAGTAGAATATTCTAATCCTAAATGCAATATCTTTAAACTGGAAGACATTATTAAGTATACCAAAACTAATGGACTGTATCTTTGTTAATAACTGTCCAATTTATTCGATCTTTTTTTTAATTTTGTCGGTAATTTAGTAATCTTTCTAATTATCATGGGTACAGTACAGAAAAAAATGCATACTTTTTGAGTTATTCGCAAATAAAGTTTCTTTTCTTCCATAACTTTTTACCCAGGAATTTCGGGAGGATAGGACTATTTTTCGCATGTGAAAGAGAAGAATATCTTTAAAATGAGTGGTCAATCGTTGGATTTGATGAATAATTGACGAAGTTATGGCGTACCGACAAAAAGACACCTTTTAGAAAAAAATATATAGGATTTTATTACGACGTTTCGGACATCACTAGGGCCATTTTCAAGACTTATTGATTCCTCCATTAAATACCCATTATTAATGTAAATGAAATTAAATTGTCCTGATATTTAATTTTTCTCTGAAAAATTAATACGACATTAATAATGGTTATTTAATGAAGAACTCAATAAGACTTGAAAATGGCCCTAGTGGTGGTCCAAACGTCGTAATAAAATAGCTGATAAATAAAATGTTGGTGAATAATGGCCTAATTTATATAACAAAAAAATCGCAAGACACCAATTCTAGGAAAAATGAATAGAAGAGATATTTAATTTTCTTTCCATTAATCTAGATTGTTAGCAAATGCATGAATGAAACTTTTCATATTTATTGAATGGAATTCCTTACGGTATTAATTTGTAAATGTGATCACTTGGGGCCTGATTTATACGTATTAACATATTTTTTCTAATTCCCTTATTCTCTATCTCGGTAGTTTATTTTACATTCTGTACTATTTATTTTGTTGTTATACGCAATTCATCACTGCACAATAACGCATCTTGTAAATTTGATTTAACTGTTTAGTTTCTTTGATTTTGCTTGATATGGCCTCGATTCACTAGCGGATCCAGGATTTAATTTTGGGGAAAGCTTCAGCCAGAAAGCTTCTTTTTTTTTCATATATATATAACGATAACTACTTTGGATAAAATAAATAAACTAACTATCTATGTGAAATAGTGTTTAAATGATTCTTGAAGTCCTATTAAATGTAATTACCGGAACAATAATACTTTAAGAGATATTTTTTAAAATATTTTTTCTATAAAACATGGTTATATTTTACCGTTTTGGAGGGCTCCAGTCCGAAATCCTCTTCTCCCCCTTCGTAGATCCGACTGTGTCTTGATTTAGTAATTGGTGAAGCAGCAAATTTCTGGCCCATTTTCTTCCCAATCTACGCCAAATAGATTACAGTGAGTGAAATTTATTATATCTCACGTGGATGTACGATTGTACTGTCGAAATGTTAATTTTGTGACGTAAAGTGTGATATAAAATATATCATAACGAGTTAATCATTTTTCGAAGGATTTTGGACTGTGTTGTTTATATTTTGTTGTTTTGCAGAATCCCTGAGTTCTGTTCCGGATATGCAAATTGGTCTTAGTACAGTGTTGTAGATTAGTCGTTTGTTTCATAAGTTAAATGAGAATCTGCAGTCCTGAAGATGACAGTTGATGATATCGTACTTGAAATTTGTAATTTCGCATAGATATATGTAGCAAGTGAGTATTTTCCTAAGTATAGTCCGAGATAGCGTACATATTAGTAGTTATAGGTTGATATCAAGCTTTCTGTTAAGAGAAACTTGCGTGGATCTATTTGTTAGCGTTTAATCAATTTTTCATTTAGTAAACCATTATTCAATAACAAACAAATTTTTCTAAGAGATAATAAATATATGCCAATGTTAGATTTCAATGTAAAGGCGGTATTGTTATATCACAAGCGAAGATGAAGATAATGGTGCAAGGATAAATAATAGGAGATTCAGCTTAAAGCGCTACCTTGTGTTACGCCAGCGTGTTGGTTTGGCTTACGAGTATGATATTTAAAGGAACTTGGTGCCCATGTTTTTATTGTTCATTTATTCATTCAGTCATGTTAGGGTAGATCAGCATCATCAACATAATACCAACCACGATATGTTCGGAATATCTTCAACGAACTGGGATATTTTTTCCAAATTGGCTAAGTATCTCATAATCAACTGATGATATTTTAAGGCTAAATAAATAAATTATTCTTTATTTCCATTCATTGAATTTTCAATTTTAAACATCAAAATAACAGAAATATGAGATATCAAGCTTTATTAGGCAGCCTCTTAAAGACTGTCTTAAAGACTATGAAGTAAAATAAGAAAGTAGAAAAAAAAAGTCTCCTATACTATAGACGGAGGCCTCAAATCATTCACATTAAAAAATAAAAGTCTGAAAAGGGAACTATTTAAAAATAATGCTCTTCTAGTATTCCAAAATATATAATCTAGGATTTCATTAAGATTTTTGGCGTAGCAGCTTAGCTCAATTCATCCATTTCCATTCATAAGGTACCAATTCGAGTCTAGCTTGAAACTTGATTTTTTTTTTTTTTTTTTTTTTGTGGTTTATCCATGAAATAAATTTTGAACTCCCCACTTCTGTTGAAATAGGTTGATAACATATAGAATAACGCCTCATATCTACTACGTTTGAAATAATCTAGGACGTAAATCCGCAAAAACTGCAACGAAACAAGACATACAATAGGTTAATGCACAGGAGGATCTACGGGGAGCTTTGGGGCTCCCCTCCTCCCCCCCTCCAAAATAGTAAAATATAACCATGTTTTACAGAAAAAAATATTAAAAACTACCTCTTAAAGTATTCTTCTTCGTGTAATAACATTTAATAGGACTTCAAGAACCACTTAAACACCATTTCATATATGTAGTTAATTTTTTTCTTTTCTTTTTTAAATTAATAATCGTTATACATATGAAAACAAAATCTTTCGGTCTGAAGCCTCCCCAAAATTAAATCCTGGATCCCCTAGTGGGTTAATGTAATGGAGAGTATTTTTCTAAGGTGTTTATTAATATCATGGTAAATAATCGATTGTTTCTGTTACCAAAAACGATACTGTAAGAACAAATCATTTTACTTGTTGCTTTACGAACAAAGGACGTCCCTCTGAAGAATTTTGAAGTTTTCGAGGAGTTTAATCCTATTAGGATAAAGTGAAATCAGAAATATCAAGGATGGAAGTGCTTTGTCATGTAAAGAGCTGGCAGTATAATCGCTTGATGCATGTTTATTGTAAATAACTCGAGAGAGACGTAAGTTGATATACACGACCTAAGCGGATCCATGCTCCGAACTTAGCATGACTGATGTGACATTCTCAAATTGGACCCGAACAGAAACTGCTGTTTTATAAACCTGAGTTGGCAGTTATAAATGGACGCGGTGACTCCTGGCCACCCCTAATTTCCCCTGGCCTAAAATAAACTATCGACTCTCTTAGCCTATCTAGATAAGATTTATTTTTCTTTCTGCTTCAGAGGAGATAGTCAGTGGACCTTGATCTATCCCTGCACAGTATTATAGTGACTTGTTGTTTGTAACATAGACTCACCTATATGTAAAACTATGTTTCTCAGAAACCGAAATTCTTTTCGTGCCTACACGATATTTATTATTATTTTGTATTATTGCTGAAAAGAATTCGTTTTTATCTATTTCAAAAAAAGAAAAAGGAAGTTTTTTAAATGTATTTTTTCATGTATTTTTTTTATCCACTTCCATTTTTTCATGACTGTGATTTTATAATTTATGTATTACTTACACATTTCTTTTCTTTTTTCGAAATGCATTTCTCGGTTTAGTCGATATCTTCAGTTTGTTTAAATTAAGTTTCATTTACACGAAACTACGATGATATTACGATATTTGGCGAGAAGAGATATTTCAGAATTTAAATTTTATTCTAATCTAAAAAATAATGTTTTACTGAATTCAATAAAGACAGAAAAATCGCTAGAAAAAAAATTATGAATTCAAAGAATGCCTCACATTATAAATTTGCGTGTGGTGGTCGTGTCGATATGTGATGAGCATCCACATTACATTTCATTTGACAAGCTAGTTAATATTTTATTCAAACAACTACAAATTACTAATTCAAGGAATAAAGAGACGATTCCTAAAACTTATTGATACGTCATTAGAAACCTTCCAAAAATGGCAAACCGAGTAATAGTTTTCTGATTTCAATTGTTCATTTTTTTTTGTTTATTGAAAAATATTAACTTCAAGCATTTTATTTAATGCTTAATTGTATCATAAGAACATAATCTGTTCATTTGCTAAATTTCATCGCTCCGTTTAGCTATCCTGAAGTCTCAGGCATCGAAAATATTATTTTTTATTCGATTTGAATTTTTGTATTTTTAAATTTATTGTTATTAAAACTTAAATTTTGGTCTAACTAGACTTATCGAAGTTCATCGGTCTTAGCGTGACTGTTATCTTTATCGGTGTCCACGATTGAGGTGCTATTTTAGGACTTGCTTATCCTTGTGGAATGGCCAGTCCTGTCCTAGGGCACTCTTGTATTTAATACTTTGTCTATTCTGTTAATAAGTCGACCGACTTCAGGACAATGTTTCATGTCGAAGGTACACATTTTTAGCAGATTTCGTTTTAATTCTAACTGTATATCGGAGGTCGACAAGCCTTGGTTTCTTCGTCTTATGTCTTATTTTTTGTTTTAAATTATTTTATTGAGAAATGTAACAATCTAGCACAATATGGACATTCCCTATAGTGAGCATAGAGTTGATTCAATCCATATTTACATAAATATAAAAAAAGTAAAGTAAAAAAGAAGACAAATAATAATCAAAAAGTATGTAGAGACAAGCGGGAATAAAAGTTACCGGAGTAGGTTGTTCCGAGTGAGATAGCTACAAAACGAAAAGAGATAAACGTAAGTCTTATATAGTATAACTTAATTCACATTTCTGTGATTCTTGTAATACTAATTATTATCTAAACTATATTATATGTTCCTAATCATTGAAGACTGATTAGCTATATCAGCTGTTAATTGTAAAGTAAGATGACATATAACCTGAAAGTATAACTTAGAGATGTGAAGTAATTATAATTAGTGATTACTATTATAAAAAAATTTATCTTTTGATAATTATATTATTTATCAAAGTTATTTTGTTTTCCTGTATCATTAATTTTATATTAAAACATTCGTTAAAGGTATATCCAATAGTCTTTTAGATTTATAAAGAAGTATATGTGTACAAATTATAAGCTAGCTTAAATTTTTTTAATAGGTCATTTTCTAAATAATATTTGAGGTTGTTTAAAAATAGGAACTTTTATCCCCGCTCTCACCTTCAATAAATAAGCTTAAAGATAAGTAAAGTAACAAAACACAGGCATAACTATATACAATATTTACAATCAGTCAAAGTAATTCGTGAACAGGCTTGTCCCTCCACTTGTAAAAGAAAAAGCACGACTCCAGGAGATCCCAGCCAGCGCTACTCTCTCAATCTCATCACTGATACTAAAAGGCAGTGTAAGTGAGAGCGCTATAACCACAATTTGTATCTATAAAAATAACAAAAATGATATATGTTTTAAAATGACAGGATATATGTTTTTAGGGATTTTTGGAAGTGAAAAAGTCACCATTTTTTTTTTCCAATACATCAATACTTGGTCTAGCAGTTGAACCGTCTTAAAAATACGAACATTTTTAGTGGTAAAGTCAGCTTTCAAGTCTTATGATTTTCTAATGAATTACGTCCCTATACCCCAAGCTCTAATAAACTACTATGATCATTTTTAATAGAACAGACTAGCTCTAATGTTGAAAATTCGAGGCTTATAAGAGATAATCTTTAGGTTGGATGATTTAATAGAGCGATAGTTGAAAAATGTTCTACGGATCGATCGAAAAATTGATGGGAGTATTGTATTCGGTCTAATGTTGAGGATTTGAATTTTATTGGAGAAGGATCAATCCATATGAAATAGTCCAATAAAGATTGATTTATAATGTTGCTCAAGTATGAAAGGGTAAGAAGAAAAACAACATTGGATTTTAGCGCAATATAGTATGTACTGTTCTGCAGAATATCCAGTTTTTAAACAATAGCTTGTCAGAGAAGAAACAATGTAATTACGTGAAACAAAAGCCAAGCTTTTAAATGTAATAGATTGCTATGAAGATATCTGCTTCCAGAACTGGATGGAACATCTTTCTTTATGTTGATTTGTATTCGAAATGCCCTTATTCCAGTCCTATTTGGATAGTTAAAATAGGAAAAGGTATTTACCCAAATGATTTTGTCCAATATTACATATTTTGGTACCTTTCCAATAAATACAATTTCCAACGAAATTTAAGAAAATTAAAGAAAGAAGAGGCAGTGGTGTTGCACCAGTGCTTTCTTTAAATGTTCAAATAACCAACCACTTCTTTCAAGAAGACCTTTTTCATTTTAAACAGTTTTTGGTCAAAGTATATTTCAATACACAATACTATCGTTCACTTTTCGAAAGAGTGTCAAAAATAGGAATAAATTGGAATTTTACAAGATAAGATTTTGAAGTGTGCCTATTTTCGTTTATCACCGCCTTTAACTCACTTTAAATTATCAATTTTGACATTTTTTTAGTCAGTAATACTTACTTATTTTGCAGTCAGTAATACTTACCTATTTTGTTAAAAATTAACTTTTTCAAAGGCTTCTCAGGTACTTCAAGAACACCTAGACGACATAGCTTGTTGGGCTAAAAGTTTGAAGAATAAAAATGAACGAGTCTAAGAGCCAATATGTTTCATTTACACTTAAACATGACTCTTGTCCTTCAATGTTCTTTAATAATATTGCTCTACTACCTTCAAAAACTGTATGATATTTGGGTCTCCACTTGGACAAACGACTGACATGGACATACCACATAAAACAAAAAAGAAAAGAACTCAATCAGCGATACGGACTTCTTTCTAGGCTACTTGACAGACGTTCTAAATTATCTGTGACTAATAAATTAACTATTTACATAGTCCTCATTAAACCACTTTGGACATATGGGATCGAACTATGGGGAACAGCAAATAAATCAAATATAAAAATCATCCAGTCATTCCAGTCAAAAGTCCTTCCGAAAATTGTAGACCCTTTACCCTTTTACGTTTCAAACCTCACGTTACACACCGACCTTCATCACGACAACTGCCACTGACCGCTTTAATAATTTTCATGACAGACTGACTCTAAATTCCAACCCACTTACTCAAGCTCTATCTACTGCCACAAATCCATATAATCCGCCCAGAAGACTGCTGAGGGGCTGACCAAAAGACTTATTGCATTGAGCTACTTGCTGCATTATATTTTTTTTTTTTTTTTGTGTTATTATGTTATGTGTTGTTTTACTACTTTTTTTTTTATCTTTTTGATTTGTTACTACTATTCTTTTTTTCTTATGCTATCATAAGCTTCTCCTTGATATCATATTTGCTGAATACCGAGGTAGATGGCAAATTTATTATGAGCCAGGAATATGTATAACTAATATAATAATAAATAATAAAACTTTTTCATTATTTAAATTTGTTTGTCATCACTATTTTCATCCTCCTTAATTTAGACATATTTTTAATAAAACAGGTATTAAAAAAAAATATATGAATCGAAAATTAAACAGTTTTTCTGTAAAAAAATAAATGGATCGTTATAGTGGTAAATATTCTAATGTTAGTACAATGTTAATTTTTTTCTAAAATTAACATTGTACTAACATGTTTAAATAAATAAACGAATAAATTTTTCGTGTAATTTACACGAACTATATGACTTCCATGCCAAAAAAAAAAAAAATAAAAAGTTTCTCACTTGTTCGTAATAAACTTGCTATGGAAGACTTAAAATTTATTAATACATTATATAAAAAAAAATCGAGCTTATATAAAAAAGACGGGCGTAATAATCTAGTAATTTATCGCCCTTAAAACCCCATCCTACTCTAAAACAATTCTGAGCCTTGTATTAAAACTAAGTTGTTTTTTCATTGTAAAAATAAACTAGCAATTATCACTTTTATAAAGTATTATGCAGGCTATTTATTAAAAGGATATGTAGGTTATCTTTCACCTACATATTATTATTTTCATTTTAATATTAATATTTTCTCATACCTACTGTTATCTGGTCTTTCCCTAATAAAGGCCTAAACTTTGGGCCGAAACGTCGGCAAAAATAAAAATCATTTATTTATTTATTTCTATTTTATATTTTTTACTGAACACCCCAAACAATTTCTCTTCAATTTTCTCTACAGTCAACCATCAATCCGCTATTGTTATAAGGATAATTATACATACTAATTTAATTTTATCTCATATTAATATTTAATCAAATTACCTGTTTTTACCAGGGACCAGAGGTATTTTTTTGGAAGGAAATTATCGAGATGACCACAGAATTTAAGAGAAATATTACCCTGTAAATTGTCATAATAAACAAGGTAATTAATTGATTTTATTGATGCATCTACAACAATCTATTTCTCATGGTTAATGGATGAAAATTATTTATTAGTAGTAATCCATGAGTAATAATACTAGTAAATTTTATTTCAAACAGCCATCTTTTTTTTTTTTATTGGCTATTTTGGGAGGAAAAATTCTTCCCTTTTCTCCTACAATGGACCCGCTACTTTTCCCTTGAATCCTTTATAACTTTGTGATGTTGCTTCATCAATTCTATTTGTACAGTTGGATACTTAGTCTTAGACATCTAAAAATATTTGATATTCATAGTGCCGATTAATAATTAATACTTACTAAATTAATCCAATGTTTTAGAATTTGTTTTGAATCCATTGGATTTCATAGCTTTTGGATGATAATCTTGAGAGGAAGAGAGTAGTTGAGTTTATGCATAGCCTGACATTGGCAAATTAATCAATTCTTACTGTCTAATAAAAAAAAAAGAAAATTATCCACATCCCATTATTTAATAATAGATAGAGCAGGTAATACCAGACTTTTCATTAAAGATATAATACACTTATTAAACCAGTTAATCTAGAAAAATATCATTTCACACTTATTTTATGCAACTCGAGTTATAAGGAATCAACTTCCTCCTTCATTTAACAAAGAAGAAAAAATGTTACACAGACATGTTTTTTATTGAATGAAAGCATTAAATATGAAAGTGGTGCTTCAATAAGCTGTTACCTTCGTTACACCAATGTAAGAAATTGTCAGAATTGTACGTGTTGAGAAATCAGTTCTATGATTAATAATATATTTGTTGACACTATATTGGTTTAATTTTGTTTTTATTTTACCATTAATTTTTTAATTTATAAATATCTTCAGGTTTGGAAAATTAATGTTTTTCCTCGTGTCGTCAAACTAAAAATAAAAATAATAAGAATGCATACCACGGCCTTTTATTAAAGCTGGATAGTCAGAAAATAAATAAAACATGAAACAATATTAAAAAATAACTGCCTCAGGTGATAAAAAAAAACACCAGTAAACTCAATTAAAAAAAAAAAATAAAAAAAATTTCAAGTTGGACATACATCGTCGTTTGTAATTAAACGGCAAACAATAACGTAAAATGTTCTGGAATTAAATATGTTGAGAACATATTTCTCTTTCTAAAACACTTATAACTTTTTTAAATATTTGGAGTGGTTTTATAGAAAATGCACTTAATCGGTGGAAAAGCAGTACTGGTGTAGGTGCCTATAGGCCTCTGCCACATCATTCCGTACTCATAAATGACATAGTTAAAGTGCTATAATAACGTTTATGGTACATAATATTGATTATATTAAAGAAAAAATATTAATGCAATAATTTAA
This sequence comes from Nezara viridula, assembly GCA_928085145.1. Lineage (NCBI taxonomy): Eukaryota > Metazoa > Arthropoda > Insecta > Hemiptera > Pentatomidae > Nezara > Nezara viridula. Next base: position 205,966,181 of record OV725077.1, on the reverse strand, counting down.
TAGTACAAAGAAATTAAATAATTTTTTTTTTTTATCCGTCCTTTATTCTATACGGGGGTCGTATAAGAAGGCCTATATATAGTCGTTTAATAAGGCCTCTAATGATATAATTATAATAACAAATCTTAATTCAAAAATACTTCACTGAATATCTTGAATTGTTTATTTAACGATTGCAATTTAACAATTTGTTTATTTTTCAAAAATTTTGTTAAATTTTCTCTTTCTAGTCTTTGTTATTTAATTTTTAACTGAACTTTTTAGCATTTCTTCTTTTAATTTTAACTTTGGATTCTCACCTGTTAACTCTAATTATTGTAATCTTTACCTTTTAATGTTACCAGTTTTTTTTAACTTTTAAAAAGTCTTTAAATATTCAACTTTCAATTTTAATTGTTTTTTCAACTTTCTTTCTTTTAATTCTGAACTTTTAAGTTTAATTTTTTTTGTACAACTTTTCCTTGTTATTTCTAACATTTAATTTTAAATTGTAGTCATTAACTTTTCGTATTGTAATTTTAAAAGACTTTTAAACCATAGATGGTAACTACTATTCTTGTAATCTTTAACTTTTAATTTTACTAGTTTTTGTTAATTTCACTTCATTTAATCTCTAACACTTAATATTAATTACATCTGTACTTTAAGTTTTATATTTATTAAGCTGTAACTATTTATTAACTTCCTATATTCACTGTAAACTATTGATAAACTGTATTTGTCACCTGTAGTTATGTAATATGAGTAATACTATCAGTTGATTTAAAAAATGTAATATAGGGCAAAAATGACTCAGGTGGTTGAAAAGCCCTTAACGTTTTGTAAATAAATAAATAAACAGTTTTTTTTTAAATTTGCAGTGTTTATTTGTTATGCAGTCATGAGGGAATTATATTGGCAGTGGTTATGAGGGAAAACGCAACATAGGGAAAATACATTAAGCGAACAAGTAAGGAATTGCCAAAGTCTCGAAAATGAAAACAAGGATCAGTATCCATTGTATGGTTAAACGAATGTTGAAATCAATTACAAAATGTTTCTGGACTACTATTAACAGAAATAATAAAAAGCATAGATATTTTTATGCTTATGTACCCGTAACACCAATATTTAAGTTTAAATGTTTTTTTAAATCGATATTTATATAATCAAAAGAAAGGATTGGTGATCCTTGTTCAAGCTCAATGATGTAGTTAAAAAAAAAAGAAGTGTATTTTTCAGTTATAACTACTAAATATTCCAAATACGTGTAAGTGCAAACATTAAGAATATTCTTTAGATGAAAAGGCTATTTTTATTTTATGAATTAGATTCAAGAGTTTCCATAAAAGTTCAACACTATTTAAAAAAAAGTTTGTACATGTGTATTCAAAAGCCTAAATATATAATTTGTAAATTTATTCGTTTGAATTCAGAAGTTATGCTGTGATGTTCGACGAACGATTCTTCTATTCCATTCTGTCACTAAAACAATTTAAGAAATATTTATAAAATTAATATTTGTTTTAACAACAAACAATTTTCTTAAAGGTTAAATATATTTTAGGTCACCTTACTTTATTTAGCTTCATTTTTTGCAAACAATTTGAAATAAATAAAATGAAAATTATGTCAAAAGCGTGAATATAAGAAAATAAAAATCTGAAAGTCTTTTAATTTTACTGAGAATTTCTATAATAAGTATTGGAACTGTTTTTAATCAAGACTGTTTGCGATCTTTAGTATTTTTATCTTAAATTCGCAGTATTTATGTTAAGAATCGTTCAGGGAAGCTAAAGTTTCTGTTTTTAAGTCGACTATTAGCGATAGTAAACAATTTACTACGCGGAGATAGGACACGGATCTGGAACTTCTTTGAAATCCAGCATTTTCTTTAATATTTTAACTATGGCGTTTTCCGTTTTTAAGAAATACAGTCTTATTTTAAATTTCTTCTTAATAAATAAACTTTAAACTATTTACATTAGTGAATGCATCGGTGGGAAGGAGTAGGAGGTGAATTACAAATGAAGCAGTTATCCAATTATACTCGGCTCTGAACCGCTTCAAACGGTTTGGACTGGAGGTTTGTCGATCGCTCAAGTTACGTAACCTGAAGTACAGACAAGATATAAATTATTTTATTGACAACGTGGGTTTTATTGTTCATGTTATATGAATGAAATCATATAACTGCAAATAAGATAGCTTCACCCAAAAGGAGATCAAAGATACGTGGATTTCTATATTAAGGACACAAAACATTCAATTAGGATTATATTTAAATATAAATATGAAAATATACATAAAACCTTAAATATATAAATTAAATATGATTCCTGTTCTCATGAAGTTCATAATAAAGATTATTAAGATTATTAACCCCCCTCCAAGTCGGTTAATAATAAAATAATAAAAATAGGAAAATGTTTTTTTTTCCTTGGTCCAATTTTGTTTCTTTGAATTATAACGTTATATCGTTATTGAATTATAACATACGTTCTTCAACTAAATTTAAGCATGTTTCGAAAAATAATATGGAAAATTAAATAGCATTATTTTCCATGTTTTATTTATTTATTTATTTTTTTTGTATAGCCTTTTCTTACAAGTATTACACCTGTAGGCCTCCTATAATTAAGAGGTTAATGGTCTAACTTCCCGCAGTGACCAGCCGTATTGGGGAGTAATTTTTCATGTAATCACCGTTATATAATTTTTTTTTTGTCCTCATATTTCCATCCACACCTGTCATGAGCTTTACAATAAGCAGATGTCCTGTAATTAATACGAAAAATTGACATTTTAGGCTTGGGGAAAAAAATAGTACCCAGCAGCACTTCTTCCTGGTCTTGATTTATTTCCTTAATTCAAGAAAGGAGATCTCTTATCCAGCTCCTCTTTAGTCGTCTCCTGACAGACATATCAGCCGGGACCATATCGTTAATAAGTCCGTGGTTATGTCCGTGTAGTTTAAGACAAAATCTGGAATAGAGATCGCGTATGTGTTGGTCGATAGTTAGTTGCCAATTAAAATTAATTAATTAAAAATTAAATTTAAAATTAATTAAGATAACAAACTTTTACCCTAAAAACTTTGGAATGGATTATATTAAACAGATAAGTACATAAAACGAAGTAGTTAACGGTAGCTGCAGTTCATTCTGGACTAGTTTTGTTAACTTGTATAAGTGTATTTTATTTACATCGTTGTTACAATTTCATAAATTATTTTAATTGTACTTTTCATAGTAGTAGAAGTATTGTTGTCCGCAAAACTAATTGCATGATAAGTTGGATGTGGGTTCACTGATGAAAAACCAACTAATATTAATTCTGTGATTAATTTAAAAAGCCATTAGTACACCAATGTTGTTTTGTATTTACAACCCTTTACTGAATTATCACAACAATTCGGCTGTTTGAGCCATTTTCAATTCTATCAGGAATAAAAGTTCCTTCCTTTCTGTCTTGTTCAATTGAATTGCTCAGTAACAATTGAAAAGATGCGATGAATATAGAAAACGATGGATATAGAGACAAGGAAATGACAAAAAATTGTTTATATGATGATGCGTTCTTTTCTATAAGAAACGAAGGGATTTTTAAACATGATGACTAGAAAATGACAATGAGCCAAAACGTTGTCATGATCCAGGACTGTAAAGGATTGTAAATAAAAACAATATTAGTGTACTAATGGCTTATTGAATTAATCACAGAAATAGTATATGACACCGAACAAAAAGAACTTGTAAAAAGAAAAAAACCTGTACCACTTTAACTGTCTAGGTTTTAGTATTATATAGAGAAGTAGTGTTTCTTAATCAACGGTTGTAGAAGGAGGTGATTGGAATGAGATCACGCTCAATCGCCAGGTTTTCTCCCCTTAATCAATTAGTTTTAATTAAACATACCCACTTTATAGATGCTGGGTTTGCTGCAGGAGGGTCTCAACCCCATAGTCGACCCACGGCAGACGAAATAGATTAAATAATTTATCTGCCATCAGCCGATTTCAAACCTGGGATCTTGGACATTGGAAGTCAGTGAAAGAAAACTGTAAAAGCAAATAATATTTATATTAAATTGTTTCGTTATTACTTGTTTTCTTAAATGAAAATTATGAAATTTTCAATTGAAAGATTAGTCATTTATTAAAAAAAATTACCATTATCCACCCATTAGCTTAAACGGTTGCAGTTGTTATAATTACTGTCATTAGCTACTGCAGTTGCTACCCAAGTACTGTGAGCTTTGTAGCTAATTAGCGACGATTGTTAACTAAAGGTCATTGTCGCAAATAAGGAGCGTTGTTTGAGCTCTCTGCAACTAATAATTTACTTACTGTGCTTGGGAACCGGTCGCTTCATCTTCGTAGCAGTTTAAAGGCCTGTAATTGAAGTTCGTTAACATCGGTTTACAAATTAACCATTCCTAATTCGAGGAATAATTTCTTTGTCTAAGTCAGTTTTACGAACTCTGTCGCAAGTGTCGGTCTAGGTGAATACAGCATTCCAATATCGTAGCCATAATAAAATCCGTAGAAGCGAAGGGGGCGTTGCAAGACTTGAATTGAAAAAATACTATTTAAAAATACTAAATAAATAAATGACAAAATAAAGAATTTTACCTTAAAATAAAAAATTAAATAAATAAATAAACTTGCAAGACAGTCCAAAGAAAAATCGACTAACCGGAAGTGCCACTTTATATCAACACTGAAACACATTTTTACAATTTTCTTAAAAACGGCTCCAACGATTTTGATTAAACTCGATATATCAGTGTATTATTAAGCAGTTTTTAATATAATGTAGGTTTTATTTGCATTAATGTTCTCTATCAGGGCTTAAACGGTTAATTTTCAATATTGGCTTCATCTAAAGTTTCTTTATTTTTCATTATTTGAAATAATTAACCATTTCACATTAATCTTTGATATAAAAAATAGTGAAATATAAAATATGAAAGAATATGATAATTAACTAAAGGAGAAATAAGAAACCGTAATGGATAATAGTCGTAATAGAGGAATCAAAGGAATACGAGCTTACTCGAGTTCACCCGTGCTCGCCCAACAGATTACAACAGGCTTCCATACATAACATCAGCTTCATATAATACGGACTTCGACAATATTATGTTCATATATATATATATATATATATATATATATATATATATATATATATATATATATATATATATATATGCGGTTTTCATAAATGCTATAGTTGGTATTGTTTAATATTTAATTGTATAGAATACAGAGATATAAAAATTAAAATTTGTATGTATAAGGTTATTTAAACAAATAAAAATACTCACAATGAATTGTAAATAAATACAGCGTCAATCATTTTTACTTTCACCATTTTTGTTAAGTTCAGTGTTGTTAAGATCCCATTTAAGAAGATGGTAAGTAAAAGTCGTATGATGCGCGCATCAGATTTTGTGATGTTGCTGTGTCCGAGGTATAGTGTTATCAATAAAAAAAATTGGAAACATTGTATATAAATAAAAAACGAAAATTTTCTATTTTTCAATTTTGACCTTTATTTTTAATTTCTATTCGCATTGAAGTTTATAGTCCCTGGTACAGATCCCTTTTTATCAAATTATTAACATCCGCCTGAAACTTAACTTAACTTAACGTAACCTACAACTATTTTATTTACGAAAACTCTTGTTGCCAAACTTTGTCTATTTAATTATGTATTAAAAACTCGTAATTACTCATTTGTTTTCCACTTGGATCGTAAGGTAACTTGATTACAAAATCGATAAAAAAGGTGGCCTACAAAAATATTGAGCCGTTTTCCTATATAACCTCGTTATTTTGAAAATTTGGGGGTCTAGATCACGCCAAGCGGCTCAATATTTTTAAAGGTCACCTTTGTTTCGTTTTTATGCTCAAATTATCTTATAATTCAAGTGGAAAGAAATTGGGTATTTATAAGTTTTTAATATCTAATTAAATAGACAAAGTTTGCCATCTCCACATTGAAAACGCTCCAATAACGAGAAATTTCGCAAATGAAATATTTTTAGGTTACGATGAGATGATGTTATTTACGAAGTTTCAAGCGGATGTTAATAATTTCATTAAAATGAGCCTGTACCATGGACTAGTATGCCTTGAGATCGGTTTAATAATAATAAAAAATAATTCTTTGATTTATACAAGAATAATAGTTTCGGGAAATTTCTGCCTCCCTCTTCCCCAATCATTTATTCTTCCCTCCTCTCCCGAAAATTGGAAGTCACAATAATATAATAAGTGATTTTCCGAAACATACAATAAATAACTTAAATGCCCTCGGGCAGTGGAAGGAATTTGTTGCTTGTATATATTGTATTGTTATGTAATTTAATACTATATATTTAATTTGATTAAATAAACATTTTGGGGGATTAGAAAAAATAAAATAAAAAAATAAAAAATAAAATAAATAAATAACTATAAAAAAACTAATTGTGATTATTATTAAACTTACCTTAAGACATACACTTAAGTGTAAATAGAAAAAAAAATGTAAATGTTAGATTGGTTAAAAAAATGATTATCTTTGAATGTTCCTCACCGATTGCTTTGATCTTAAAAGTGTAAAATTTTTGATTTATTAAACTAATGAATATTTGATATCTTTCTGGATTCCCTACAGAATGAAAAAAAAAACATCGAAATCGAAAAGAAGTATGGCTGATAAGAAAGATAAGATTGATTTTTTAAACATTTTTTTTCGGATTATATTTTTTACTAGAGCTCTATTATGACTAATTTATATTTCGCATATTGCTACAGTATAGTACAATTTTGAAATGAAACAATTTATACCGACGGAAGGAATAAAGTAGGTGAAATATTTTGTTAAGGAGAAACCAAATTGAGATTGGTATTTCGCACCTGAAATAACCCTCAAATGAGAATTCCAATAGTAATCGAAAAATAAAAAATTAGTTTATCAGATTTTCACCAAATGAACAAATTGGGTTCAAATATTTTTTTAAAAAAGTAGCAATGGTTTAACATTTTTATTTGCTAATACTCCAAAAAAATACACTAATGGCACTGCACTGTTTTCTTTTGTAACTTCATATTACAGTGAATGTATGAATATATAAAATTAGAACAAAAAATATTGGAAATTCATTTATGTTTTACATCAAGTGTTCAATAATGATTATGGTCGTATTTCGAGCACTTGGGGAATGCTATTTATATTAAATGAGCATAGCTATAATAATAATAGCTATGAGACTGTAAATATAAAAATGTTAATAGGTTTAAATACCAACTCTCTTTGGTTTTTCGCCTTCTTAGAGCCTTTCCCCTCATTCATTCAGTCTTGATTTATGGTGTTGTCTCTACAATATAGCAATAAGAAAAGTCATTTTCAATACTTGAAATTATGAAAAGATTAAAAAAATTACTAAGGAAGTACCATGGGTTCACCTGGTTCAGTGGTTTCGGAACTATCGGTCTTTTTGTTGTCTTGCCTTTTAGGCTTAACGGAGTTTTTCCCGGTACAATTGAGAGGGCGGAGGATTAATTGCACAATTAACGCTCCTCCTGACACCGGTACGCGAACTTGTACTTATTTTATTATGATAATTTTTGTTTAATAGGTTGTCATGTTCATTAGGCAACACGTGTTTTGCACACACGTTAGCCCGTTTAGCCGACCTTTCCTCCCGGAGCTAAGGGATCAGTGTTGCCAGTTGTACGAGAATTCTCGAATTTATACATGGTTTTAACTTATTGTAGGTGGTATGAGGTTCGATCAATCTTTCACCTCCTACAACATTTTATCTATGCGATGCTTTATTTATATTGCAGTTTATTAAAAAAAATAGATTTGTTTAATAAACTAGTGTCAATCAATTGCACTCTCAATTGCACTGTGAGACTCTTGCACATGACCAAGACTGTGTGCGTAAGAACAAGACTTGTCTTGAACAAGACTTGACTGGGCAACAGTATAAATAAGTGTATCGGCCAACAAATTTAAATGAATTATCCAATGAATTTTCAAGTCTTGGTTTTGAGGTCGGAAGAGAGTGAAGTAAAACTATTTCATATGTTGCATACGTATATGAGAAACCTGCTACAATCTTGACAAAAAAAACTATTCCTTAATTATATATTTTTTATCTGAGCGTTCTATGCTCCCTGAATTAAAAAAAAACAACAAAACAAATTTCAGACATTCTTTTTATTTCTCTTTCTAAGGGATCGTTAAAAATGTACTTGACATAAAATAGACCATTTGATAATCAAAAGGATCGTTAATTTAATCCATCGATAAACATTTACAAATGGTTTATTTATTTTCGAAAGCTTTATTCGATATACATTTAAGTAGCAGCCGATGAATATGTAACAATAAAACTTCAAAGAGCCGTAAACATGATGGGTTGGCTAGCCGCAGCTATATTTAGCTTCTGTATACCCGATCTATTTGAACGAAATCATTAAAAGTTTGCATAACAAAACTGCTGAGAGGCTTTTTACTCCTTACTAATATTAGCAAACATCTCAGCCTTGGAAATATAGTTCTATTTGTGACCTTAGGCAGGAAGTGTGGTTTTAGTACAATTAAATAGCCCTTTCAAAACGTTTTGAAAATTGTAATTTTTTTTTTTAAATATTCATATCAAAGTTTTAGATTTATGTTTATGAAAATGCATATTACTTCATGGACAATGAGATGTAGCAGTTTCTATGTTCACTATATTGGTGTTTCTTGTGGAATGTCATTTCAGAATAAGTGGAAATAAATAATTTCAATTCTGGAGCGTAAGGTATCATTATCCTAAGTCTCCAAATTACGGCCCGCGGGCAGGATCCGGCTCGCAAGCACCTTCAATCCGGCCCGCGAAAGTTTCTTTGATAAGTTTGTAAAATTTGAAAATTATGAAATGTAGCAAATTAATCACACACGAGGTTATTACAACATTTATTGTATGCTTTTTTTTTCTTTTAGAAAGCTCATTTCACAGCTGAAGTGACATTTATAAAACGAGATTTTTTTTTCATCACTAGCCATGGCCCGCGATACTTCGGTGGAGCTCTCAATGGGGCCCGCGGAACATAGTCGAGGTCTCATTGTGGCCCGTCGGCCAAAACTTTTGGAGACTCCTGACCTAAGCAATCAATGGTCATGCATTTTAAGATTGACCATTAATTCACCATAGGAATGAGGCGTGATGATCGAGTGTGTTACAGCGTCGTTTAATATCATTCTCGAGTCTAGCAGCACTGGTTTGGTGGATTGAAATGGCGTTTATGGTATACTGGTTCGTTCCTATGGGCCTTGACTTAATTTTACAAGTAACGACTCTTGACAATTGGAAGCTAGTAGAAGCAGTAAACATTTCTGCGTCTCCCCAAAAAAAATCTTTAAAAAAGAAAACTAAAACTGCAACTTAAAGCCCAACAATTTAAATGTTGTTTATTGATTTGTACAATTTTTTTATGAAAGTTTTTTTTTCCCAGTCGGCGCAAGATTTCCCTATACGTGTTATATTATAATAATAAAGGTATGGATGTAAATTATCATTATTTATTTTTATGAATCTATTTTAGTTTTTTCTATAAATTTGTACAACTATTTCATAGTATCCCTTTCTATATCTGCCAGCCCTTGGAGGATAATGCTATCATTTTGGATATGGGGATATTTATTTCGGTAGTTATCATATTTGCTACATTTTAGTATAATGTTCAATGGGTACTCGATGGAGTTGCATGTCGAATAATTTTCATTTTTATTAACTCTAATTAGTGTCAAGCCGCGATTTGTGCGACCATGGTTAATTCTCAGTCTTGTAAGTAAGACTATTTATTTTCTGTTTAAATTAAAGCAAGCGTTGGAGAACCATGGGTGTAGAGAGACGTTAGGTTGGATAGTGAAATGATCTTTGACTTTCGAACTTGACTCTCAGGCATAATTACCCTGCCATTCACTAATAAAGTATTTTATTATCCATCTACAAATTTACTGTAAAGGTAGCTTCGCTCTTCCAGAAAACCGTTTTGCTATCATATCAGCTCGTTCATTCCCACACAAACCCAAATAACCTTAGCCCAAATGCTAGACCAAAAAGAATCTTGGTCTTGCACACTCAGTCTTGTTCTTGATTTTGCACAAGAGTCTCGCAACAGTCTTGCAGTCACCTATTAACTTATTCTTATAGAGATACTACTATAATATTTTAGATAGAAGAAAACTTACTAATCCCGAATACAAAATAGAAGAGCTAAATGAAAAAGTGTGTTGGTCATACCAATTATTTACATGTAGTAACTAAAATTGTCTAGTATTAGTAATTATTTTGCCTTAATTTTATTCTAAAAATCATTTTTTTTAAACTAATCTTGGTCTTGGTCTTGCAGGGAGCAGGGTAGTTCAGTGGCTGAGCACTGACTTCCAGAGCTCTAGGTCCCAGGTTAGAATCTGGCTAATGACTACTAATTTTTCATTAGCCATGGATTGACACTGGGATCGGGAGACCCTCCTGGGGAACACCCAGCCTCTAAAATGGTTACACTTAATTAAAAAATAATTACGGGGGAAAACCTGGCGGTTGACTGTGATATTGGCCCCATCACCTCCCTGTACAACCGTTGGCCTAGTTACAGTACTTCCTCACATTCAACCCAAGACCCTTCATGGGTTATAGTGGTACAGGTTTTTTTTTTGTTTTTTTCTTGGTCTTGCAACAGTTAGACAGTCTTGGTCTTGGTCTTGCAAAGTGCAAGACAAAGACCAATTACATGACCTGGAAACCAGTGAACATTAAATTTGTTATTTGTTGAACGATAAACTTCTTCTATTATGTATGAAACGTTTTCAGTTATTTTTAAAATCTTAAAATGAATTTAGTTTAATAGTTCTGAATTATTCTACCTATGAAATAGAATATTATATTATGTTATAACATAATTGATTCATCGCATATTACGATTTGTATTTAATCAAAATCGAGAAAACATTATAAATGAATTATATACTGTTATTCGGATATATGTCAAAATTTTGATTTTATACCAAAATTTAATATTAAGGCAAACAATTTTAATACCGAATCCTACATGAGTGGATTTGCAGGCGCACCCCACATTTATAAGTAAAATGTTGTTAATAATTTGATATAATAAATAAAAGAGTGAGGAGTGAAGTACGTACCACAGCAGACAGTAAATGTTAATTGTTGTTTATTATTATTATTATTATTATTATGATAATTTTCAAATCCTCACTCAACCATATATTTCCGTTTATGTTGTTATAAATTATTAAGTTAGAGAGCACCAATCACAACATGTGTATTAATTTATTATATAATTATTAATGTAAATGCAATTTTACCAAATTTATGAATGCAATTAGTTTTTGTTAGATACAAATACAAAAATGGAGCTTAGCTTCCCACATTAAACCATCTAATGTTAGAGAAAAGTTACAACGTCTATGCGGGGAAGGAATTGCTTGTTGGTTTGTCGAACTTGCGTGGGGGGCTTTGAACTATAGAACTCTTTAGACAAAACACTTTCAAATGTTAATACCCTTCTGTTTCCCTTTGGCCAGGTGTGGACATCTGTGTGACTGTTTTAAGGCCAAGCCTTTCGAATCTGTCATCAAACTTATTTTTGTCTTAGTCATTTAGGTTTGCAATAGTTTAACGGCATTCTTTTTTAAAACGTTTAATTAGATATAAAATCGTGAGTAAATATTATTTACATTCATGGAAATAAATAGCAGATAGAGAAAGAAAATGGAATGAATAAGAATGGACAGGGGTGTCCATCCCACCCAAGGTCTATGGGGCAAGATCCCCCCCCCCTCCTCCTAAAATATTTTATTTCTCTTTTCTTCTTGCCATATACAATTACACCTTCTGTGGTCTGTACTATGCTTATCTTTTATCCACTGGTTTGAAACTTTTCAATCCGAAAATTCATTACCCCGTCGAAATTTGACACCCTCAAAATTTTTTATTGGCGCAGCCATGAAACTCCCTTGGGGACACCCCTGAGAGTTCACAGATGCTTAAAAAAAAAAAAAAGAAAGATTCTTTCAGTTTTAAAAATCCCTGAGTAAATACGTCTATGGAAACACAACAGACTTCTTATAAAGATAAATTACCTATACCATAGGTGGGGAAGAATGAAAAAGATTTTCACTTCACAATAATATATTACGAAAATTGTTTAGACAAAAAAAAAAAAAAAAAAAAAAAAAGGAAAATTAATTCTACACCTCATGTATTGTATTTCATTAATGTAACTTGTATATAATACAAATGGATTATAAAAATATGCATTAAATATAGATGTTTTGAACAAATTATTCAATAAAAAATTAACTTATTTTTTCGCTTAAAAATATCGGGCTTACTTTGAAAAACGATTTTTTCAATTTTTATATTTGATTTGTATTTCTTTTAATAATCCTCTAATTCGGTTGCTTTATTAATATGATTTCTGCTTTTTGATGATCATCAACATGAGGCAAGCACCTGAAAATATATTCAGGCACACATAAATAAAGTTTTGGTATTAATGATTTTCTATACCACATAATCTTGAAAGGAAATCTGGAATGCATGGATTAAAAAATACTGTTATTAAGGCTAACCTCAATATCACCTCGATTGAGACCTATCGAGTACAAAAGGTTTGATTCTGAAAATGACAGATGGTATATAAAGGTCTGTTGGTGGTAGGAAGTATCCCAGGTTCCACGATTTAAGTTACTTTATTAGGTTTATCTAACATATCTAGTTCCAGATTAATTATTCTATTTATATTTAAAAAATAAATCGTTTTTCAAGGAATTAATACCTAAATTTTATTTCTGTGTGTCTGAATATATTTTCAGGTGCTTGCCTCATGTTGAGGATCATCAAAAATCAGAAATCATATTAATAAACAAATCGAAGTAGAGGCGTGTTAAAAGAAATATAAATAAATATACTATCATCCTCACATATGTTTCATTCTGTCCTCCTAAATTATATTATAATTTTTTCGATTAGGGAGGTTTGCCGCTCATGACATAACTGCAATAATGGCCGGGAGGTACCAAATCTAACGCCTACATAATATAACAAGTTGTTAAAAATCTGAGATTTATAGGTTCTCAATCGATTATTTTTTATTTTTACCCAGGTAACAGAAGAATATTTCTTGGGAATTCTTTAATAACAATTATTTTGTCATAATTTGTTTAATACGTAATATATTATAACATTCGGTATGTTGGAGGATGGGCACGTAATACTTTATCCTTTTTTATTCTCTTTTATTAAATGGTATCGATTAAGACTGACGAGTATGCTGAGTGATTTAGCAACTCAATACAGTTGAGCAGCCGTACAATTTCATTGCGCTTTTCTCTTATTAAGCATTGGATGATTCTAAAACAAATCTGTGACTCTCTCTGATACGAAGACCGGAGATTTCATTTTTAGGGTCGGAGTTAAAGTTTGGAATCCTTTATTATGCTTAAGACTGTTTGTATTCCTTCTCCCTCCCCCTCTCTTCATACCATTACGTTAATAAACTACATAAAATAAATTGTTTCTTATTTCATCATTAATTTCCTATTCCTGTTTAAGCTTTTTTTATTTATTGAGTACGCCCTTAGAATTGCATGATCCTAGGATCAGTAACCATCTTCACTTCGGCAAAAAAAAAAATGTATAAGAAAAAAAAAACGATATAATAATGTGCTAAAAATAAGTTCAACAACGTTTGGTAGCCAAACTGTTCAACCCAATGCTTTGGTTTGACATCTAATTATGTATAAATATTAATATTTTTTTTCTGTTTTTTGGTGGGATATTTGCACTCGTTAAGAAAGAACATATAATTGGTATTGTATTAATACACTTCAAGTAATTGTTATGTTAGGATTTTCGCTTTTTTAAATTTATGACTACCATTAAATTCAGTCTGCTACTTTCATATTTGTGCACCCCAATCTGGAATTCCCAATAGCTAAAACCAAAATTCTTTCTACACTTATTTGTAAAGTATTCTGTACTCAAAAGTAGTTAATTGTTGGATTCGCCCTTTTTACAGAACACTGTAAGTCACAGACTGTTTGTTTAACCTTGATGGTCCAAATAAAAATAAATTGGGGCATTTTTAGGTTTTAAAATGTTTTAACATCTTATTCTAGGTTGAATTTAGTTTAACTAAGTTATTAAAAACTAATCCATTATCATTTTAAGACTAAAAAATAAATTCTTAGTAGTTTTAGATCATTGGTGTTTTCGATTTATACACATCCTTCGTCAATTGTTACGGTATTTGACTTGGAAGAATCGTTTCCGCAACAAACTTGCCGGATGCTCAGTGGAGACGGCAGGGATCGCCAAAAAAAAAATATAAAAACAAATAATCAAGAGTCAATTAAATATTAATAACTTTCTAACAAGCGCTACGCTATTTAATTTGTTGAATTTGGAAAATAGCTAAAACCACAAAAATAAAAAAAATTAAATAAATTTAATTTAAAAAAAAAAGATTAGGACGCGGAGTGAGCTACGAACTCGGAACCTATGGGTTTAAAAACATATGTTAATTAACCTCATAACCTATCGAACCTTCTTACTTGGTTAATAATGACTTTTCCTAATCCCTCGAATAGGATTTTACAATTCCTTATTAAACATAAAAAAAAAAAAACAATATAATATATACATAAAACATGAAAACAAACAGAAGAAGAATAAGAAAATAAAACTGGCTATTATTAATACTAATGATGAATTTACTTATTTCTACTAATTTAAATAACTGTTAAAGGAAATGAAAATTATGAACAAGAAATTAGATTTATAAGAAAACAAAGAAAATACAATTAACTTTAATTATAAAAAAAAAGGACATAAAATCATTATTGAACTAAACATTAACTTAGACTATAGAATAAACCAATTACTTATTTTTGGGAAAAAATGGATAGAAAAAAAATGTATATGTACATATTTACAATATTCCACTGGTTGAACTCTGTCCAATTAGTACATTAGGTTATCTGAGGAATCGGGATCTTATTCGAACTAGCGTCGTCATGGTTTTCCAGTCCACCTCTTTAAACTGTGAAAATGTTCATTCACCAACTTGTAAAATCAAACGGCACACGTCGATGATAATCACAGGTTCATGGATAGGAAAAGCAAATCCGGTGTACACTGTTAAACTGAAGTATTTCACACAACCAAAAATTTAGCGTGCCTCAAGACTCGCGAGGTTCCGCCATCTCCCTCTCAACTGTCTTTTGTTTTTCCTCCCAGTCAGCTGTTGGCTGTTACACTGACTTAAAAATAATATTTACAACTAATACTTTAAAATTAAGACTTATTATAAACAATTACTTATTATTAAAACTAATACTAAATACTTAATTTAATATTTAACCATCTTCGAGTTAATAAAAAAAAAACTTATTATTATATATAAAAACTAAAAATTATTTTCGAACTAATTTTTTTTTGTATTTCCTTTTCGTTACAAGATTAGCTTTTTCCCTGCGAATCAATTACATTTCTCCCCCGGGTTTGCTCCCATTCAGCCAATCAAACCCTTATCAGATCGCGTAAGGCCCAGCCAGACACACTGCACCGGGAGGAGAGGGATGCAGTCTCCCCGGAGAGGGGGCCGGAGTGAAGCAGTCCTAGACCGCGACTCCTGGAAGATGGTGCTGTTCGGGAGGAGCAGGGTTCAAGACCGGAGGAGTCTTCTAGCCTCCGTCTGCAGCCTCTCCAAGACAAGTCCAGGTGAAACACTCATTGCCTGCCAAATAGTACTAAGTGGCTAAAAGAGGTTTGGAGTCATTAGGGACAAAATCATTTAACGTAATTTATTGGTTCAATATTTCGATATTTATATATTCTTTTAAAAAATTTATCCTAGATAATCTTAATGATAAAAAAAAAATGAACACCAATGTAGATAACCCATTTGCAATAATAAATACCAAAACTAAAAATATTAAGAGCTATATTTAATTATGACAATGCAGTACAGTGGACAAACTATAACTATACAATGAACAATACATAAGTACATACTGATTTTAGTACCGAATCAGTTTTGAAATAAACGTCTAATTAAAATGCTTGATAAAAAAATGTAGAAGTAATTCTTTAAAAAATAAAGTACACCGAGGCAGAAATATATATATATATATATTATTTGGAGTTGAAATGTACTTCTATTTTAATTTAATTAGTTCTTCTAGAACTTCTTTTTCCATCATATACATGCTGCAGAGATATCCATTCTGCATTGTGATCCTATTCTTCTGTGGGAGTTTTAAAAAAATATAAAGTTCTTAAAAGGTTTTAAAAATTATATTCATATATGTAGAAGATAATGATTGACGCAAATTTACAAGAAATTAATGTCGTAATATATGCCGACGTTTCGGGCTGCGAAAACATTACAGGGGCAGTAAAATAACAGTGATCACAATAACTGAACAAATATAGTTAAAATTAATAAAAATTAACACTCTTTAAACCTGTAATTAGTTTTTAGTTGCGCTTCTAATCATCACCTCCTTGATAACATCTACGAACAAATGTTCTACCGTTTTTTTATAAATGATAATTAGCTTAAGAATATATTCTGTTTTTTCCTTCTTTACTCGAAAGGAATAATCATTTGTTTAAATGTATTTGTGCATTCTGCATTGTTATTGAAGGAGACTTGTGTCTCGGAATATATTTTTTCATTTCTTGTCATTTCAAGGCTTCATAGTTGATTGTTGAAATCTTAAAACTATTTTTTTTTTCTTTAATTTTGTTTCAATTTCTGTTGTTTATTATTCTTTAATGAAATTGTTTAGAATGAGATCGTACAACTTACGAATGTTTCAATTATTTCTGAACTACCAATCCGAAATTTCTTTTAGAATCTAATTTTAAAGAGCCAAATATTTCTATAGAGGATTTCATATTTAATCTTTTTACTAATAAATATTTTTATCATCGTGTTATATATTAAGGACAGAAGACAAATAAGTTCTTTACGCTAATTAAGCAAAAATTGAAAATTGAAACTATCTAGAAATCAGTAGGAAATCAATCAAGCTATATGGTGGGTTTCCCTTAAATGAAGGAAAATATTTATATAAGAAATGATAACAGACATTAAGAGAAAAAAAATCATATGGGTCATGTTTTAATTCCGCAAAGAAAAGCAGGCAGATTTGTGTTTTTTTAAGTGCTACGGCTTTTGTTGAATAGCCAGCGATAACTAACAAACTACTTCAGTTAGTTAATTCCCCACTGCAGTATAATAAAATATATAAAAGTTCTTTCCAAACAAGTTGAATGGTTTTTATTAAAACAATTTGAATGGGTGATGGATAATCAGGACACAATCAGTTTTTTTAAGATTTTTATTTGCCGACGTTTCAACCCAAGCATGTGGGTTATCATCAATGGATGATGCCCTGATAATAACATAATATAACATGCCCTGATGATGACCCACATGCCAGGATTGAAACGTCGGAAAGTATTTTAATAATTAATGCATTGCAATATATTTAAGGTCAGAGATAAAAATAACTAAATTGTTAGTAATAATTGATAGTAACAATTTTATTTGAAAAAGTTGTTTTTGAAGTATATTTTCCGCATTACAAAATAGTTTCACAAAACTAGCAGTGAATCTCACCTTGTTATGTACAGACTTCTGCTTAATTAACACTAAAGCTTAAATGTTATTAAACAAGGAAAGTAAAGCTTATTAAACAAGGAAGGAAACTGGGAATGTGTGTCTGAAAAAAAAAATTCCGAATAATTCATCATTTTTTGAAAAATAGAACTACTGCATTTCAGGTGCTTGAAACATTCCTCAAAATGGTATTAAAAATGACAAATTCTACTTCTTTTTTTTAACACAATTTTATCTAGCTTACTTTACTGCAATTAGGAAACTTATACAGATTTTTATTTCTAGCTTACTAATGGATACGAATTGTGACAAAAAGAACAATCCTAAAATTCCTCGTTTTATGCTCAAAAATTTACTATATCACTTCATAAAATATCTCCTGTCACTTACGAGAATCCTTATATAGGTTCTTCCAAGCTCTATTGTAATATTTTTTAATTAACTCGCTAACCAACATTTTTCTTCTATACAATATAAAATAGATTATTATTAAAATATATTAATCTTTTGGCCTCATGTAATAAAATTCATATTTTATATCTCTTACCTAGTTCAAGCATCTCGTAGTATGAGATATTTATTTGATTTTGTAAAATATAATATAAAATGCTAAAAAGCATCCATTTTCTCTTTTTATGTTGAGATCAGATCTGTTGATAATGCATATAATTTATTTTCTGATGAGCAATGCCTGTTTGGGTGGGAAAATGGAAAATATTTTGTCAACGATGGCAATACCGTCCGTTATTCCTTACCTGCAGGCTTCAATATTCTCATTTATTATAGTCATATAATTATATAGTAAATCATAATTTAATAAAATTAATTTGTTTTTACTTTTACCGAAACTAAAATCATAGAGTTATTTAATTTCGTTAAGGACAAGATTTTTGAAATTTATTAATACTCTTACCTTGTAAAAGTATTTCTGTGTTAATTTTGAGAATTTCCTAATATTTTACAATAAATATTTAAGAGGAAATTTATTTTTAGGAATACATGGAAAATTAGTTCCTTAATTTTGAGATCTCCGACAATATCGTTATGTAATTTGATTTAAAGAAATTAAAAATAATTCCTTAAATGCTTAATAGTATTTAGGTTCGTAATACAAATATTTAATCTTACTACATAATAAACATAGTCGCATTTGCCTGAAAATAAAAAGAAAAGATCGCCTTTAAGAATATTTTTTAAATTATTTTTTGTTTATTAATTTATTGTACAACTGTAATTTATTGTAACTGTATTCCTACAATGAAACAACGAATTAAGAGTAGAGGAACTAACCTATAGCAGTACATCAAAACTATTATCAGTTAGACGGTCTTGTTGCCATCATCTTTTCTGACTCCGCGGAAGATTATCGGGAATAGATTGGATTGAAAGATTATAAACTGGTTAGTTAGTGTGTGAAGAGTTTTTGATTGAGGAGAGTAAATTTATTTCGGACCAAGTGTTTAAAATTGTAATCTTGAGGTCTTTAATGGATAATTTTATTCATAATAAAATGCATTGACTATTCTTCAAATAATTTTGGATTGTAAAGATTGATCCGTACGCATCCTTTGTTAATATTAAAAAAAAAAAGATGGTTTTGTGGAGTCCCAAAGCTCAATTCGACAAGTTCAAATAGGACTAATGTTGGTAATATAAATGAGCTTTTTGTAGTGCACTAGAAGTTCGGAGCGTTTGTCAAATAAAAGCTGCAGTCGGAGTCTATGTGCATCTTCTTGTATTGGTTCTAATATTAGTGGAATATTTTAAAAGATAGTATAGATCAAATTGTGGGCTTATGAAGTAATTTAAAAGTAATTTTTATGGATTTCGATCTAGTTTTGATACCAATTTTGATTGGAGAATTAGGGATGCAGCAGCACAGTCAAATACACGTGTCTCAAGCATGAGTGGGCGGGGCTAAGACGAGTTGAGATATCAGCTTTACAAAAGGTGTAGAGAATGATGCCTAAAATACTTATTCCCTTTAGGGCACTAGTGAATCTAGGATTTAATTTTTTTTTTTTTTAGTTGGAGGGGGGGAGGGAGAACTTCAGCCCGAAAGCTTTTTATTCAAATAAATCCTTTCGGATTTTCAGAGTGAAATAAAACTCAATGTATTATAGACATAAAATTTATTTTAATCTACAATATATTGACCATTATTTAATATGACTTTTTCCCATCTTTCCAATTACTGCATAATGCCTTGTTCATAGAATGTCTGGAGTGTATTGTTAAAAAAACTGATCCAAGTGGTTTTTGATGTCCTCTTCCTTTTGGAATTTCTTTCCATTCATGGAGTTCTGCAGAGACCGGAATAAGTGGTAGTCACTTGGAGCTAGGTCTGGTGAATAGTGAGGGTGGGGCAAAATGTCCATTCAAGGCTCAATAATTTATTGCGAGAGACCAATGAGGCGTGTGGCTTAGCGTTGTCTTGGTCGAACACAACACCCTTCCGATCATTCATAACTGTTTAGGACGTTCTCCAAATTCGATGTTACTATGTTGGAAAGTTGAATTATTGCTCTTCAAAGCTGTATGAATGTTTTTTTGATTTAATGATAAGGAATAAATAAACAAAAACTCCTTGTAGGTTTTTATTTTTTATACCTATTTGCTTACGAAGGTCCTGTTGATGTCATTTTGTGTAGTTTATGTGGCCCTAAATTCCTTGTAGATAGCTAAAGTCGTATTGAAGTTATAACATTTTTTGTGATTTTTCGAAAATACATCATGTAAAGGATCCAAATATTAAGCCTAGAAACATGGCCGAGCTAGTGCAAATGGTTTTCTATGCTTGTGTTTTGTACACATTTAGGGCCATAGCAATCTCTCGCACTGATTGGGTAGAATTTTGATCAACGATGACCTTAACATTGGTCGTTTCTATTTCGTGTGGGCGACCAGACCGTTGAGAATCATTGATGTCAAAATTTCCTGAATGAAGGTTTGACAAACCAACAATAAAATTTGACAAACCAGTTTTGACAGATGTGTTAGGTTAAGGCATCATCCCCTTAAACACTGCAAATTTTTCTATGAGCTTCTGCAGCACGTTATTTTTTTTAAAAAATAATACAACAAAATATGCCGATAATGAATGATATTTTCTTCCATATTCACAGTGCAATAGCAAACACAATACTAAGCTAATTTCAACAAATAGTTAACAGATATAGTTGTTGACATATTACAAACAGGATAAAGAATCCACCTCAGAGATTAATTCATCAGACTAGAAGTGTATCATAGTGGCATACAAATAAACAGAAAAAAGCGAAAGGACTTATTTGCCAACCGAATATAATGATAATTACTTTGGAAAAAAAAAGAAACTACCTACCCTTATGAAATAGTGTTTATGTGATTCTTGAAGTCCTATTAAATGTAGTTTCACGAACAATAATACTTTAAGAGATAATATTTCAATATTTTTTACTATAATACACGTTTACATCTTACCATTTTTGGGGGGGGGGGGGGGCTTCAGCCCGAAAACCCCCCGTAGATCCGCCTGTGCTTGAGACACATGTTCGAAATCCATGTTGGTTGGTCAGATATCACTGGTGTAATTATATTATATTCAAATCAAGAATTTGGTGCGGCTGTTTTTTTCTAGGGCTTTGGTAATAGGGAAATAGGACGGATATTCAGATTTTTTTTTTAAAGAGGGTCTTTAGGTATCCTTTTTGCTCCTGACAATTTCAATTTTTTTTTCTTGGACATACAGTAATATATTTCAATATTTGAATTTAAAATATTATTATTTAATTTTTCCAATCAGTTCTATTGAGCTCTTTGATATTGATATTGATGAAAACCTGTAGAAATTATGAAAATACCCCTTAACATTTTTCGAAATTTTGTTATCATATTCACGATAGGTTATAGATATGATAGATGATAGATTGATGATATGATATTGTTTTAGTTTTATGTAATTTCATTATTCTGTTACTTTTATTTTTTTTATTTTTATTTATTTGTCTTGTACAGATTTGAATAATTGTATCATTATTATTAAGGGTGCCGCATTTTAATATTTACTAAAAAAAAATTAAATAAATAATAAATTACTACTCTTCAAAATGGTTGTTTTTCAAATTAACTGATCAACGTTGACCATGCATACATACAGTTCTGACCGTTACGGGTTAAATTCAATTTAAACTCTTTTTAGACATTCTTTTAAATATCTCTTTTAATCACTTTTTTTTATAAAATAACGTTTTTGAATAGATACGCATTACCTTTTGATTATATTATTTCTAAAATACAACTTGCTTTAGAAATATAATGCAATAAACATAATAAAATACAACACAGAAATAATTAGATTATAATGCTGTTCTGTTAGCGAATCTTTTCCTTTACCATTGAAATAAACTTAATTATTTTTAATTTGATAAAAAAGGATGATAGAGGAATTAGGAGGAAATAAACAAAATTTTTTGATAATGATCCTGGTCGAACCATTTAATTGGTGTGATATATAGTTTTTTTTAGTATTTTAATAGATTATTTCATTTCTTAAAAGCACCGTTTGTCTATTTGTACTTATATAAATAAACTCCAACTCAATCCCTCGATCTCCTAAGTGTAAAAAAAAGTAATTCCAAGAAACGGGACGAGTTTATACAGTTTAAAACACAATAATCAGACGTTTCGATAATGTTTCTATCTTCGATTATTCCCTTTGATACGGGAAGGTTGTCTGTCAGCGGTCGAAGTTGTGTTGCTTCTATGTGTCTAGCCTTTGGCATTTCCATTAAACAATCTTCTTGTCTTGAATGCATAGAAAAAATTTAGCAGTGTTATGTTACGCAAATGATTTTCTTTGATGTGCAATGCCACTTTGATGTTTTTTTTTAACCTGAGCCATATAGTTGTATAGTATTTGTGATTGTCCGATTGTTTTTGTGTATAACAATGACACTTCTTTATTCTTTTTTCAGTTACTTATGTATTAAATATATTACTAATATTATTACTTTTATAAATTACACAAAATAGTTTCTTACTTCGAATTGTGGGATCAATTCCGATTAATTTCTCAGCTTGTGTTCGTTGATAACGGTTATTAGGAGAGCTTAGATGTGGTCATTGAAATGATGTGGGTAGGAAAGATCCTGATGATTCCCAGTAGTGGCTACTCCTTCATGGAAACCAGTTTAAAAACCTATGATATAGATATATTTAAACACCAAAATTCATAAAGTTAGATGGGCTAAAAATCCATTACTTTTAAAAGGTTTACACTATATATAAGTTATCCATTAGTACAGGAAGTAAGGTATTATTTTCCTACAGCAAGTTAAGAAAGATATTGTAATTGGATCAAATTTTCTACATACGGTTATCAATCGATCTTTATATTTTAGAGCACCTTTGAATCCGAAAAACACATTTTCAATCTCTTTCTCTCTGAGAGACTGTGCCAGGATTATTGTGTCCAAATTATTATGGACAGGTGGACCGATTTCGTTGTTTCATTTTTTTTTTCAAACACTGATGAAGTTGACTGTCCCAAATTTGTATGTCATTGTTATGTTGGCTTCAGCTTGTGAATGAAATGGTTTTTGAGGATGTATGTTCTTGTGATGTATTTTCGTCAGAAAGATTGATTGCACCTTCAGACAGTGGGACGAGTAAAGGAAAACTTGCGACATCAACTAAATAAGTTTTTTTTTTCCAATTTAACTTTCAATAAAAACAGTGAAAAATGTATATCGTACCAAATCAAAATATTCTAGGAAGCTCCACGAACAACACAAGGTATCAATAAAACAGTGTATCTAGTTTTGGAGTTCTAAAAAAAACAAAAACAATTGATTGATTCAAATAGATGTCGCGAGTTTTCCCCTGCTCGTCCCACTGTGCGCAAGGATCGTTATTGTCGCTCGGCTCAATTGGACGAGTCCGAAGAAGAAGAACTCCATGCCCAATGTGTGGACATGTAACATTTACTTTCTTTTTTAAGCTATATCATTTGATGGTATCAGTTTCTCCAGAAAATGCTACTTTGGCTACAATTTTTTTCTTTTCAGTCTGCATATTTATAGTAGTTTGCCTATTAATGCATTTGTGTTTTACCTTGCCTTGTAATTTGCCTGAAATAGGTAGAGAAATCATATGAATGGACACACTATATATATTTTGTATAAACATCTCCATTCAATAATTTAATTTTTTTTAAATTTATATTTCTTATATTATGCCTGAAAATAATTTTTTGTCTTAATTTCTATGCTTGTTTTTTAACTTTTGGATAATTTGTGTTAAATCTTAGTATTACTTGTTTTTCTGTAGGAATGAGAATAAAAATGCTACTTAAATTTTTTTATTTTTTTTTTTATTTAGTCGGCATATTTATAGTAGTTTGCCTATTAATGTATTTTTGTTTGTACCTTGCCTTGTAATTTGCCTGAATTAAGTAGAGAAATCATATGAGTGGACACACTATTTATATTTTGTATAAACATCTCCATTTAATAATTTAATTTTTGTTAATTTATATTTCTTATATTATTTCTGAAAATAATTTCTTGTCTTATGCTTGTTTTTAACTTTTGGATAATTTGTGTTTTATCTTAGTATTAATAGTTTGCATCTGTAGGAATGAGAATAAGCTCCTACTATTTGAACTGCACCAGCTGAATACAGCCCCATATATTTTCTTTATCTCTTGTCTTATCTTATTATGTCTCCAAAGGCGGGATTATTCTTGTAATATAAGGAATAGAACTAAGAATATAACGTGCTTTTAGGACAATTGTTGTGTCACTTTAAATTGTTCGTTATAAATTATTTTGACTTCTTATTATATGAAAAAAAAATCTTTCATGTTCATTCAGGGTATTGTTAAATGAAATATCACTGTAATAAAAAAAGATTAATTAAAAATCTTATAAAATTAGTACTCATTTAAGTAAACATCACTGCTACGAATGTAAAACACATCATGTCCATTTTTTTATTAAATAATTTAGTTACCAGGAAATAAATTTTAATAGTTCCAAGTTATAGAAAATTGCCTTCCTAAACAAATACAAAAATGTGACATGGTGCCCTTTACCCATGGCATACTAATTAAATAACAAAGAAAAAAATTTAATAGTTTAATGTTATAGAACATTGGTTCCCCTGAACAAATACAAAAATGGACATCGTGTTGTTTGCCTCCTGGGTGCAGACATAATATTTAATAAACCGACTAATTAGATATTTATTGTATGATAAAATGTAAAAAAAAAAATGGTAAACTTAATTTTTAACTAGGGTTTTTAGATTAATAATCACGAAAAAGAAATTTTAATAAAATCTCTCTTGAACCTGAGGCTCAGGAGGATGTCATTTATGTGCCAGGGCACGTCTACTTCTGGGAACCATCATCAGTTGCCCGTGGGATGCAGCTTCCAACTTTCCTCCTCCTACCATCTTCATTTCATTTACACAAAAATAACATTCAGTATTTAAAAATATCGTAGAAAAGATAATTTCTTACAACAGATTATTAATTTTATTACAATATTCATTACATTTATATAGAGTTTTAAAACATTAACAAATGTTTTGAAATTGATCGGTGATTGAAATAAGTACAAATTGTGCTGAATTTATTAGTCTTCATGGTAGAGATGGCATATTGATGTTTGGACATGAAAACTGAGTAGTAAAAAACTCATCCAACCTTTTCAAAGAGCTGATTAGCGAGCCTGAAGAAACATTTAGACGATAAACTGCAATGAAAGAAACCTCCTGGGAGTCAATTCCAGAACATGGGGATTCCTCTGTGGCAGGGTAAATAAACTCTTCTGGAATGGCTGTTGAAGGAAATAGGAGAGTACTGCGAGTAAACTTGGCTTAGGTTTCTTCTTATTGAAAAATCAAAGTCATGTAGGAAATTCGAACCCCTTCATCGATACATGTTCTTTTTTAATTCCCCAAAGACGTAGAAATTAGTCAGTAACATAACCAGTTTTCCTAAAAAAACTATATCACCTATCAATTCTAATTATGATTTTTCTTAAAAATATATCTAGCTGTTTTAAAACATTTGTTAAGGCCAATCTTTCAAGAATTTAAAAACAGTTATATTCCTGTTTTCTTCGATTATTCCAAAAGCTTTCGATTTTCAAAAGTATGTGTAACATGAAATGCTGTGTAATTGCAATTGCTCTCAACGATCATGTTTATCAACACTAAGAGAATTAATGGTATTATATTTTCATTGAATCTTGTATTTGTTTCTCCCAAAAAAAAATTTGCTCTAGATATCTGGCCGGCTTAGAAAATGTATTTAGCAGATAGAAATGTTTGTGTACAATATTAAAGTATGTTCTGTGCTTCAGATGTAAATGACACCATGTCCATTTTTATATTAAATGGTTTAGTATGAAATGAATTTTAATTTTAAGTTATGGAATATTCTTCTTCTTCCACGGCACTACAACTCATGAAGAGTCTTGGCCTCCTCAAGACGTGTCCACCAGGCGTCTCTATCCTGCGTAGCCGCTTTCCAGTTAGGGACAAGTAGTGCACGTGCATCCCTTGCCACACAATCCTGCCATCGCAGCCGTGGTCTTCCTAGTCTCCTAGAGCCTTGCTCATGCTCTTCATCATTTTGCATCCTAGCCTCATGGAATATGGGATATCGGCTCCCCAATCAACTAAAAAAAAATGGGGTCTTTTGTTTACCTTCGGGGTGCAGATTCAGTAACAAAGAAACAAATTTTAATAACTCAAGGTTATCGAAAATTGGCTCCCCTGAACAAATAATGGGCATAGTGTTTTTACCTACCGAGTACAGAATCGGACCTGGCGACGCAGCAATATTGCGGTAAATATTTCTTTAGGGCGAAACAAATTTAGTATTCGTATTTCGCATCCCCAAAAACCCTTATGAATTTTTACAGCAATCGAAAATATTTTTTTTCAAATAACAAAAAAAAAATTGTGACATCTTCAAGATCTCTCTAAAGAAATAAAGAACAGTAGAAATGAATCTAACTTGCTTTTTCATAACAAAACTTTAGTGGCCATTTTTGTGATACATGTTATATTTAATACTATGACCAATATGTTTTCTTATTCTGATCAAACAAATTAATGGATTGGACTGGCAAAGCAAAAGAAATTTTTTTTTAAAATTATTTTTAAAAAAATATTTTTTCGACTTCTAAGATCCCACGTTTTTTGATTTGGAGTTACCAAAATAAATTTGGTTAAAATCTCCCTCACCCACTAGCGGATCCAGGATTTAATTTTGGGAGGGGCTTCAGCCCGAAAGCTTTTTTTTCATAAATCTATTTGAAATGGTGTTGAAGTGATTCCTTAAGTCTTTTTATATGTAATTTATATGTAATGTAACACGAACAATAATATTTTAAGAGATAATTTTTTAATATTTTTTTCCATAAAACATGGTTGTATTTTGCCATTTTGGGGAGGGGGGGACCTCAGCCCGAAATCCCGCCCCCCGTAGATTCGCCCGTGCCCCCACCCATATTCCCACCAAAATAACCCACTGACTATGATCTCCACTTGTCAGTTCGAACTGGACAAGTTTTTGTTTATTGAATCGAATAAGGGTAAAAATAGTATTAAACATTACAGTTCCTTGTGTCAGAATCAGTTTCGCTTTATCAGTATGTATCTATATAACTACCTTGAAAAAATTAAATACAATCAAACTATTTTGTTTGGTAATAAAAATACTGTACCTGAGAAAATTCCAAAGCCACCTTCCAAAAGCCTGTAAATACATTATTTTTTTTTAAATATGGTTTTTATCTTTTTTTTTTCTTTATCGACAATCTGATCAATAGAAAGATGCGTGAGATGTATGCGAGGCCGGATTATGTCTCAATTGTGTGGGATAACCAGATCAGGTGGCTAGACCATGTGGTGCGTATGCTCAGAGAAGCGATTCCCAAAAGCTTGCTCGAGGATCGACCTGGTGGAAAACGTGAAAGAGGAAGCATCGCCTGAGATAACTGGGAGAGGTGGAAAACGTCCTCAAAAGGATGGAAATCCGAAGAAGGTAAATGCTCGCTCTGGAAAGAAGAGAGTGGAAGATCATAAGATAGGTCCTGGTACTGTAGGACTGTAGCGCCAAAAAAAAATTATCTCGGTCTCACACATAGTCTTAAAAACAAACTAAAAAAGTTACTTAAATCATATTAGCAACGTGTCTGCCAGTTGAAATTTTTTTTTATATTTAAACTTGTGAAGTCTTTTTAATATTTTCATTAGAGAAAAAAAAGGAACTTTTACATCAAGTTAAAATAATTGTATATATTCACAACACGATAAAAAGCAAAAGTACATACAAGATTAGTTTAGAAACCTCTATTTTTTTCAAGCAAACTGTTCTCCCATCGATATCTGCATATCCTCGATGTTACCATTTACTTGAACATTGTTACATGTTCCATTACATACTATCTTATTCTTAGCCTTGCTAAAATATCTCTTATCAGTTGGTTCAAATACATGATTGACGTTTTCAGGAAATGAGCTCGGCAGTGTCGGACATAATAAAAGCGTGAAATGCTTCCAGTGTGCATGGTTTAGTAAGCACAAAAACTGGAAGGCATTCCATCATCTTGCGTGACCGAAAATACCTCGTCATGATTTTATATTCTACTACTCTTACTATCTAACAGTACAAGGAGGAAGTTGAAAAACACCGCAATATTTAAGTTAACAAAGGTTTTGAATATTTAAATCAAGTTAATTATTTTTTAAACAATATGCAATATATGTAATGTTTATATATTTTGAACTTTACTTTAGTGAAATAATAAGACATAATGCTTTATGAATTATAATACAAAATTTGACATTGAAAAATACAAATAATATTACGGCATTGAAATATGTTTGTTGAAAATTTTATAGAATAAGATATAAATACAGTGAATAATTAACTAATAATTTTTATCATTTCAGAGTAGTATATTAAAAACATAATATATAAAGGCATAATAATTATTATTAAATAAAATAATTAATAATTCTGTAAGAAAAAATATATAAATAAATAAGACATTAATAAAAAATATAAACATAGAATAATAAAAATAAGGAATAATTAAAGTTGATTTTCAAAATAATCTTAATTTACAATTGCATAAAATTATGATTTTTTTTTAAAGTATTTTTTCCCCTTTGGTAAATTTATTTTTTCCTGATTTTATTTTCTTTTTTATCCTAATATTAATCTTACTAATATTAAGAATTATTCAGTTGCCTCAAACATATTCATAGAAACGATTTGAGAGTTTATTTTTTATTTTATTTATATGAATTCATTTATTTTTATTTTTTAATCTTTAACAGAAATTCTTTACATTTTTTCTTCTCATTTCTTGCTCTATTACTTTCTTCATAATCCGACACAAAATAGAATAAATTATAATAGCTCTCGAAGACGATATATGGTTTACTTCCTCTTTGCCATTATATTAGTACTATGCCATTATGTTAACTTGGTTTCACCCTGAAAAAAATATTTACTCTAGATACCCGGCCGATTTGTAAAAAAGATTATATTTGGCAGATAGCTAATGCATGGGAATAAATTTGACCTACTGACATGTACTTTGTGAGGGTAAATATTTTTTTTTGGGTGAAACAAAGTTGATATTCGAATTTCACACTCCGAAACTCTCTAAAATACTAGTTTTCATAGAAATCTAAACATTAAAAGTTTTTGCTTGAAATATTTGCCTTGGCTGGACCGTTCGAAATTTTTTCGACAAACAAAAAAGTTGGGATTGCTTCAGAACGACTCCAACGAATCACACGAAAACTATGATGGCTCTTCTATGTTACGCGAAATAGTACGGCCTTCGTAAAGAAATTAGAACCAAAGATGCTTAGAAAAATAAAAATGCTTGATAAGTTTTTCTAAATTTCTAGCTTGAAAAAGAAATGAATTCCAAAACTTATTGTTGTGGCAGACTTTTGTAGGGTGGTAATTCAGCTTTTCAACGGTTGTACTAACATTGAATTTGGATAAAATCTTCAAAAGTTTTGTATGCATTAGTAGGCACCCGGAAAAATAAGTCCCCTAGAAAATCAAGTCCTAAAATTTGCAATATTTTATATCTATAAAAAGTCATAGTTATGAAATTTAAAGAAAACTAAAAACGCATGTAACTTTTTTTTCATAGCAAAAATATACACTATCTACTTTACTGGAAACCCCTTTTAGTTTTTGTTATTTAAGATACTTAATAACTCATTTAATATTGTAATATATATTTTTTTCTTATTCTGCACAAAACAAGTAATTGATTGGTATATAATAACCTAAAAATCCGGGCAAAACAAAGCCAAAAATTAATAACACAAATTTTGTTCAAAATTATATAAAATATTTTTTTCTCGGTGTCTAAGGCGCATTAGCAAGAACCTTCGGCCACAGGTCTAATATTTTTAGATTTAGTATCACCTAAAAAAGTTTCATTGAAATCGGTGACCCCACGTCCGTAACATCTCCTTGTAAGTAATAGACAATTAGCACTTTCTTTTAATCCGTAGTAAAATAATGATCATTAAAAGGGAGGGATAGTTGATACTACAGTAGATGGATACTACAGATAGTATCCAGCAATATGGACAGATTTTTTATTTCAGCGTTGATATAAGTTTAAGTTCTTATATCGGTTTTATAATTAAGTTGTAATTTATGAGGCGGGGTGACATAGTGACGAGGAGAAAAACCTGGCGATTGAGCATGATTTTGGCCCCCATCATCACTTGACATATTAGAACAAACTGCTTTTGTTACACATTACTCAAACCATGGGGAGCATGTTTCGCCCATGTGTTTTGGAGTTCGTCGCCGATCCGGCATTGTATGCATGGATGCATCATCGATGACTTGGAAATTCGAAAAAAGTATCAGAATATTTTAGGCAAAAGAAAGATTTCTCAGTAATCTATTCCTAACTCAATAAATCATCTAAGATGATCTAGGCGTACATTATTAATAGCTTCCCCATCCTTCCATGGAATCGATTTAAATGAATCTTTTTTTAGATAATTTATGATACATTTTTTTTCTAATATAATCAGCTAATTCATGTAGTGCGGTTTGAATTTACAGCAGATCGTTGCGTGGTATGTAATAACTTGGATCTACTTTGATGTTAGCAATGTATAATTGAGCGATTTGCATACTAATTGAATCGTTGCGGAATTAGGTCAATTAAAATTTCAAACAATACGGTGCCGTACAATTTTAAGTGAATTATTCATTCGTAACTATTTTAGAAGTAGGTTTAAAATAATAATAATAAACTAATTAAGATCCACCTAAAACTTTGTAAACAGCTTCATTTTTTTATTTACGAAAATTGTCGGAATTGGGGCGTTTACAATCTGGAGGTCGGCCAACTTTGTCTATTTAATTAAAAAAAATAATTAAAACCTCATGAACACCCATTCGCTTTCTACTTGAATCGTAAAATAATTTTATTACAAAATAGAGAAAAGAGGCGTCCTACATAAATATTGAGCCGTTTAGTGTGACTTCCACCCCCAAAATGTAGAAATGACCAGGTTACATAGGCCAAACAGCCCAATATTTTTGTAGGCCACCTTTTTTTCGATTTTGTGAGTTTTGGTATTTATAGTTTTTAGTACCTTATTAAATTAATTAATTTAATGAGAAAAAATCCTATTTCTGAGAATTTTGGTAGATAAAACACTTGCAGGCTATGATAAGATGAAGCCATTTACGAAATTTTAGGCGGATGTTAATAATTTGACCACAGACTATAAATGATTCTATAATTTGATGAATAACCAATTAAAAATTTTTATTATGAATATCATTATAGAAATTATTTAATTATTATATTAGCTATTAAAAATAATTAAAATTCTGTCTTCAAAACTAAAAGAGACTTTCAATTAATTTATTTTTACTTTGATATTTTAAGAAAATAGATTTGGAAGCGTTTGCAATTTAGTTGTTAAGGGTGCACTAATCCATATAAAACATTTTTTATCTTATTTAAAATATTGTATGTCTTCTTTAAACTATGGTCGAATAAAATGCCAAAGACATAATGAATTTTCAACATTAGGCTTCATAACAAAGTAATTTTATCTTTTTTAATTTATAAACAATATCCCTGTATTTTTTTTTTCATGAAATTGAATACGAATTTAGTTATCAGGATTGTTTGACCAACCGCACAGTATAATAGATTTTTTTTGTTTCAATCCTATTCAGTTCTGTCTTCATTTTTTTTTTTTAAGTTACTTGAATATTTAAATTTAAGGAAGGATGTATTGAATCTAAATAAAGTTCAATTGATTTATATATACTTCGTTCGAAAAGGATCTCTCCGATGTTGAGGATATGTAAGGCGCTTAGAGAACATAACATAGTCTGAAAAACTGAAACCAAGGTTGTAGCGAATTAGGTATGCTCGAGCAATTTTCAAAGGCACCCAGTACATAAGTGCATGTCTCTTGTTACTCATGAGGCTGACTACACTCTACTTCTAAATAACAGACAATGTAGCATGAAAGTTATTTATTCTGGAATGATATAGTTAAACATAAGCGGGGTTCGAGTCCTCATAATTTTAGTTTCTAAGAATTATCGAAATAAAAGACCTAATCAATCACAATATGTTGTCTTTTTAAATTATGATGTAAGTATTTCAGCTACTATTTAGTGCATTTGTAGCTTTGGCAAAGAGAAATGCTCTGGAGATATGGCAGGGTCTCTGGTATGTGTTCTCTTCTTCTTCTTTGTCTTCCTCTTATGCCATTAATTAGCGTCGAGGAGCCTCAACCAGTGCAGCCACTCTTCCCGGTCCCTGCTTAGTCGCTTCATCTCATTAAGGG
Organism: Nezara viridula; assembly: GCA_928085145.1. Taxonomy (NCBI): domain Eukaryota; kingdom Metazoa; phylum Arthropoda; class Insecta; order Hemiptera; family Pentatomidae; genus Nezara; species Nezara viridula. Next base: position 205,933,621 of record OV725077.1, on the reverse strand, counting down.
TTTTGCCTCTTTTACATCCAATCCTTTGAATGTAATCCTGGAACGTGAGTCTGGGGCGTCCGCGTGGTCTCCTTCCTGTGGGTCGAGCCTCTAATATCCTTATAGGATTCAAATTCTCATTCATGCGGCAGACGTGTCCAAACCACTGGAGTTGCCGTCTTTCTAAAGTAGTTTTAAGTTCGGCAACTCCTAGCTGCTCTCTAATGCTTTCATTCCTAATGCGATCCCTTCTAGTTCTGCCAACAGATCTGCGAAGGAACCTCATTTCTGCTGCCGTTATGCGACTAGAGTGCCTGTCTAGCATTGTCCAGCTTTCTCCGCCGTAGGTGAGTGTAGGTAGGTAAACAGACTTATATACGTGCATTTTGGTCTTCTTGTCTACTTCGCGATGGCCGATAATGCTATTAGTAGTCTGGTAATATACCTGATTCGCCTTACATATTCTACTTGATATTTCGGCGTCTATCTTACCAGAACTACTAATTACGGTCCCCAGGTAGGTATATTCAGTCACCACCTCAAGTGTCTCGCCATTGCAGATCAGCTGAACATCTTCTCGCTCTTCCCTCGTCATAACCAGCACTTTACTCTTGGAGGTGTTAATTTGCATCCCTTTCCTGAGCAACTCTTCCTCCCACTCTACCAAAGCTTGTTGTAGTTTGGTCTTTGTGTCGGCTATTAGGACTATGTCATCCGCGTATAGAAGGCTTTGTATGAGGACAGTTCTCAGATTCCACTTCCCAATTGTTGTCCACGCAGTTCGGCGTTTACAAATTTTGTGGATTTCATCCATTACATTTATAAATAGAAGGGGACTTAAGCTATCTCCCTGTCTAACTCCTCTCGCAATTGGAAAAGGTTCCGATTCCATACCGTTCATCCTTACCACTGCCATGGCTCCTTGATAGGCTGACTGTATGGCCGCCAGCAAGTCTCCAGGTACACCCTTGGCTATTAGGGCATTCCAAATTTCTTTTCTTGGAACCACATCAAACGCTGACTTCAGATCAAGGAACGCAAGATACAGATTTTTATCTCTGTCCCAAGCTTTTTCAGCAATATTTCTGAGAACAAAGATGTGATCCTGCGTCTGTCGGCCTGGACGAAAACCAGCCTGTTCCGCTTCTAACTGCCCTTCCACAATCCGTCGGAGTCTCCTTTCTAGTATGGAAGTATAAAGTTTATAGACCACTGATAGCAGACTAATGGGTCTATAATTTTTGCAATCTGTCGTGCATCCTTTTTTATAAATCGGGAGGATTATACAATATTCCCAGTCCATGGGAATTTTCTTTCTGTCATATACTTCTTGGAACAGCGATTGTAGTGCTTTAAGAAGTTCTTGACCACCGAATTTTAAATATTCTGGTGCGATTCCATCCCTTCCTGATGCCTTACCTCTTTTTAGCTTATGGATTGCATTTTCTATTTCTTCTTCCTCTATAACCTCCAGGCTTTCTTGAATATTGGGCTCTTGTTCTTGATAATGGTCTTTTTCTGGATTTTCGGAGAATTGTTCCTGGAAATATTCCTTCCATCTGCCAAGGATCTTTTCCTTGTCTGTAAGTAGGATTCCATCGCTACCTTTTACATTTCTAATAGGCTTGCATTGTTTTCCTCTTAACATCTTAACTTTTCGCCAAAATGTTCTTATAGATTCGCGGTGATCCTCGCTCAGCCTTTTACCAAACTCCTCCCACGACTTCTTCTTCGCCTGGCGTATGGTTACCTTACATTCATTCCTGGCTATTCGATATAAGTGTAGCTTTCCTTCAGTTCTATCCATAAGGTATGCTTTCCAGGCAAGCTTCTTCTGAGAAACCAGTCGTTGGAGATCATTGGTCCACCAGTCTGTCCGCTTTCCCTTGCCAGACACTCTCTTCTTCCCACAAACTGTATTTGCTGTTTCCAGAATACATATTTTCAGAGCCTTCCATATCTCTTCCACATCTCCATCGAATGACGTTTCCCTTAATTTATTTTCCAGGCTTTCTGTAAAGAGGGCCCTTTTCTCTGGGTCATCCAAGGCTCTTACGTTGAGGGTTTCAAATACTTTTGTTTTCCTTTTATACTCCGGGATGATCTTTGTATCAGCCACAAGTAAAAGGTGGTCGCTGCTTATCTCCGCTCCTCTTACTACTTTTATGTCAGCGAAATACTGCCTTATGTTCCTATCATATATGAAATAGTCAATTATACTATTTCGTTCCATGCATGAGAAAGTGATTTTGTGGATTCTCTTGTGTGGATAGAAGGAATTTCCTATGAGGAAGTCATTATGCACGCAAAAGTCTATTAGCCGTTGTCCATTAGTATTCCTCACATTCTCACCTCCATGTAGCCCCAAAACTCCATATCCAGATCTTTCATCATTTCCTGTTCTGGCATTGAAGTCCCCACTCAGGATTACTGACCTTCCTTTTCCTTTAGCTTTATCTACTATTTTTTGCAAATCCGAGTAGAATGCCTCCTTGTCTGCAACACTAGCATCTTCCGTTGGTGCATACACCTGGATTATGGAAATCTTACCTATGGTCATCTTAAAATCTGCTACAATCATTCTTGGAGATATCGGCTCCCAGTCCTCTAAATGATCATACATATTAGGCGACATTACTAGACCCACTCCCTCTTTGGCGAAAACCCCTCTAGGTACTCCAGCATAAATTAGGGAGTAATTATTAGCCAATTTCATTTCTCCACTGCCCTTTTTCTTCACTTCACTTATGCCGAGGATTTCTACTTTGTAGGTCCTCATTTCCTCCACCAGCTCGACCTCCTTCCCAGTTAAAGTTTTTATGTTCCACGTTCCAATTCGTATATCCCTTAGTGCGCCAGGTCGTTTCCTTGAAGACAGTCCACATCCGAGGCTAGTTGAATTGCTTTGAATCGTTGATTCTCCAGACGGGTGATTAGCCCAGTGCTGGAGGTCCCGTATCCTCGGGACAACTGGCCTCCTGAATATTTATATCCCCTCAGGAGGAAGGGTGGCCGGGCTATACCCCCCAGCACTGGGTACCTGTTGGTCCACGGGTCTTTATTCAGTATATTCAGACCACCCCTCCTAAGAGGGATCCCCTATCCGCCACCCGGGGGACGCGCTCCCTAGTGGACAGGTTCCACCGAGAGTTAAGCGGGGTTCGAGTCCTCATAATTTTAGTTTCTAAGAATTATCGAAATAAAAGACCTAATCAATCACAATATGTTGTCTTTTTAAATTATGATGTAAGTATTTCAGCTACTATTTAGTGCATTTGTAGCTTTGGCAAAGAGAAATGCTCTGGAGATATGGCAGGGTCTCTGGTATGTGTTAAGATACAATAAGTTGAGAGTGATCGATCCATCTGTAGTTCCAAGTCGAGCGGACCTCCAGTTGAACAGAAGAGAAGAAATAATCCTGACAAGGCTACGAATCGGCCACTCACGGCTAACTCATGAGCACCTAATGAGAAAGGGGACACCCCTCAGTGTCTCTGCTGCGTGCTTTGACCGCATATTATGCATATGACTGTAGTAGTATGCATAGTACTGTAGGGATATATAAGTCTATAGCATGCTCCACCTATAGACTTATTTATCCCCTCCCATAAAACTTCTTCCTTCAGTAAATCCTTCGTCATTCGTGCTGCTTGCTTATGGAACTCACTTCCTACCTCCATACACCAATCCTCGTCCACATATTCGTTCAAACAACTCCTGTTCCACCATCTATACCAGATTCAAACTTCCGCAAATATGTAAAATTACTTGCACTACACTATTTAATTTCAATCTATTGCACAATTGCAATAACAATTAACAGTAAATTAGTTTGTATTTTTATTATTATTTCAGACTAAGACCCATATATTTGTAACTCTTTTATTAATCCTAGGCGACAATAGTCCCAGAGTAAAACTATTTTTTCATTCATATAAAGCACACGAAATGAAGTGAAATTGGAGACATTTTTTTTTAGAAATTTTGATGTTTTAGGTATTTTATGCTTTCAAATTTATTGTTAAATTTCAGCTGTTGTAATATAAACACTTTGTAAGGGCTAAAACGACCCGTAAGAGGTTGAAACCTCCCCATTATTATAAACAAATAAAATAATTACCATTAATAATCTTGTGTCAAGAAAAAGAAATATTCCTAAAAGCATTTTGTTTTTTAATTAACATTCCATATAAAAAAAAGAGAAAAAATGCCATACCCAGAATAAAATTTGAAATCCGCTACTTCAAATAAATGAACGACACCTATTGTATTGTAACTACACTCAAAACTGATAATACCCATTTTTGTTAGGCATATTGGACAGATATGCGACTAAGTATCTCGTAACTCAAAAATTATTTTCGGTGAGAAAGTTGACCTGGTAAACTTCTACTTTCACCCATCTGCCTGGAGCTGAGAGTGAAATGGACTTGAGGAAAGGGAATGGTGCATTCGATGAAGACTTCCCTTACAAAAAGATATCCTGGGTGTGTAGTTTCATTCTTCTCTATCACAATCAATCATTCGTTAGTTGTTTCTTTTTGCCAAGGGAACGAGATACCTCATTAAGTAAGGCACTGTGCTTCTATTTTCTCGATCCCAGAATCTGTATCAGATAATTATTTGTTCTGTCATAACAGAAAAAGTATATCTTGAGACCCATCCAGCCTCTGTAAAGTGGATGCTGTTACTTTGAGGGGAAACCCAGCTGATAAGCGAGATCGTGGGCAAATTATCTTCTTGCAAAAAGTCGAAAACGTTTTTTTCTGGCCGAAACTGTGAACCTTATATGACGCCTCTGTATGATAACTTTGTAGAGGAACAAATTTTCCCCCTTTTTTTATATCTAATCTTACGATTGATTTTATTCCTTTTTTTTTAAACATGTGCTCAAGTTGATATGGTGATTTAATTTTTTTGCCCAAAGTAAAATTTTGTAGAAACAACTGAAAACCCCAAATTTCTTCTATTATTTGCATTGTGATACATTTGTTATGTATAAAATTCAGTTGCCAAATTAATAAATTATTAATTATTAATTATTATAATAAAGCTGTTATAAAAAAGCTTAATAAATATATGTGATTTTTGAAAGTTTAATTTATTTATTTTATTTTATTTACGGTTTAACTGAGTTTTAGGCAGGCGAAATAAACCAGTAATGCTTCCCTCCTTACATCAACTAATCAAACCTATAATTTATACAGTACTCATTAATTGAATAAATGCTTAGTGAAGATTTATCACTAATCTATAGGTTATTAAAAACTTTATTTTGATCGTAAAGTTTATAATTTTCTTCAATCCTCCGGATACGTAATTATTTTATAACTTTAATTATTTGAGAGATTTTTTAATTTTATAATTTTTCTTGTATCTACCTAAAAATTAATTTTGGTTATTGTTATTTTTTTTCTTTTAGGACTACTGATATATGTACGTTTAACTCTGACTATTGTTTAATTAAAAGTAAACATTACAACACGTTGTTAAGTGCTCTTGCATAACACTGAGTTGTTTAAGGCCCAAAATGATTTTTTACAAACCAGCGAGAACTCTCAAATTAGATTCTTTCCACATTATATATTAATCAACCATTCTAGTCGCTCAAGATCTAGTTGTTTATAACAACAGCCTTGGTTCGTAATTTCTCCCATACTAAGAGAAGTATAGACTTCAGTAATAGTACTGAGATTGTAGAAATCATACATGGGTATTTTTCTGTATTTATAAAAAATATAAAATGCTTCTTTTCATACCTGTGCCACGGAGGTAGAGGAAACCATGTCCTATGGACACCCTATTATTTTTATTAATATTCTGCATTTATAATTTTTTCTAAAGCGACACTAGTCCCAGAACAATAAAGGTATTTTCATTTCCACTTTTTTCTTAAATTACTTAGTAACTAAAAAACAAGTTTCTATAGCTCAATGTTATGATACATTGGTCCCCTGAACAAATACAAAAATGTTACATTTTTTTACATTCTTTTTGCTCCAGATTACAGATTCAGTAACCAAGAAACACATTTTAATAGTTCAAATTTATGAAGTATTTATGAAGTTCATGGTATTCTTTACCACTGTGGTAAAGATATTCGTATAATATCTGTGGTACAGATATTATACGAAGTGCCTAAGGGCATAGAGACATTGAGTTAATCTTATCCATTTACCTTTTCGATAAATTTGTAGTGCGTCGAAGACTATCGTAAATAGCTATCTTTTAATTTTTAAAACCTATAAATGTGATAAGTATCCCATAGTAACTATAGCACTTAAGTGGTTTTCAGAAAGAATTACGATTTCTCACGAAAACGGGATATTTTTGGAATTTAAAACGCAGGGCTCGATAAAGTTCATTCGGTATATACATAGGGTCTAAAATTTCTTATCGAAATAAAAAAAATATATCATCTTCGATCAATAATACAAACTAGTTGGACCCTGCTAATAATTCACAGAAAATTTTGTTTAGTGAAGAAATAGCAAAACAATTTGTTTTGTAGGTGAATTAGTAATCTTTCTAACTATTAGGGGTACAATTCAGGAAAAAAGGCATAGTTTTTGAGTTATTCTCAAATAAAGTTTCTTTTCCTCCATAACTTTTTTTCCAGAAATTTCGGGGGGATAGAACTATTTTTCGCATGCGAACGAGAAGAATATCTTCAAAATGAGTGGTCAATCATTTGATGAAGAATTGACGAAGTTATAGCGTACCGACAAAAACCACCATTTAGAAATAATATATAGGATTCATCTACATTTGAAACCATCAGAGTTTTGAAACGTTTCAATTTTTTAATGAATTTTATTGTCGTTGTAGTATGGTTTTACGGTATGTAATTGGAATTCAACATTTCTTCATGGAGTTCCCTTGCGTTTTATACCTCATTCATCAAAATCCATTGCTCCTCAGAGATCAGTGCTTCTTTCGTCATAACATTTTGTATCCCCTCTTCTGTAAAAGATACATAACGTTCCTAACATAATTTAAAAAGCATATCCAAACAATGGTGTAGGAGCCTGCTTGATTTTTTTTTTTAAACTTATTAATCATACCTATCGTTTTGGTGCACAGCTATATGAAATACCTTCTTAGTGGTTCATCACCTGTAGGTATTCAAGGCGTGGAAAGAAATAGAGTATTGCCTATTTCTAACGGTCAAGATCTTGGCAGCGCCACCTTCGAAACATTTTGTAAAGTCAAAAGCTCATTAGTTAAGTAGCTGGCGATATTTCCGAGTTCTAGTTAAGACCTATCTTGGCCAGTTAGTTTCAGTTAATCAGCTCTCTGAAAATAGTCATTAGCTAATTAGACCTCCGTGTTTTCTTAGCATACCTTCTACTCTGTACTTGCTGGCCAATATAATTCAGTTCTCATTCTTTCTACTTCAATCTTCCTAATGATGATAACTTCGTTTGAACTAATTTACAATGTACATGCTTTGGTTCCTCACTAATGAAAGTAGTGAAGCTTGGTATTCATGAAAATATTAAAAAAACAAATGTCCTCAGTGGTAGAGCGCTTCTAGTGCTCAAGGTTATAGATTCGAGTCCGGCTGATGGTAGATAAATGATTTATTCTGTTTAATCGGCCGGTCGGGAGACCCTCCTGGGGCGCACTCAGCCTCTATAAAGTGGATATTCTTAATAATAATAATAAAAAGCTTAGAGAGGTGTTCGATGCTACATCTCTCTCTCCACCTTTCGCCGTCCAAACCCAATCTCATCAGATCGGCTTTAACGCAATCTTCCCACCTTCGCTTCGATCTTAGGAATCGCTATCAACCTCTTAGGAATTCTTTTGTTACTAATCCCAACTATTTTACATGCCCATTTGATTCTCCGCGATATAATCACCTTAATTATATTAACTTTGATGGATATCCTTGGAAATAAGTAATATTCTTAATTAATAAGTAATGGATGTGGATATCCTTAATTAAATAAGCAATTGATTAAGGGACTTGAGGGTTATCGCGGATAAATCATCTCTTTGCACAACCGTTGACCAAGAATCAGTATTTCTCTAAATAGTATTGAACCGTTCATAAGTTATTGCGGTACATACATCCAGGAGTATATTTGGCTTCGTGTATGTTTGTCTGCTGTCAAATTCATTTGATGTACATAAAGTCTACTGCCGTTGCTTCAATTCTGATTTTTGAAATTGACAGGGTTTGTGTGGATAAGTTCACTTGTTAATTCTATCAAATTACATCCATTACTTTCGACAACACATGATAATAATATTTTCCTAGAGAAACAAATATATCAAAAACGGCTTGTCCTATTTATATTAAGGTTGGGATAAGATTGAGAACTGATGTGTGCACGGAACAGCCTAGGTTTTATCAAATTCCACTAACTACTGTGTGTTGCATGTGTTTAGTTACTCATGCTCAAATTTGGTTTCCTTGAAAAGATTTATAAAAAATGTTGGTCTAGCTGGTTTATTCTTAAACTACAGATCTTGTAATTTAGGCAATGTATTCAATAGATGTATAAAATGGCGACGATATGAGTTTACCATTTGAACCTGCCTGGGAGACTTTTAATTACATTTTTAAACTTTGTTTCTTCAATTTCGTGGCTTATATGATGATGCTCTTTCGCAATCATTTTTTTTATTCCTCTCCAAGGTAATTAAAGTATGATTATCGTTCGATAAACTTTTTTTAAAGCTTAATTTAACCGTTTTAATATCTGCTATTTACACAACATTGATGGAAGATATTTTTTTTTCCTCCTATTCCCAAACACTATTCGCTATGCTTTGCTATCAGCCAAACATTTTTGACGAGCTTCATAATGCCAAATACGGTAAATAAGTTAACGATAACGAGAATAAAATACGATAAAAAGATAATGAGGAGATGATAAATAAGTAGGAGTTAAACTTAGTTTATATATATATATACATTATGTTTTTCAGGTCATGAATGATAGTCGTTCAGCCGTCCTGTTACGATTATTTTGCAACTAAAAGCTTACCATTAAAATAGCTTTAACCAAAATATATACTTGAAGTAATAGTTCGATAACATTTGGTATGTTACATAAATATTTCATGAAAAGATTTTCTTGAACCACATTTTGATTTACTGTACCAATGCCTGCTCTATTTGGTTGATGTTTGTTATAGGCACGCGAGAGCATATATTAACTTTACCCTAACATATATCTCTTAAACATAAGGTATACTGCATTGTCACTTGCAGATGTTGTCTGTCTGGGAAGATTTACCTCCTAAATGTTACAGTCTATTTCATCCTGCACCATTTTCTATTTCTATCTCGGGTCCAGCAATAGAGATGCAATCGTTTGTTTGGGATCAGAGCTCCGTCAGAGAAGTTAATGATCTGATATTCCCACAGTAAACTAGGTCACTGGGGTTGAATATTTAAATTTATTAGTCTTTTTACATACAAAACATATATTTATCAATGCATATGTGTGCTTAAAATTAATAAAAAAAGTTAACATGTACTGGATATTAAATATAATATAGTGTGGCTATAAATGTATACGTCAACTTCTTTATTATGTTGATTCATTGTATAAGATAAATTTGGGAGAACAAATGATTGAATGTAAAATTAGGGATGACATGGGAAACGATTATTAAGTTATCATCATACAGCGATACCGATATCGCATTTGATATTGACGTAAAGCATAGAAAGTAGGGTATCTGTATCGAAATAAAAATTTAAAAAACTAGAAAATTATTTGATCAGGAGTTGACTTCTTTGTATTCTTTAGTCAGTTACCCTCTGAAAATGTATCTATATTGCGAATATGATCCTCGAATACAAGATAGGTATTTCTACTAATAGGTGGCAGTAGTGTTGCACAAATGTGAGACCGAGAAGAGTCTTGGTGCATTGGCTTGGTCTTGCGTTCCAACAGTTTTCATAAATAAAATAGTTGTAGGTTACGATGAGATGAAATTATTTGCGAAGTTTCAAGCGGACGTTAATGATTCGATAAGAAGGAGTCTATTACCATATGTTAATAATTGGTATAACCAATATACTTTTGTATTTAACTCCTCTAATTTTTCATTTTGACTTAGTTAGGTTTCTCCTATCTAAAAAATTACAGTAATATCTATATAGTAATAAGCTAATAAGTAACTGCTAGACTGTTGCGAGACTCTTAACTTTGTCTATTTAATTAAGTACTAAAAACTCGTAAATACCTATTTCCTTTGAACTTGAATTGTAACATTATTTAATTACAAAATCGATAAAAAGAGGTAATCTACAAAAATATTTGGCCATTTGTCTTATAACCTCATTATTTTGAAAATTTGGGATGTAGGTCACGCCAAACGGCTCAATATTTTTGAAGGTCACTATTTTTCTCGATTTAGTGATCAAATTATCTTTCGATCCAAGTAGAAAACAAATGGGTATTTACGAGTTTTTAGTACCTAATTTAATAGACAAAGTTTGCAACCTCCCCCTGATTGAAAACGCACCAATTCCAAGAGTTTTCGTAAATTAAATTGTTATAGGTTACAGTGAGATGAAATTATTTACGAAGTTTCAGGCGGTTGTTAATAATTCCATAAAAAGGGGTCTGTACGACGGACTATAACTAAGATTGTCGAATATTAGTAACTATTTTGCCTTAATTTTTATTTAAAAAATCGATTTTTTTTTACCAGCTCTGTTCTTGGTCTTACAACAGTTAGGTGGCCTCGGTCTTGGTCTTGTAAAATGCATATTTTGGACAACACTAGCTACTAGGCTACATCCCTCACTATATATTCTATATATCCAATCTTTATGCCGTTTATCTGCCTATAAAACTAATTAATGAAACAGTCTCACACTCTAATTTTCAGTGGCTTATATTGGGCCCTTAAGGAAATTTAAAATTTTCGATTCACTAATAACCCTATTGCATTTTTCATAATTCATCTACTTAAAAAAAAATTACCTTGGATTCTTAGTTCTATTGGAATACCTGATTATGAACTCAGATGTCATAGAAAAAAATACCATACTTCCAATACCAAAATCACCACAGTGGTTTACGATTTCAATATAATCATATTGAATCAATACAAATAAGCATGGTGCTACTTCTCGTCTAAGGTTTCAAACAATAAAAAACTGAAGAAAAAAAAATGCCACTCGACCACTGCCTCAGATAGTAGGGAACCGATGGGAATCAACTATCATTACCAGACTCAGGATAGGAATCCCTAGGCTATCCATAAACACCTCCTTGAAGAGAATGGTAATCTAAAATGTAGCTGGACCACTGAACACCACTGAACATATCCTAGAAAAATATCAGAGCTTGTATTCGAAAATTCAATATGTCTCCGTCACAATTCTTAAAACATGGAAATCAGAAGAAATTATTTTTGTACATTAAAATGTAACCAGATATATGAACCCTGATTATTTCCTCGTAAAACATGGTTCGACTCCATCCTCACAAAAAAAAAAATCAAGAAATATGTCGATCAATATTATTAAATAAACAAACATGACTTTTCAAAATTTATTTCAATCTAAGCTATTAAATAATTTTTCTTCTGAAGCGGTATTCATTAGGGACAGTAATTTTCCTTCTGAGTATTTCATTTTTAAACGGATGATCCTTTATTAGCATTGTTGCTACAATTTTTTGCATTGTATGTGTTTCATTCGATTTAGACCTAAGTTAAAAGTTGTGAGGAACTTTTAGAAATAATATAAACATGGTCTGGTATCAATCTCACCAATGTCCATTCAACATTTAAAATTATTTACTTATTTGTCTCATGACAATAGAAATTACATACGTTTTTAAACTTAATTTTATTGATTATTCTAATCAGTTTTAAATAAAATAATCATCTTAGTGAGTTATTTTCTTATGTGCTCAATAAAAATGGTGAGAAATCTATCTATTTTACATATTTTATAAATATTTTATTTTTATTGAAAAATTAAAAATAATAACGGTTTTTCCAAAAATGGTTTAGTTCTATTTTAATTCAAGATGCCCGACATACTATAATAAATTTCGTTTTTCAAATGTCTTGCCTAAATTGTTTCCCAAAATTTTTGCCGTTTTTATGCCCACTGAGGGGCGTCGCGTTAAGATACAATTTTGAATAATAGCTCATTACAATTACGATGGGATGCTGACCATTTTTCTTGCTAATAGTACGCAAGTCCGATTTTAGTTCCAGAGATATTTTAATCCACATACAAAAACACTTCAGTTAGTCTACTTGAGCCAACTTTACCCCAATGAGCGTTACACATCCGAGATCCTGATGATCCGGCTCGGTTTCATTTATTCCCGACAAAAAAAAGTGCAATACGTGCCTTATCAAATTTTCACTTCAATAGAACAAATAAACGCTGTAGGTATGGCACTTATAGCGTATGTTGTAATACTTTGAAATCAGAAACGATAAAAACAATATTATTTCCAGTTACTATTGTGTCATTGGCTAGGATCGCTTATATAAAAAAAAAACCTTTTACATTGTTTCAGGAGTTAAGATAAACAAACATCTTAAATTAGGATTTGTTTGTGAAACAAGTGCATCTATTGCCGCATTTTACGCATGTTTATCTATTTCCAAATTATTTTGTTTAGTCTCTGACGTCAGAGAAATTTAACCTAGATGTATTGTTAGTAAATACTGCACTCACTCCCGCTTTTGTAGAGTATAGGATATTACTTAGTGATTTATTTAGGATATTATTGAATATTATCTGATGATAATAGGAATTTGCAATACATAAAAATCTCAATTTCGCTTCTTATGAAGTAAGATTCCCATCGAACATAGTTTTTATATTAAAATATTATTCGGTCGTTACTATACACGAAACTCAGTATGCTGAACAATAACTAGTACAATTTATCATAAAATATATTGTATTTTTTTCTGTTATTTAAGATAATCCGTGTTTTCAGTAAAAATTACTACAATAAATTATTGCAAAGCTTTAATATTTTTTCTATTACTTGGGATATATTATAATAAACATAAATTCAAACATACACTTTTTATTTATAAAAAAAAACAAAAATACAACACAAAGTTAAAAATACAACGTTTTCAAATATTCACCATCCTAACTATTTATGAAATTGTGTTTTACTATTTTGGGGGTTTCAGCCCGAAAGCCCCCTCCCCGTAGATCCGCCCGTGATTCCACATAAAACGTTACTTAAAAACAAAAATCTTAAATTTCTCACTACTCAAATAAAAATTGGACCGTTGTTTATATCGACTTTGTGTAGCTCTTAAAGCCTGTTATCATCTCAATAAATATTTCTCTCTACTTAAGGGACACCCTATAAAATATTATTTGGTCGTTACCATATCCGAAACCCAGTATGCTGAACAATAACTGGTACGATATATCATACAATTTGTTGTATGTTTTATCTTATTTAAGGGAATCCATGTTTTCAGTAAAAATTACTACCATAAGTTATTGCAAAACTTTAATATTTTTTTCTATTACTTGTGATGTATTATAATAAACATAAATTCATACATAAACTTTTTATTTATTAAAAAAACAAAAATACATCGTAAAGTTAAAAATACAACGTTTTCAAATATTTATCATCCTAACTATTTATGAAATTGTGGTTTTTTTTTGTTTTAATTCTCTGTTATAGAAATTGTTCTATATTTATAAGTGACCGACTAAATTTGGCCAATTCTAACATTTAGGTTTAAAACAAAGAAATCTGAATTATTTTCATTAAAACATAAATATTAGGCTTTGGAAAATTTAGTCGCTCACTTAATAATACGGACCAATTTCTATATAAGAGATCTGGGTAAAAACGCAGATTCATAATCAGTTTAGTTTATTAATATTCGAAAAATCATTATTTTTAACCATTTTATTTAAAAATAAAAAGAGTAGTTATGAATTTATATTTATTTTAATATATTCCAGATGATGAAAACAAAAAAAAAAGAAAGAAATTAAACCTTTACAATATTTTATTGTCATTTTTTCTGAAAATCACCGGTTCTTTTAGAAGACAGCGTACAAAATCACCTCATTTGTTTTATACAACTTAAGGTAAATCAAATTATTTCATAATAAACCTCAACTTAATTAATATAGACATAAAGCTTATGGAACTTATGAAATTTTTCTAAAACAGTGGTATTAATGGCACAGGCGGATCTACAGGAAGGAGGAGAGGAAGGGAGGTCTTTCGAACTGTGGCACCTGTGAACAGTGTGTTAAGTGCAATAATTGGAAAGTTGATTTTACTCTCTTTCCTTGTTTCTAATGGGCTATGTTATGCGGCTATGGCAGAGATAAATATTCCTTTGTGAATCATCGGTTTAAACACGAAAATTGAACTTGTACGTAACCTACTACTCACAGATGATACTAATAAAGGGATCAAAATATTTTTCTCCCTTGAACTCATTGGCCTATGGATAGATTCACCAGAAACATCTCACAATGAACATTACTTTTACTTCGATATTTAAACAAAACAGCCTTGGTGAAAATCGACTAGAAACTGAAAGGTGATAACCTTAAACGCTTTTTCAGTAGTCTACCCTCGTCTTTCGTTTATGTCCGTGATTAAAATTCAAGTCACGCACATTAAAGAATCATAGGTTTTTGAACTTAATTTAAAATTCAGCTTTTCTTAACAGTTAATTAACCCTGTTCAAATGAAAAATAATTTAAAGTTCCTTAATCTCTAGCAGCTTCTTAGGAATTCAATTTTTTTACGTATATATTCATCTGGATAATTAAAATTTTGTTCAGCAAGTGATTCAAGAATTTGACGGTTCAGATCATCGTGAGAAAAAAAATGGATTTTCCTTACTTTTTTCAGTTTCATGAATGAAATACAGTTTTGATATTTAAAAAAAAAATGTTTAGTTATAAAAAATTAAAAATCATTACTGGAGGAAAAATACTATCGTTTCGCTTACTGATTTTTCTATCCTATAAATATCGCCTTATGCAGTGAAAAATATGAAATTTCTTAGCGTTTTATAGTTCAAAAGATTTTTAAAGGATATTTGGAAAGGAGATGTCGAAATAGGTTGATTGATTTCGAGTGGTGTCCAGAATCTCAAAGGAACCCAGATTGAGTGCATTCAGGAAATGCTATCTGTCTGGGTTTTATTTTTAGTTTGTTGGATTCGGATTCCCAATACCTAATGGAGTTATCCCGGTTGTTGTATTATATATATATATACATCATATTAAATCAAGGATATATTCTTGTAAATCATTATTTGAAATAAGATATTAAATTAATCGCTCTATTGTATTTACATTAATTATAAGTAAGGCAGTTGGAGGATTATGTATTTCTAAATTTCATCGATCTCGTGCTTTTAATGTACATATTAGTTATAGAGAAACTCAAACAAGAGAAATTAACTTTAATAACTCTAGTGAAGGAAAAAAAACCAAAGAAAATAAACAGTATAAACAAAAATAAAAAAAAAAGTCATTTGATAGACAATAATTGTGATGATTTACTTAATTATTAAGTAAATTATAAATTATAAACTAGAAGCAGAAAAGTCTAAATCACAACAAACAACGGATGTTGGGAGTCAACATTTTAATAGTTCATGGTTTTTTGGCCGTTCTTCTTTATGTTTGAGACATTTCAATTTCTGTTTTATTGTTTTTCTTTCTATTTTATAGCTATTACTTTTTCATAACTCAAATTACAAAATGGTATCATGAAGTAACGTCTAAGAAAGTAAAATTAAATTCGAACTGTCTAGGAATGGTCATCGCAATGAATTTTTTTGTTGCCTTGTAATTGTCTATGAATTAAGTTTTCAAATTTAACATATCTGCCGGTACGGACCCCGGGTTCCGATATTAGTCTAGATTTCAGCCTGTATTGTTTCGAATATGTTCCATCTTACGAAGTCTCTATAATGGACAATTTTAAAAATATTTAAATGAGAGTTGGATTGATGTAAAGATAGATACAAACATAAATAATCATTATATCTGGTAGACGCCGAGGACTATAACCGCAGCTAACATGTTAAACATTTTAGTTTAAATCTTTATCAAACCATTTTTCTTTTTGTCCTCTCCTTCCTCGCATTTTAGGTTTTCCCGGACCAGGAGAGAGGGCGGAGAATTAATCCAAGATTTAAAAGCCCCTCCTTCTCCCGGCACCGGTATGTGAACTGAAAGTAAGAAAATTGTTCAATTCTGCACTCTAGTGGTTTTAATTGTAATTAAATATTTTAAAGAGCGATTATAAAATCTTCAAATATTCGTAAAAGCAAATATTAGTGTGAAAACTAAAACATCCTCGTTTTTTGGATTGAATTGATAATGATATCAGAGTGGTGATTTTCATATTCGATTGTAGTAGCATTTGTAGCGACGACATGATCTTCAGTTAATCTGTGAGGTGAGCAACGCGTGTTTTGCACAAGCATCTCCTCGCTCGGCCACCCCGCTCTCTATTCAAACCTATTTAAAACGGTATTCACACACCCATAGATAGCCCTTGAATAATGGTGACAAATTAAAATAAATCATAACCAATCATTTACTTTGCGTCATAAACCCGCAATATCTAGTTAAACAATCCTAAAATAGATACATCTTAAAAATATTTCAGTCTAAAATTACTTATTAGCACTAATCCAATACTTAGTTTAAGCTCTTTCATCATAATTTCATTCTTGGGTTATTGTGTCTGCCGCAGTCAAGGAAAACATTACTACAAAACTTGAAATTTTTGTCTCATTATTTAAAAGATAATTGTTATGATACTGATTTAATTTCACCGATAATTTGAAATGTACTTGTTTTTAACAAAAAAAAAAAAATTCTCTGAAACAAGGTATTTCAGATACTCTATACTTCATGAAAAACAAACCGAGACTCAAGTTACAACGAATATACTAATTACAGCTTTTAAAGGATCGTTTGAATATCTGAAGTTGAAATAACGTTTCTATATAAAGTTAACCTGAGTAATTCTATAACCCGGAATAAGAACACGCAGGCACGACATTTAGCGTGATATAATAAAAGATTCAGAGCTGGTACTGCCTTATAGTACTGCCTTCTCCTCTTGAGTACTTTGATCCAAGATAATTTTTTATGGCAGGCTACTGAAGTATTATTTCTAATTTAATTTACGAATTAAAAATGATGTTTTTTAATAATTAGTATGTTTTATAATTATAATATATGATGACACTACTACATCGCCAAATACTACTACTACTTCAATATAAATGCCACTACATATAGAATTATTTAAATTATGTCTGAAAACAATCGTGGAAAGGGAAGTGGATGATGAATCTACATAAGTAAAAATAAAATGATATTTTGAGCCAGATAAGATTGCTGATTAGTCTTGTATCTTGTTTTTCTTATATTTAATTTTACTTGACTAAGCCAGAGATCGATAGATTTTGTTTTAATCCAAGTTAAAAAAAAATCTCAATCTGAATAATATATTTGGAAACAGCCGTACAAATGTGAGCTGATAGATCTGTATCTGTATAATCAAAATCAAAATAATTGTATAATCAGGGGGAGCTTTAAAACATATTTAAAGATAGGATCTAGAGGTGCCCACAAGGGGGTTTCAGGGCACAATTTGCGCCATCACAATTTTTTATGGGGGCACATTTTGACGGAATTTCGAATTTTTGAGGGGAGCACATTTCGACGGACTTACATGGGAAATACATGGAACAATTCTGAGAAAGTGTAATTGTAGACAATTTGCGATACTTTTATTTCTAATGTTTTTAAGAAGAGGAGTGGAATAAAATATCTTGGGGAGGGGAGGGAGGAGGTTAATGAGCCATCGACCTTGGAGTGGGGGATGGACACCCCTGATAAGATCATCATTAAATATCATCAATACCTTTAAAGGCTTAAGATCCAGCAGGACAAAATCGTTCATTTCCTGTTGCTCCATTCCGTATTATTGATGGCAAAAGTACACATTGCAGGTGAAACACATTTAGCTGGTCTGTGGTCTGATCTAATATGCAGAATACCCTTGCCACTAATCTCAAAATTATTGTTATTGCCAATAGCTATTATTTCGGGTGGTGATTATTAATATCAGGGATGCCCATGGAATATGACGCATGAAACTTAACCTCTTCTTTGCTCCCAACGCATTTTATTGCTCTTCTGTTCTTAAAAGCAGTGTATGATAAATAAAGTTTTAAAATTTTTTAGCTGATATACAATTACACTTGCTACTGTATTTTCTATGTTTTTCCCCTTGACCACATGTTTGAAACTTTTCATTCCGAAAATTCATAACTCCGTCGACATGTGCTCTCCTCAAAAATTCTAAACGCTGTCTAAATGCAACACCCTAAAAAAATTTGATGCCGCAAATTGAAAGCCATTAAACCCTCTTCTGGACACCTCTGATTAATTTGATTTTACCTTTTTGATTTTAAGAATTTCACCGTCCCTTCTTTAGTCCTCTTCCCTGTCCTCAATAAACGTCAAAAAATACTTTATCGACTGACAAATACGAGATTAACGGATTTTATTGGCTAAATAGAAAAGATCAAAACAATATAGAAGCAGAACAAATATTTTTAAATTGACTTCAAAATTCTACCACCCTAAGCAGTCTTAATCATTCCTACTTTCGCCCCTGATCTTAATGGTTCTTGAACTGGCAACACCTTGGAACAAAATTAAAAATAAAATGTGGAGAATAAAACTGGAAATATTTTTCTGATCCTTGTACAGAATTAGGCTGACCCACAGAATTTTAGGGTGGTTTGTGAAGAAACCACTTGAATGCTTCCACCGAATTAGCCGTGTTGTATTCTGGTTCAACAAATACAGAACTCTACGTCAAAGGCATTGTAAAAGTCCTTTGCAGCGTTCGTGGAATTAATTTTTCTTTTCTTTTTTAATAATATTCTCAATTCGTTTTAATTAGTACTTGAACAAAGTTAATACCTATAAACCTTATGGCGAGCTCACAACTCATTCCTGGACTTTATAGAATATTAATGTTGGTGTGAATAGATTTATTATAGTAATAACTAATTAAATGGATTAAATTGTACATAACTTTACCATAGATTAATTATTTTTTTAAATTGTATTCGTTTCCTTTTTTACACTCCAGCTTCACCAAACTTCTATTCATTATGCTTTTATTCGTATTTTCCTCAAAGTAGGACTCTTCAAGGACCCTGTGAATTTTATCCGCCGTATCACTGGTATTAAAAGCCAATAGAAAGACCTGATTCGAAGTGGGTTGAATTGACCGAGGGAAGAAACTCTGCCAGGAAGATTCACAAAAGATGTCGAAACCACTGCCACTTTAACCTTCTCAGAGTAATTTATTGTACTACTGGGTATCCATCGAGCCAAGGGGTTTTGATTTTGATGGAATTTGGAAAATGTGGAAGGTAGTGGGTCAAGGAAAAAATATATAAAATATATAGTTTTACCAGTTCTACTACCTCCAATCGTATTAATAACTGCGCCAGTGATAATGTATCGCCATGTGATGTATGAGTTTTTCAGTTGACAGAATGACTAACTACAATTTCAACATTTTTGATTATTAATTGTATTGATATTTCTAGTGGGAAAATTTATTCCTTTATCCACAGTTTATATATTCCAACACGACAATAACCTGCTCTGGAATCAACTTACTCAATGTCAGTACAGATATTATAAATTTTCCTTCCAGAAATATCACTAAAATGATTTTATTCAAAATTGTTTAAATTTGAGTTAGTCATTCTGTCAACTGAAATCTCATAAAAAACGTCTGCCAAGTAAAGTCAGTAAAGCTTCCTCATCGTTTTCATTGGCTAAAATATATTTATATTACAAGGTCTACAATTTTTAATATGAGAATAAAATCTCTAGGAGAAGCCAATTCGGAATTACAGTTACCCTTCAACATTTTAGGGTTTTCGTTTATCAGCTAATATTAAAATGCAAAACAAAAGCCGTATTTAAAGTTCCATATTGGTTATTTTTGATTTAAAAAAAAAAAAAATACCAATGCATACTCAACAAAATGCATTTCACTACTGATTGTGCAAAACGTCGTATGTAAAAACTCATTAATTCTTTATGGTTTATTGATATGATTTCATATTTTATTGTCCTCTGCTATTTTCCATAGTAGCAGACTACTTATATCAGTTGCAGACTACAAAATGTCACCTTTAGCACAAATAGAATAAAAGTAAAAAAAATTTACATACGAGCTTCTGCAAGGAAAAATTCAACTTGTTGTTTGTCCGGAGTTAACGAGACCAATACTTTTCTTCAGTCAGAACAAAACTAATTAAACTACTTATTAAGGGGGTAGTAGGTGATATGCCCGTTATATCGATTTGACTAGAGACAGACAGATACCGAACCAAATTTGATCTTTGATGTCTGAAACATAAAACGCGAGTGAAAATTTTCAATTCTGAGCTAAACATTTTTTTAACATCTTGCACGAATACAATGCTTCTCTACCTTCGGTAGTGAGGAAGCAAAATATAATTAAAAACGGTAGGTTACACTAGGTTTTAGAGTAGTTCTAATAAGTAAATAATTTATTCTATTTTATTTCTTTTCTTGCAATATTGCTCATATATTAAAACATTGTTAATATAATTGTGGGAAAATGGTTGGATGTCGTGAATAATGAAGAGAAGAATAGTTGGGGTGATCAGTCTAATAAGAAGGCAAAAATAAATGATAATATTTATTTTGACATGTGCCGACGTTCAGGCCCTCATCAGGGCTAAGAAAAGAACCAGATAACAAGGTATGAGAAACATGAGTAGTATAGGTAAAAAAAAAAATTAAAGTAAAATGCAGTTGTTAGAATAATGACAATAGTAAGAACTAAGAGATAAATAATAATAACCGTTACAAAGTGTGGAATGATGAGGTAAACATGATCAAAAAAAGGTGACATAAGTATTAAAATATGAATCTAATACTTATGTCACTTTTTTAAAATTATGTTTACTTCATCATTCCACACTTTGTAAGGGTTATTATTATTTATCTCTTAGTTCTTACTATTGTCATTATTCTAACAACTGCATTTTACTTTAATTTTTTTTTTTTACCTAAACTACTTATTTTCCTCATACCCAGTTATCTGGTTCTTTTCTTAGCCCCGATGAAGACCTGAACTTCAAGTCGAAACGTCGGCACATGTCAAAATAAATATTATCATTTATTTTTGTCTTCTCATTTGACTGATCACTCCAACTATTCTTCTCTTCATTGTTAACATAATATAAGAGACTAATTCCATTTTAAAGCCGAGCTAAACACTTGTAAGTTTAGTTAATGATTCGTTTACAATCAGGTTACCATTGTTAAAATAAATGTATTTTCCAAGTGAATTTAGTTTATTTATTAAGTTATAATAGCAAATATAGTCATTAATAATTATATCCTGTGCACAATAATAATGTTGTATAAAATTGGTTATTTATCGTAGCTTTATTTCTTTAATATATATATATACATCAAATTGCGTGATCCAGTGACCCGATGAGGGAGAAGTGTGTTTACAATCGGGATCCTTGGATACAGTTCCTGGCGGTCGATGGTAGTTCCCCGCCATCTCCGTAGCGAGAACTGCCTAAGGATTAGGATAAGTGTTTTTATCAAGTTGAAGAAATGGTACGCAGTTTACATCTGAGGGTGAGGTTCAACCTCCGTTCTCCTAACAAAGGTACAAAAGTCGGAAACTTATATTTCAGTTAATATAGTTTGGTTCAGTTTGATTCATAACCTGTTATCAAGCGAAGGGTTGATCAGTATGTAAACATTGCTGCTGACACTATTAATTATGATAAATCTTTAGAATTTGTGTAATACAGTAGTTTGTAAAACTTGCATATAGTCTTAGAAACAAATTTAAGACAAAATTATATCTAATTGAAGAAATGAATGGTTGGGATGATCAGTCAAAAAAATAGTTATATTTATTTTTATATTTCCCGACGTTTTTGCGGAAAGTTCAGGCCTTCGTCAGGGCTGATCAAGTGAAGAGCTGTCACAAGACCAAGTCTTGTGCTAAACGTCGGCAAATATATAAATAAATATAGTTATTTATTTTAACTATTTTTTTTTTTACTGATCGTCCTAACCATTCTCCTCTTCAATTATTCAATACAGTCAACCATCAATCCACATTTAAAATTATATCTATATATAAATCTCTTTTATATTGATGGAAGTTACTGAAATATGGAAGTTAAAGCTATTAAAGAAAAAAAGGGGATGCTAAATATTTATTCAGTAATTGGTAGAAAACAGGTGGCATGCTAAAAGGATGTCGAGGGAGTCCATAAACAAGAAAAAAAAAACTTATTTTTTCATTACTCGTTACCGAAGTCAGACAAGCTTTGAATTAAAAATTAAAATTAGTATATATTTTTTATTCTAAGAATCAAAAACTAATACTTATGTTTTAAACATCAAGGAACATATTATGTTCCGTGCCAGTCTGCCTGTTTTCAAATCCGTGTGACGGTCATCTACTACTGTTAAATAGATATAAACGTTTCAAAGAAGTGGTGTTTTGTATTTTATAAATTTCGTTTAATACCATCTACTACAATGGTTCACATGCGTGAAATGTGTATCCTTATACAACCTTACAAAAAAAAAAAAAAAAAAAGTTTCAAAGTTTATACGCAGTTAAGGATTTATAAAGAAATAATGTTATGTCAATTTTATCGAATTCCATCGACTATTCTCTCTTTCATTTGCAGTATAGAATTTATCTTGTTATTGCTTATGTTTCTCTAACATTTCCTCCTTTTGCTCTTTGTTATTGTTTTTAATTAGTTATATATTTGGTCAGAACCTCTCATAGATACAAACATAAGAGAATAAAAAATTAAAAATTTATTGAGGGAGGAGGAGGAGGTGAGTTTTAGTCTGATAGTCCCTCTTGTCAACTTGTCAAACTTACATTTATCTTCTTAGGAATTTATGTTACAATCTTACAGAATGTTTAGAACACAATTATGTTATTTTAAACCAATAACTAGAATGTAATAATGAATAATAAAATGCCGTTGGTAGTTTCAAAATGGATGTTCCTTGAAATTGGATGATCCTTGAACTGATCCGTGTGAATTCCAAAACGTTTTAGTTCCCAAATCAACTAAAGGAAATACTGTTGTTGTTTTTTCTTGATTGAGATCTTTTTGAGAAAGGTCCCACAACTCTGACTCGACACGTAAAATCCATGCTTTAAAGACTATATTATTCAGACCATTTTTCTCTTCAACTGGTTCTTTATTCGATTTTAAATACATCACAGAATTATTTAAGATTGTTAATAAATTGATTAATATTGTTAGTATTACTCCATTCTTATGATTTAAACAATACCATAACAAACACTTCGTGGGCTTGTAATTCTGGAGATGTTGGGAATCGAAGTGGTTAACCTACTTGATTATTTATGCAATTACTTCATGGATAACCGTATAAGAAAGTCAATATACTGTTCTTGGTCCGATCAATGTCTGACAGTAATAGTAAAATTTCTTAATGAAAGGTACTTAGGTCAAAGGTGTTGCACTGGCAGTTAAAGAAGGGCTTTATGTTAGTGTTATTAGACCAGTGGTGTCATATTGAAATGAGACATGGACTCTCCAGGAAGTCAGAACAAGTGCTCAATGTGTGAGAGAGCAAAGTTCTGAGAAAGATTTTTGACTCCTTCAGGGAGGGAGTTTGGGAGAGGCAGAGAAACAATCAGAAGCTTCGTGATCTATACAAGGCCCCCGATATTGTCACCTGCTTCAAGAGGAGTAGAATTTGGTGGCTGGGACATTTATAGAGGATGGAAGAACGGCGTATCCCGAATAAACCTCTGGAGGGACATCTTGGTGGAAGACAAAGATTGCGGTGGCTGGAAGACGTAGAGGAGGACCTGAGGACACTTGGAGTCCGAAGGCGGAAAAGAGCGCCTTTGGACAGGGATGATTGGCGGAGAATTATGGAAGAGGGATTCTGCAAGGACCGTAGTACCATCGAAAGAAGAAAATTACAATCGAAATGAAGAAGAAGAGTATCTGATTAAATATTGCTTCGTTTTATTAGAATATAATAACGATTTGATCATTACAAATTTTGGAATTTTATGAAAAAAAATTCATTCTACTAGACAAGTTTTGATGCTTTGGAAAAAAATAAAAAGGACAATATTGAAAAAGTTTTGTTAGATCGTAATGATTTTACAAAATTCTTTATGGAATCAAATTACAGTGACTTTGGAAAATGAAAAAAATTAGAGCTATTTAAATTTACTACAAATTTACATATATGACTGTCTTCGTAGGAGGTGTATTTTAAAAAATAAAATAAAATAAAACTTTTGACTTAACATTTTTGATTCATTTTGAAAGATCTGTATCAAGGTGAGTAATAGTACTATATGGGCATAATTTGATATTAAATAGTTGACAATTTTATCGACTACAAACAAAGATAAGAATAAACATTTTTGTCAGACGCATAATTTTGGAGTGAACTGAAGTGCGAAAATTTCACAGTTTTAAGGCCAGTCGTATAGGCCTTTCTTTTTTTCGTGTTACTCTGATACCCATATTCTTCAAAGCTCTTCTGAATGATCAGTTATGTTTACACTATTCTCGAGGATGTGTAGTGGCTAACGCATCTGTATACTTTTAGAACAAAGAGGCCTCTATTCCAGTATCTTCAAAATTACAAATACTCTCTTCCGAGGATGAAAAACCTGTACACTGGTTTGATTGATGGCACTTATTCCGATGGGCTCTCCCTATAAATAGATTTTTACTTCCGATATTTTAAAAGCTTTTAGAGGCTGGCGCGGTAAGAAAAATGCTAGTCTGGATAGATGTTAATAACAATTTTATTGTCGCCAAAATTAACTTAGATCATTTCCTCTGAAATCTGGTTTCAAAATAAGCAAGCATTTTAGGTTGTTTTTAAAATAAAAATTGAAATTCTTAAATCTTTCAGCTTTATCATCCACTGAACGGATACCGATCAACTTCACACATATCTGATCTAATGTTTTAAATGAACATCAGATATTTATACAAATACCACCAATATACTCGAAATTAAAGACTATTTATGATTTTTCTTTTCCATTACAATTATAAATCTTCTTGAGATTTTATTTTATAATTAATTACATATTAATATTTAAATTACTGTATATATTGTTAGAATTTTAAGTTAGTTTTTGGCCAGATATGTATTTTTTTTTATTTGTTGATATTTTTTATTATATGAGAATCTTGTCCCAGAATAAAGTTTATTTTTCTATCTATTTATCTAAATAAGGATTTATAGTAAGTACATAGTCAAGTTTTAAATATTTTTTACTTGAAATTATAAAGTTTATAGGTGCTGTTGACAATCGATGTGCTCATAAGTACTCGATGCTTGGTTAAAATAATATCTGAATCGTATATTCAATTGTGGTTTTAACATAATTATCTTCCTCGATAAAGATTATCAACAAAAAATATCACATACAAGAAATATTGCATTATCAAGGAAATGAATTCTGTTCTGTATAATAAGAAGGGGGTTGGAGGCTTATTTCCCTTCTATTTTCCACAGAAATAGTTCTTATTTTTTTCCATGTTCCATTTTTCTTCTCTCTTTTTAAATTATAACGTATGCACTTTAGCTACTACTGAATCGAGCCACCGGGGCCCTCCCTCCCATTCCTGGAAGTTGGAAAAAGAATTATAAAAAAAAAAGTTCCAAAAAGTAGCTATGAAAAGAAAAGAGAAATATAGGGAAAATTTATCCTCATAGACGAATTTCCTATTGTAATATAAAAAAAATATTATTATCATGACCAGCACTAGCGATTTTTGCAGGTCTATTGGCTGGTGGAAAAATAATTCCGATAAAAGTTACAAAAACAGCTATTTAACGAAAAGAGTAATGTAGGAAAAATTCATCCTCTAAGACGAATTTTCTAATCTGATATAAAAACAATTATTATCGTGACCAGTACTGGCAAATCCAACAGGAGGAGAGCGCCTCTCTCTCTGCCTCTTTCTCTCTCTTGGTTGGTGGAAAAAAGATAGGAAAAGCAGCCGTTCAATGAAAAGAGAAATATAGGAAAAATTCATCCTCGTAGACGAATTTTCTAATGTAATATATAACAAAAAATATTGTTGTAACCAGCAGCACTATCGAATTCTGTCAGGATGGTGGACAAAAATTCTAAAACCAGCTATTTACAGAAAAAAGAAATATAGTGAGAATCCATTCTCATAAACGAATTTTCTAATGTAATACTACACAAAATTAATATTACGACTATTTTTATTAATCTTACGAAGATTTTGTAAACAAATAATGGAATGTAAGACCAAAAGGCTCGTAGTGTGAGGTGAGGTAGTTTTGGGACCGCCGTGAGATGCGAAGGTTTGTGCTCGTAGGTGAAATACATGACGTAGGAAAATTAATTTTAAAAAGAATTGTAGTATTTATTGTAAATAGAGTGTGAATGTGCTCTCTGAATACTGTTATAAATGTCCTTAATTGTGACCGATCGAATAAATCTGGCTTATTTGACTGTAAAAAGTTTACCCTACGTGATCCGTGTTAGCAATTCATTTTTTACAATTCTAAATCCACATACCGGGTGTCCCGTGTGTGGAGGAAAATTTTTTAAAGGAGTGATAGAACTGAAGCTTTATAAAAACGTTTATATAAACAATGGTTCGATTTTCAGCAGGAAATTAAAGTTTTGTGATTTTTTAAGTAAGTCACGTTTTTTGATGAATAGGATGTGATAACTATTTAATTTAGGTAATTAATAATTTCTTCACTGTAAACTAAACAAAATTTATTTTAAATAAAAATAGTGTTTGCTATTGTTAAAACCGTTCAAAGAGGATTTTTGATCGGCTAAAATCAGCTAAGGAGGGGAGGGGAGATGGGTAGTGGTGGAGAAACAGGTAGGAATGGGGGAAGCACCTGATGCCGAGGTGCGCCCCCCTGAGAAAATTGCTGGATCCGCCACTGGCTTCAGCAATTAAATATAGTTATATAGCAAAAAAATATCCATAAAGCATTATGGTTACCTTAATTGCCCTTATTAAAAAAATTATACCGTTATTAAAGTTAGGGAGTAGAGTAGCAGATGGTAGGACGCTGAATCTCAATATTCAAGGTTCTAGCTTCGAATTAGGCTGATGGCAGATAAATTATTTATTCTGTTTCGTCGACCATAGATCGACCATGGGGGTCGGGAGACCCACCTGGGGCACACCCAGCCTCCATAAAGTAGATTTAATAATTAATTAATGGAGAACACCTGGCAATTGAGCGTGATCTCGGTGAAATCAACTCCTTGCACAACCTTTGACCAAGAAACACTACTTCCTTACAAATTGCTGAACCCAAAAACTTTCATGGGTTTTAGTAGTTCGTATACGTATAGGCATTAAAGTTAGTCTCCCTAAAACTATATCCTGATTCCGGTACTGTCTTAAGATGTACATATTATTATTTTAAACTCATTCAAAGACTCTAAATAAAAAAAATTAAAATTTTTCTATCTCATTCTTTGAAAATTCGACCCCTGTCCCTGTTAAATTTCCTTGCATGGCCGGAGATCGAACTAGGCTCATGATTTATGACTCCAATCTTCTTCACTCGGTTACTTATATTTTTTAAAAGGTAGGAATAAATAAATAATGTGGGATATGTATAAATTGATGGTATGTGTTGATATCACCCTTATTGATTATTGAATGAAAAAAAATCAGTTAGCCTAGTTAATTAACATTAACTGATTTTTTAAAATTATTCCTACCTTTCAGGACGACGTTTTATATTAAAAAATAATGCTATGTTATAACGTAAAATGCAGTTTTAATGATTGTGACGGTTGTTCTCCCTTGGGTGTAGGAGGCGGGAAAGCCGCGTGACTTTAGCTAATTCATATTCTCCTTGTCAGCCCCCTTGTAAATCTATCGACAAATATCCTAGGAAAAAACTGGCGCCCAATCGATAGCTTTCAAAAATTAAACTGAAGGTTTTCTTTAATTCCTCATGTAACGATCCTTAAAGTATGATAGAAAAATATACTTAAAAATTAAGAAATATAACAGACTGTAAGCTGATTTAGCACACTTTAAATTATTAACATTACTTTATCAGTATATCACAATATTCTTATGAAACCTAAGACAACCTATGAGCATCCTTGTGGTAAAAAGTCATTTCAAAAAGGATTCTTCGTCCACACCAGACCTGAACAAAAAATATTTTAATTATTATTTTAAAATGCAGTGTATATTACATACCATGCATTTAAAATACTTCCAGAAAAGGTATTTTAAATAGAAAATACTTTCCGTAATTTTGTATTTAAAATACAAAAAAAAAAAAAAATACAAATTCAGTATACTGGCATCTAAAGTACTTAGTTGCACTTCACTACTGGTTCCTATAAAAAAAATCTAAATATATTAAATTTTTTTATTTTATTAATTTATTTATTTATTTTTTGTCAGAAAAGCAGTTATAAAAAGAAAGCACGGTGGATATAGTTTTAAAATAATTAATTGAGAAAAGAAATTTTATAATATATATTCAAATAATTGATCATTCTTGGTAATTTCAACTTCACTGTAAACAAATAATATATATATGTATATATATATATATTTCTTCTGATTAATTCCAGCATTTCTTCCTTGTTAATTTGAAGGAATTCTTTAAAATATATTGAATGTACATTTGTTTTTCCCAACAATGTATCAATCGATAATATACTCTTTCATCCTTAAAAAAACACACCTACCTTAAAAAAAATCATGCTCAATTTTTATGGGCGACAAACGCTTAAGTACCATACTACATAATTTAAAGGGGCCTTCTCTATTTTATAATGTATTTTATGTATTTGCAATACTAAATAAAATACAAATATATTTCCATGTATTTTGTATTTTCAAAACAAAATACAAAAAATGTATTTTATTTTGTATTCTGATCCATATCATTTGTGTTTATTTTATTTTTTGTAAATTCGGCGTTAAAACCGCGGCCTAAATTAGTAACGTTGATGTTTTGTTTACTGTTAAGCATAATTATTTAAATAATTGCACGTGTTTCTTATTTTTTACAAAAGTTAGTCCATCTAAAATCAATAAAACGTGGATAGCTTAGATAGTTGTTAAATTTCTTACAATAAATAATATCATATTATCATAGAAAATCATCCAGTAGCTATAAAGTAAAGTAAGAACTCTCATAAAGAGATTGGCGTTAATTTACACGCAAGGTTGGCTGTAAATAGAATACTACTGTTTTCCATCTTCTCAGTGTCAAGCTGAATTAGCGAACCGTTGTGTGGTCCATGTTAGAGCGGGGTACAAGACTGAATTATTTTAACAAATGGAGATATTTTTTTAATTTATTTATTATTAATCTTAACAGGTTGTGTTTTTTCAGGTTTGTTTGTTCTATTATTTCAGGTGAAAATGATTTAGCGAGTTAAATTAATGAATAGGTGTGATTATATTTATAGACTCTTGATATAGACTCATTTTTTATCAAACTATTTAAATCTGCCAAAAACTTCGGGAATAGCGTCATCTTATCGCAACCTAAAAATTGTGTTCTACGAAAATTCTCAGAAATGGGATGTTTTCTCATTAATTAATTAATTTGATGAAGTACTAAATACCCTTTGCTTTACATTTTAATCTTAAGATAATTTGATCACAAAATCGAAAAAAAAAGTTTATAAAAATTTTGGGCCGTTTGGCCTATATAACCTCGTTATTTTGACATGTTGGGGTATAGATCACGCCAATATTATATATAATATTATACAATACGGTATAAATTAACTTTTTGAATAAAACCTATAATTGTATGGCCCCATAAAAATGTTGTCTTAACCTAACTGCCATTCTTTATGTCTTCCACATTTCACAGTCATGATATTGTTAACAATTATTTATATTAATATTAATTATTAAATGGAGTTCAATGGAATTGATACTAGGTAATTTCAGTACTATTCTCTAAATTTCCTCCAAGTTTAGGTCAAATCGAACACGCAGTTTTTAAACTATGGACGTGTAAAATAATACATTTCCTGATCTGATAGCGGAAGTATTTTTCTTTGGAGTATTTGGCAGACTTTGATAAAATTCATACGCACAGGATTATCTGTAAACCAATCACTAACTTCCCTCCAAATTTGAGCCAAATGGAAAATGCGATTTTAGAGATTATTAATTAGAGGTTATTAAGAAAAATACATTTGCTCATATATAAGAGAAATTAGCGGAAAGAGTTGAATAAAATTGACGCTACTTTATTTTTTTACCAGTATCTACCTTTTATCCAACTTTGGACCAAATCGAACGAGCCATTTCTGAAATATTTGCATATCTACAAAAATCAGTTTCTTCGTGCCTAAGCGAAAGTGATGGATGGAATTTGATAAAATTTATATGGGACCAACTAGCCACCCACCTGCAAAATTCGATGAAATTTTCATGAAATTTGGATAAACCGGTAGTAGGTTATCGATTTGACTACAGACCGACATACAGGCATTGAACTAGATTTGATTCTTGATATTTGAAACGTAAAACGCGACTGAAACGACTACAAATTTTCGATTCTGAGCACATTTTTTTTTAATCTGTAGCACGAATACAATTCCCAACCTTCGGAAGTGAGGAAGCATAAATATCTTGCATTCGCGCATTATTGTTGTTACAAAAAACATTTTAAAATTTGGCAGTTCTAATAATATGGAGAAAATACACAATTTAATTTTTGATATTACTAATTTACCCGATAAATATTGCGAGATGCACACATCACTTTACTTTCAGATTAATCTTTTTTCGATATCACAGTTATGACTTAATCATGAAAGGAGCAATTTAATGCGAGCATACAAAGATAATATGGTATATTTGTTAAATTAATTTATAAAGAATTGCGGTATGTCTACAGACGATGGAAAACATACTATATTATAATGTATTAGTAGGTTGCTTCTATTCAAGATTAAGTACAATTTTCTGGAAAACCGATCGAAAAAAAAACTATTAAATGTTGCATTTTCAATCAGACGCGGGATTCTTATAAAAAATTAATAATGAAATAGTATTTTGGCAAAGTAACGATTGGTAAAAATTTATTCCGGTCCAACAATACCGCTCTTCAAAATCATCTTGACGAGATTGCTGGTCAGACTGCAAAATGGAAAAGAAAAATTAAAGATAAAAACAGTGTGTGAAATATTCACATATAATGATTAATCTTGTCCGCAGCCGTATTTTGCATTTTAAGACATCGAATTAGATTTTCGTCAGTACAAAATATTGGCTATACTCACTGCGGCTAATATGAAATTAACTGAATATAATTGAAATAAGTTTTTTTTTTCTTATTTATGGATTCCCTCGACATCTTATTAGCATGTTATCTGTTATATACCACAATTGCTGAATGAATATTTAGCATCATCTTTTTTTCTTTAATTGCTTTAACTTCCATAAGTACCTTTCATCAATATACTTAGAAGAGATTTATATATAGATATAATTTTTAGTTGTGGATTGATTGTTGACTGTAGTGAATAATTGAAGGATGGTTGGGATGATCAGTCAAAATAAAAAATAGCGAAAATAAATAATAATATTTATTTTTATATTTGCCGACGTTTCGGTCCGAATTTCAGGGCTTTCCACGCTTTTGGATTAAACAGCCCTGATGAAGCCCGATTAAATAGCCCGAACTTTGGACCGAAACATATGCAAATATATAGATAAATATAATTATTTATTTTTACTATTTTTTATTTTGACTGATCATCCCAACCATTTTTCCCTTCAATTTAACTAATTATAAATTTTAGATAATACGCCAATGGCAGTTAGGGGTAGTGGCTAAATACATAAATTTTCGAAGTCAATTTCTGCTATCGTACCTTAACTATTTTAGTAAACAATAAAAAATAATATTTAAAAAAATTCTTTATTATCTTTAATTTTAGACTAACATAACAATGGTGGGAATGAACTGCTGCTCCTTGTGTTCACGTCAAGAAGTCTCTCTTCTCATTAATGACTGAGTTCTTGCATTTTTTTTTTTTCCAGTTTTGTATTTTGCAAATTAGCGATTTCCTGAAAACGAAAGACAATTAAAGAGCATTGGACAATGAAATAACGGACAAAAGTTCAAAGAACCGGAAAACATCCTGAGAAAAAGGATCTTTGGCAACTTCAATTTCTTAAAGTGGTAAATGATCCCCAGATTCCTATCTGAAATTTTTCGAGATAGTCATTTTTCAAAGGATTTTTATAATGAGTCATAATTAAAACCATAAATCTAATATATGATTTTCGGAATAGTTACATTTCTTCTTCTTAAATAATTGGCAGTATATATAACCCACGATAGTACACTAAACAAGGTGTGTGAGGTTTTTGGTTTATATTTTAAATATATTCAGATACTTTATGAGCCCCCTAGTGGTAAAAGAGGTATAAGTGACATAGACTTAGTTTTGAATAAACTAAGCTTAAAATTGCTTCTGTAATTGCAATGATTTTTCTACTCTGGTGGAATTTCGTTTTTACAAGTCTTGCAGTATTTATAAAGCCAATCTTACAGTTAAAACAGATTTCTACTAAATTTGAAAATGGTTTATACTATTTTTAGAACGATCAGTTGCAGTTATACCTCTTTATAAACAACTATAATATATTTATAATAGAGGACAATAACCGTATTATTACTATATACGATTTCTTTAATATTTGGATTCTTTCTTGTATTATCAGAATGTTTTTTTTTTATGTAAATATAATAGATTTCAATATTTTGATTCCCGCTAATTTAGCCCGAGCCAGATACCTATCCTTTCATGATAAACTTCAGTCCCATCCGAATCCACTTGTTTCCAGCCTTGCTTCATCCTCGATTCCTGATAATCCCCCTAGGCAGCTGAAAAGAAGATGGCCTCGTGATCTTCTCTCCTAGAATTGAATAGGGAGTGCTGCCACTGGGCAGTATCTTCAAGTCTGTTCATTATTTCTAATGTGTAAATTTTTACTAGTTGTATTGTGTATACAGTTGTAAATTCCATTGAATAAATAAAATAAAATTTCTTCAATAATGAATGAATGAAATTTCTTCAGTTAATTATTATATTATCGAAACGCTTTCTTATGAAAATAATATCGATTTTATGATTTCGCTTAAATTGTTTTTTTTTCAGATTTCTTCGATGTACACATCAATCATTTTATTATCGGGGGCGCTATTTATGAAAATATTAGAGATTTCAAGATTACATGTTCATCTTTATATTAACAGTATTTTTAGGATTCACACTTCTGTTAATCTAATGATGACCTGAGTATCGAAAAATTGCAATCTGTTAAATAAAATGAATGAATATTTTTATTAAATTATTAATTATTCAACAAATTTATTTCTTAAAAAAAATATTTTTTATTGATTAAAATAACGCTATCCAGTTAGTTTTTCGACAAATAATCAATACGTTAATCTTTATTTAAAAAATAATGAATTTTTATTTATTTGTTATTTTATGTATTAGTTTTCGTTTGTTAGGAAGTTGGTTGATTATAACACAGCGTTGAGTGGGCAGAACAGGCTCATCACTAATTAAATTGACAAATTTGAGGTTAAGCAACGCACCTAATTCAATTTAAAAACCTAAAAATAACTTATACCCCTTTACCACTTGTGTCCTAAAATAATGAAACAATTGATGGAACAAATCAAAATATCAGTCTCTGTTACTGAATTGAGTTTTAAATTTGAAAAGTGGATCGTTTCGTTTCAAGCTATCTTGTCTTCCAATTTAGAAATTCTTCTAAGCGCGTATTTTAAACAACTGTCATTTTGGTAGGAAAGATAATATCAATTCAA
Organism: Nezara viridula; assembly: GCA_928085145.1. Lineage (NCBI taxonomy): Eukaryota > Metazoa > Arthropoda > Insecta > Hemiptera > Pentatomidae > Nezara > Nezara viridula. The sequence continues at coordinate 205,899,666 of OV725077.1, read as the reverse complement.
GTATTATTTATACATTATACATTCAATATATACTTGAATATACATTGAAGGGTTATTTATTTTTGACGGTTCCGCTTCAAGTAAAGGTGTTCATCGCAAGAGAGTTAATAGACCCAGTTTCTGCTTGTGATAACATCGTTGATTAGTAACTGATTCATCCTCTGTTAGAATACCTCCGCAAGTGTAAATAAACACCTAACCTTCTCCTATGCCTCTGAACCTTTTTTGAACAGAATCTCATTCGTTTCATCTTAGCTGTTTCTTTGATTCGAAACAGTTTTAGCCTTTCGTTCTTGACATTTCAGCTACTATTGCAAGGTTATGATGTTTTTGTATTAATTAAATTTGTCTATTACTGAGGTTTAAAGGTTAACCCAAAAATGTATATGATTTCCGAGGGGATTTACAGCATCTTACAAATTCTTGGTTTCCTCCAGTTACTTTGCAACTATTTTGATAATTTTAGAATACCTTGAATAAATAAAGAGTATTTTGAAACTTCAGAAATTTCGTGCATATTCTGTCAATTTGTCATATTTTTTAAATTTTCTGTTGCCTATATTTTTGGATATGTTCTCTGCCTTCCATTCGTTCAACAGATTTCCTTCATCTATTTACAAAAAATTTACTCATCTTATATGTTGTTTTCGGATCTCTTGCTTAACTCCGTGGTATCTCAGCCTCCAACTTGAACAACTTGGGCATCCAATCCCGTCTACTAAATCTAATAGAGCTTATAGCTCGCATCTGTTTCACGAATTGCATTGAAATAGTTTCTTAAGTATTTTTCAACTGCCATCACTAGCGAATCCAGGATTTAATTTTTTTTTGGGAGGGGGCTTCAGCCCAAATTTATTTTTTTTCTTATACTTTGAAAACAAAAAGGAAGATACTAACTAGCTATATGAAATGGTGTTTAAGTGATTCTTAGAGTCCTATTAAATGTAATTACACGAGCAATAATACTTTAAGAGATAATTTTTTAATATTTCTTTACCATAAAACATGTTTTACGTTAAATTACGTTTCACCATTTTGGGAGAGCTTCAAAGCTCCTACCCCATTCCCCCTCCACCGTCATAGATTCGCCTGTCGTCATTTTTGGTTAGGTCCGTTTCTTGGAAGATTTGGCGAGAATAATACGGATTAAAATCTAACAGAGATGCATGTTTACTTGCCAATAATCCTAAATTTAAATTCCTATTAACAAGTCCTGTAGAAACTTCGCCATTTGATTTAATCTGATATACAACACAAGTGATATTTCGTTAAACTCATTAATTCATTAAGAAACTAAAGAGCCAATGTTACTTACTAAACGTATTTTCTGTAGTAAAAATAAATAAATGTCCTGCCTTGTGTATAATTAAATTCAATAAATAATAAATGTGAACGGAATCATTTGCTTATTTAAAAGAAGATTCTCATTTCATACATGTACTCAGATGTACCTCTTCCTTAATGTTTGATGTATAAAAAGACTTTTAAGCATCAAGAGAAAGTAATTACAGTTTTAGGACATTAAATTAAACTGTATGTTTTCGCTGCATGTCCAAAACAGAGCCTCTTAGAGAATAAAATAAGGTGACTCTAGAAGAAATTTATAGTTTTTCATAGAAATTTATTATATTTCCCTGTTAGTTTCTTAATAAATATTTCATATATATTTTTTTTTCCTCTTCATAAAGAAGTTTCAATCTTCATTTACCTGTGTAACAATTTCCTCACTAAAAAGTGTTTGACATATCTTTAGTGGTATAATAGAAATTTTATTCTATTAACAATTAGTTTATTACAACTACGAAATCTCAATCGATATCTTTGCGCTCATTGATTTGATTACGTAGTAATGACCTAGACGGAAATAGAAGAACTAAATCAAAGGGTTTAGCGGAGAACACGAAGGAAGAAGGCCACAACAGATAAATGAGTTCTCGTGTTTGGTCTGTCTTCTTTATCGGTAATAAACACCTCTCTATTTGGTAGGTATGTTTGTTTACCGAAGGTAAATAAAGATCTTCTCATGCTGTATTCCGGCATAATAATAAATATTTTTTTAAGAATTAAAACTTATGAACATTATTTTATTTAATGAGATCATTTTTTTTAATCATTATTCGTCTTTTTGATGAAATTAAAGATTGTTCTGCTTACTGAAATTTTTTTTCAGAGTTATTAATAATATGGTTTATTGCTAATTACGATAAACATTTGTTTTTTTTTTCAATTTTAGATTCGAAATAGATGCATTGATTTTTTTTAGCCTTTTAAACTAGTGCTATTACATTTCGAGAAAGAAAATAGAAAATTATGTTCAAACTATTGTACTTGAAAATAGGTTGAATACAACTTTAATAATATAAAATATTTTTTTAATATCATGTCATTATTTTAAAATGAAAAAATGTTTTTGATTTTATGTCCAAGAACTTGAATCGCCACGAAAGACCTTAGAAATTCTGATTTTTTGTTTTAATACTCTTTCCAATATTCTTTTATGTTTCGAATATATGAGAAGTTCAACATTTTGTATCCAGGAGGCATATTTTTTGCAGCAAATACATAGTTAATAATATATTTACTGAATATATTTCCTTGACAATATAAGGTGATGATTTATTTTCTCTAATTTTTAATCTTTATAATTCATAAATTATTAAAAAAAATTTAATGATAATCTGATAAGTGTGAATGAATTTTACAAAAATGAATTTTCAATAAAATTTATTTAATTGACTAATTGAGAAGATAAAATGACTCAGTTGGAATTTTTTTTTTTTTGTGGATGATTCTGCCTGAGGAGCCGAGAAAAAGTTATATTATTTTAAAAACATGGTATTTAAAAATTACATAAATAGTAATGTTGCATTTGGAGAAACTCTTGAGAAATTAACAGCAGGGGAACAAATCCTCCAAGAAAATAAAATCCTAAAATTTATATTTTTCTATTTCTATAAACTTTCACATTTATCAGTTTAGAAGATATTAGAAAAAAACTGTTTTGCTTTTTCATAACAAATATTTGCTTGGCCTACTTCACTGGAAGTGTTTCTTGGTTTTGTAATTTCTTTTACATTGAAATCATTTAATACTAATTATAATTAGAATAATTTTCTTATTCCACCCAAAAAAAAAGACAAAATATTTTATTATCACCTTCTAAGGTCCTAAAACCAGGACACATGACCAATATTTTTCGATTTAGAATCATCAAAAAAAAAAAAAAAAGATTGACTTCGGTGACCCGCTTACTGATTTTTTCTGGTAAATGTAATGGAAAATATAATTTGAAATGCTATGAAAAGCTATGACTTAGTCATTAATTTAGCAAGAGCCAAAAATTCTTGGTCCGAATCTGGTTCGCTGTGGACAATCATTCGAAATTTAATTAATTATTTAAATATTTAATTTCAATTCGGTGAAACTATGTAAATAATATTTTGTCTTTTATTCTCTTCCTTCTATTTCTTTTCTTACTTCATCATCAGTGTATATTCAGTTCTTCGTTGCCTTTCAAAATCGTCACTGACAAGCGGTCTAGTCCTTCCACCTGATGAATGTGACAGTATAAAGCAATCTAACAAAAGAATGAATAGTTTTTGGTCTGATGTCTATTTCGAGAACCTAATCTGTTTCTTTTTCACCCTAACCATCGGCTTTACAAGTCGCCACCATGGTCCCAAAAAAACATTCCTAAAGGTGTATTTTGAGAAACAGATGTATTAGTCGTTGTGTATATTTAGGCTGGAGTTGCATTGACTATTTTACTTCTCTTTGGTATCTGTCGACAGTCTGTGGTAAGTGAAAAAGTTAATATATGTAGGTGTAGACTGTATTATCATTTTTACAAGGTATAAAAAAAAAGTTATCAAAATAGATTTTTTAAAAACGTTGCATAATTGTGTGAATCGGATCGAACTATTCTTTAGTACAGACAAAATTAAACTAACTTAGATTCATATTTCTTTTACAACAATTTTCTGGAAAAAATAAAAATAAAATGGCTCTTCAATTATTTTACATATGACAGCTATCCTAACATTAACAGAAACCCTGCACTTGACAGTCTGTGACATCCTTATGCCTTCAGATTTCTTTTTTCTCCAGGCTTCAATCCATTCAGGGAAGATGGCCTCCTCAAAAATGCTTCTTTATTTTCCCTAAAATTGTTTTATTTTATTGATTGTGGTTTTGTTGTTTTATAAAAATAAGTTCTAACGTAGTATACAAAAAAAAACAAAAATATTAGGTAAAAAAGGCTGAATCTAATATTTTCTGCTGGTTTCATAGTTAATGAAAGTCCAGTCCCGACTACGAACTAATGACCTTTAGTTCCTTCACGACCCTAGATCGGGTAAACATCCATTTTTCTTTTTTTTTATAAATAAACATAAAATTCAAAGTTTATTATTTATTAGTTAAGTTTATATATTCCAGTAACATTTGATTTATTAAAATCTTATCAATTTTCTATATATTTGAGAGTATATGTTGAGTTTATGTGATTTATTTATTTTTGTAATGGATGTGGAATTTTTTCATATTTTTTAAGGCGGTTGATTTGAGACATACTATCTTGAAATATTCTGAAACTATCCTATTTCCGAAAAAAAAAATAACGCGTTGATTAATATAATGTTAGTAAATACGTAATCAATAAAAACTAAGGGGTACTCCCTGTCCAACTGACGACTGACCAACTCCCCATTTTACATATTATACAACTGTTGTATAATATTGTAAATTATACTACTCGTTGCTGAAACTGTATTACATTAATTTACATGTATTCCGTAGTTCACATTGTATAATTTTTTTCAACATAAACTGAACGAAACTACAGTCCGGACAAATTTTTAATTTCTTTTAAAAAATATTGCGCCTTATATCCGATTTATTTTATTATATAATTATGTTTATTATTATTGCCAATATGTAACCATAATATATATTCAACTTGTCCAGCTTCATACAAGCCCAACAATATAATTTAAACCTTTTATTTCTAGTATTTTCATTATACGTTATATTGTACGATATATTGCACTTCATTTTCTATTTCATAATAATTACAATTATATCACAAATATGAATATATATAATTTAATAATTAATATATTGTATTCAAGAGGAAATCGAATAGATCGAAAAATAACTGCTGTCACCCAGGTAAAATCAAATTATCATGTGCAGATAAATATCATTTTCCGTAAAAAATTTTAATCTAAAATCTTTATTTTGTATTAAGAGAGTAGGAGGTCACAGGAGCTTAACATATATGTAAATGAACAGCTCTATGATTTGTAAAATAACTTCAACTCCTTACATCTCCTTATATAAAATAAAATATAAAATTAACTAAAAACGTTTTTATATAATAGAGAGTTGAAGGAAACTGAGGCAAATTGTATTCAGACATGTTGCTATTTATTTATTTTTTTCACTTTTATTTAAGAAGTAATCGGTTATCATGGATTAAGTGCATATGCCCAACTCATCCCAGGAATCAGGTTCATATGTGGCTGCTTTATTTACTTCACTAAAGTAGTGATTAAAGATTAATGATCATTAAAGTGTTAATGGAGCTATCCCTTATTAAAGCCTAAGAAGTGTAAATTATTAATTAATATTACGTTTTGGCCTCAAGCTCACTCCGCTGATAGCTGTCAACAAATTTATCATGTAAATATATCGTATTAATGAGAACGGTGGGGCGGGAAGTTGAAACTATAAATAACAAGCGTATTCATCATCTGAAGTTGAACCGGCGACTGACTGACAACATCTAGCCTAGATATTTAACGATGTCAGCAGATTGTTCTAACAACAAAGGATATCTAAATATTGAAAGAATAAAACAAAATATCAAAACTTAACAGTATCTTTCGGGCAGAGAAGTGAGCTCGTTTTAAAATTAGTTCCTGGTTATTTCAGGTTTTTGTCGACGTCACTTAGTTATTCTACTATAACTGGTTAATGCAACGATTGAGCAGTCAATCGATGCGTTTTGTTTTCGATTTCGTGTTTCTCCATGTCTTGTTATCTTCTGAACGTATACATAATATTGTAAGTATACTTACAATATTGCTGGGACATATCCTCTCTTCGACGTGAGACTAAGCTATGAAACGAAATATTAACAATTTAAATTTATTATCCTAAGGGTATGTTAAACTTTTATTTATTTGTTTGTACATCATTGCTATTTCCAAGATTTATTCCTTAATTTTCTCTTTTTGAAAAACTAAGTAGTCGACGTTTCGAACAACTCGCTCATCTTCATCATCTCATATCGTTTTGTAATTTTTTATATTTATTAATCATTGGCATGATTGGAAAAACTTTTTAGTTTTGTATAGCTTTATATTTCTTAGAATATCTGAGGTCGAATCTATATTTCTGACTGTCTGAACTAAATATAAAAAAAAAGAAAATGGTTAAAAAAACTATGTGACTTCTAATTATTTCATTTTTTTTTTTGTTATGATGTAAATATGATTTGAGTTCCTACAAAACTGCATACTATAAATGCATCTACAAAATGCATAATAAGTTGTACTTTATAATAAAATAAAATAAAATAGATATTTAAAGAACACATTAAAAACCACCTACTAATTAAACAAAATTTAGCTAAAGAAAAACTTTAAGGTCATGTACTCTAATGAAATAGTCAATTATTAGATGCATTTTTAAATTTTCGAAACGAAAATTGGTTCTCTCGGAATTGGCTTGTACCGGTTAAATCAAGGGTCTCCAAACTACAGCCCGAATGTTTCTTTGATGACATGGTGAAATTTTAAAAATATAAAATGTAGCAAATTACCTACATACTATAACTTTTATTTTAAACGTTATAACTCTTATTTCATTTTTTTTTTCTCTTAGAAAGCTTATGTCACAGGTGAAGTACATTATGAAGAACAAGATTTTTTTTCACCACAAGCCATTCCTCGTGAGACTTGGGTGGAAGTCTCAATGCGGCCGGCGGCCCCTAAAAGTTCGGAGGCTTCTGGGTTAAACAATGTTCCAACAATGAGCGAAGTAGTAAGAATAAACCTCCACCTAATTCGATAGGTTTTTCTGTCTATATTATCTCTAGGGTTTTTTTTTATTTTTTTTTCTAAACCTTCTCGAGCATTAATCTGTATCGATCATAAGTAGTTAAGCATTGTAAAGACAAATCCCTTAAGGACAAATGATGCCCATTGATTGGTCAACAGAGCAATTGTTTCTTGACTGTACTATTATAAAACATCACTACTGACCGATTACGTAGAATAATTTTATAGAGCCTTCGATACTCCAGCTTTCCAACACCGATGTTGTTCCGATCCAACACGTGCATATATCTTGTTTTCTCTGTCCTTGTGATAATATAAATATATATTATACTTGTATATGTAATATTTATAAATAAAATTATGAACAATCAGAAGAAAAAAAATTCCTATGAATTAGCTAAACGTTAGAAGGTTAATTGTTCTTCGTTATTAGAGACTCGTGGCTTAATACTTTGGATTTTTCCACTTATAACGTAATCACTATATGTTTCTTTACGAGCTAAATGCTTATTTTAGTAATATTAAAATATAAAAAAATATTACCTCAAAATATTCAGAACATTTGTAAGAATAATACTGAATTAAATTTCAAAATGCAATACCGTCCGAACCAATGGCTGCAAGTGGATGTTCCAATCACCGAAAATTCGAATTACTAAAAGTATTCCGTAGCCCATTGTCATCTTCAGGCTTTAATGTCAATCAATTTTCATTAAAAATAAAATGTCTTCGTTTCTCTCTTTGACCCAAAACATCTCACGCCTCATTTATTCCCTCAAGTTTTTGTATTTACTTCTATTTTCGCAATCGGATCTCTGAAATTTTCAGAACCGAATTTCAAATTGCTGATATTGCACTGTATTGACATATATAATTTCTGTAAAAATTTCACTACAGGCGCACATGCGAAACTCTTTTCGTAAGCACCTATGTTTGTCAAAAAATATTTTCTAAATAATTAAAAGCATCGAGAAAAAATTGTGTACGACTAGAAAGCATCGCACAAGTTACAAATTTTATTAATATAGATATAATTTGAGTGCATCGTTCAGCATTCGCATTATCATAACTTTCTTACAGGTATTCCTCAATATTTTTTTTTAAATAATTTTTTAACTGCTTGTTAAAAAGGAAGGTTGCTCGTTCCAAAGGAGAAATCCTTGCATTATTCCATAATGGTAATCTAATCTTTAAAATCGCTATAGATTGAGTATTTTATTTTTGGTTTCATAACTTATTCGCTTTGTTGTGAATCCGGACGAGGTTTTTCTTCCCAATTATCCGTTATTTTGTCGACTCTAGAAGAAATACAATTTTTCAAAATGCCACAGCCTTGGTTATGCGAGCGGAACAGAGGGTTAACAATGTGAAAAGTGACCAAAAGGCGAACTAAAGAAGGAGGATGATAAAAAATGAAAAGGTGGGGAGTCCAACAGTTGGCACCTGTCGCGAGTCAGTTGCTACCTGAGCCAGCCGGCTGTGCGTCTCTCATGCAACTCGCTCCACTCACAATACACTCGAGATAGTGAGTATCTTATTAATGAACTAATGAATAATTTATATTATTTTTAATGAATGAATTACTATACAGTCATCTTAGATGGGCATTTGAAATCATTTAAAGTAAATTATTAATTAACCGTCTCAGTGACAGAATTTTCAGTAAGATAACACGGATATAGATTTTATTTCACATGGAGTAAAATGGCATAGTCTTTTTCCAATATGATGTTTTCTTTTATTAATTATCATAAAACTGGTGAGAATTTTTTTTTTTTTATTATGGTACTGAAGTATCTACATAGCCAAAATAATTTATAGTTCTATGTTCTTTAAGATCTAGGAGGGTTCATTTTTAAATTATTTTCTTATTACAGCAATTTAATTTATTTAATGTATGAAAATTAAGACATTGCTAATAATCCAAAATAAAACTGGTTATAACAATAATATTGAATAAATATATCTATTATTTTGCGATTATAACTCCCAGATTGGGGATAAAATCATAGTGGGCTAAATAAAATTGAGATTGGGGTAAATAAAATTGTGACATTAAGATTAGATGAAATTAATATTTTTGATATATAATCTTTCGTTTCAAATATACAAATTGTTTTAAAGATTATTGTATATGATGTTTAAAAGCAGAATCGTTGCTCTCATCTCTCTTTTTACACATTTTATTTATTTTTACTTTTAATATTATTATTACTTATATTTAAAGTTATTGAAAAGTAATCTTAATGTGAATGTAAAATTTGTCAATATTATATAATATTATGTTGAACATTGAAAATATACCATTAACTATGCTGAAATTTGGACCTATACGGTGATGTAGTTCATTACTAATGGATGATTTTCCATTAATCATACTTTTCATTACTCTTTAAGTACTGTTAATCGTGAAAGTAACATAACTTTATCACTACTATATCTAAACAAATATTTTTTACATCAGTACTTGTATGGACAGTAAATTTGTGGGGAATTGATAAACAAACTTTCCTTATATATTATAACAGTAAAGAAACTTAGTAAGTATTGTACTATAGGAAGTAAATACGATGTATATAAATAATTATAACCTTAAATAAAAGGGAGTGAAGCCAGTTGACAGTCATCTCGGCTAAAAATAGTCAACAGGTGAGACGTCTAATTTCTACATTAGTTACGCTTTGCGAGTGTACCTATACAGCATCCACTTCCCAGTTCTACCCTACAATCTTTTTTAACTCATTCACTAGAATATAAATCAGTACACTTTTTATTCATAATTTTCACTGGTCCGCGGTAGATGCCGTTTTTTATATAATTATTAACACCCATCTCAACTTCGTGAACAGCTTCATATTACCGTAACCTACAACTATTTTATTTTTTAAAAATCTTGGAAATGTATCATTTCCTGATTAAAATGATTAATGCAATGTTGTAATAAAAACTCACGAATGTCTATTTTTTCCTAATCGAATCGTAAGATAATTTTATTCTAAAATATATTAAAAAGGTGGGCTATTCGGCCTTTACAATCTCGTTATTTTGACATGTTGGAGGTAGACGTCACGCCAAACGGTCCAATATTTTTGTAGGTTAGCATTTCTACGATTTCGAGATAAAATTATCTTACGATTCGAGTAGAAAGCTAAAGGGTGTTGATGAGTGTTTAGTGTCTCATTAAATAGATAAAGTTTAGTGATCTCCAGATTTAAACCAACCATTTCGGAGAATTTTCGTAAATAAAGAAGATATGAATTAAAATTGAGCTATGAACGAAGTTTTTAACGGATGTCAATGATTTGACAAATAGGGGTCTATACCACGGACTATATTATTAAATTTATTTTTATAAATTTCCCAATATAATTATTAATTTCTGAGTGTTCCTTGGAAATTTCTAGTATAGTGATCAAAAATTAGTATTTTGACACTTGAGTTAATGAAACAATTAGAGAAAATGACTCCATCTCCTCTCTATTCTATGGTATAATGTTATTTTTTAGTCTTCGGTAATGTTCCCTTTATTTTATTGGATAAATGGTTGATTTCAAAAGAAAGATTATAAAGCTTTCCAACCTCGTTAGTGAGGGAGTAAAAATCGGTGTTCACAAAAGTTATCAGCAACTTTTCAGTTGTTTGTTTACTACTAGACCCATTAACAGATCCTAAGTATTTTTCATTAAACTTTTTGAATGGCTAACGAAAAACATATAAATCTAACTCTAAATGTAATTAATCTGTTGTTCAGTTAAACTGGTTGTTTTTTGTTTTTTTCAGTTTGGCATCCTTACGTATGTAAAGGTTGGTAACTTTTATAGTAGGTTGGTTTGTTATTTTTGAAAACATTTCGAAACACCTCAGCATGTACCTAACTACACTAATCGCTTTCTAAATCTGATTGCTTTTTTTTCAAAAATTTTATTGACTTATCTATCATTATTGAATCTATAAGTTGTGTTAAATCTTTCGAGTTGGGGTGAAGAGAAGGGGTTTTGATGGGGTAAGTTGAGCCATCAAAACTTTTTAACTGAGGCAGATTTTTGAGAAGGGCATATTTCGGTGGTTTTTGAACTATTGATGGGACACATTTCGGTGGGGTTTTGAATTTTTGGAATGAAAAGTTCCATTGAACTCAGCAAAAATGAGACAGGAAAGCACACGGAAGAACAAATTCAAAAAGAATTTCACAAATAGATTTCCACTAGAATGAGAATAGATTATTTCAAATCTTATTGAATAGTTGGCAATCTATGTGGAACGAAAGCACACCTAGCAAATTAAAAGTTGTAGAAAAATCAGTGAAGCCCTGGACCACATCAAACCGTCCTAATCGTAGAGAGGAGGTCGCCGTGATCAGGTTAAGAATAGGACACAGGAACCTAACTCATATACATCTCATCACTAAGCAGTCACCACCAAATTGTCAACACTGCAATAGCTTTCTCACAATCAATCATATTCTCCAAGAATGCACTTACTATACTTCAAGCCTAAATCGATTATTCCTAAAACCGGATATATCAGCAGCATTAAGTAACAACCAATCGAACATAAAAACAGTGGTAAATTTACTTAAAATCCATAGAATATTAAATAATATATAAACATAAATATAACTTTTATTCTTCTTTCTTTTTTTATATTTTTATCTTTTTATTTTATTTACACCCTACCCTGCCGATAAGGCAATACGGGTGTTATGCAGTAGTGAGTAGCAACGCATGCGTTACAATTCACTACTGCATTCAGACCAATTACATTTATTTTACAGCTGTGCACACAGCCTGCTCTTTTTTTTTCTCTCTCTCTTTTTAGCCAGCATCCTCTTCCACCCTCTCTGGCGGTCTTCCGGATGCAGGTTCATTTCTTCTTCCCAATGAAAAGTGGGTTGACCCAACCAGTTCCTTCCACCCGTATACGAATGCCTTGTAATACGGATATTTTTCCTTTGTCATAAGTTGAGGGAGATCGCTCTCCATCAGAGCGTAGAGCCCCGTCTCCCTCAACAACTTAGCCCTCAGTGCCTCAAAGGCGGTACAGACAAGGATGAGATTTATATTTATTTTAATATATTTCATTTTTTATATGTTTTTAAATATTTTTTTCATTTATTACTCTATCTATTATTAATTATTAATTCTCCTCTAAAGAGTTAAAGCCTAAATAAAAAAACAGGATTATTTCAAATAATAGTTTTTTTTTTAATGTTACAATAAATTGTTTTTCTTGCTTAAAGTAATATTTTTTCATTTGAAATAATTTGCTATAGTGCCATCCGCATTATTTTTCATTGTATCAAATGTAAGATTTTTTATATTCACACCCTTCACAGAAATGCCAAAAAGTAGATGTGCTGTAAAATTATGTCACTTCAGGCTTAAAGGTGGGATTCGGGTACTATGCCAAGCAGCACTCCTCGGTCTTAATTAAGTTCCTTGATATCAGCCGCAGCCGTTTCGTTAATCTTTTTAGCCGGTTTTTATGTCCGTTGTTATTCCCGCAGTTTATTATGAGAATAAGAATAAAGATTAGGTTGGTAAGGTGAGTGTTGCATTGCCCGGCCTTAGCGCCGACCTAGAGGGACACTAGAAAAAAAATTAAATATACAAAACTTATTAAAATAATTCATTTTATCCTATTAAAAATCAACTGTAGTATAGAAATATGGAATTAAATAAAATTCTAATATCACATAATATAAAACAGCTTGAGAAATAAATGTAATCTTTTTAGCGGGACATGACTTCAATGTATAACCGGCACTGGAGTATTGATATTTAAGTACAAAGTGCGTCTACTTTTGTCTTAAATTTTTAGGTAGGAGAGGTACTTTTTTGAATAGCGTTTTTTTTACTTTAGATCATTGAAGTTCTAAAAGTAATTTAAATATGGGTTTGATATGTTTATCCTATGAAAATCATACTTCAGTAAATCTCTATTGTTGAAAAACGTTCTTTTACATATAGGATATTTAAAATAAGAGAAAACCATGAAAAGTCAACAAAAACAAACAAAAGGGATTTGTATTATTTTGGTAAATTCAAGGAATAATTCGGAACTTTCGTCCAACTCGGAAAGTCTGGGAATTATCAAATTATATCTTTCTTTTTTTAAATGTAAGTAAATAATAAAATATTAATAATTAAAAAGAATATAACATCACTTAAAATAGTAGGTACCCTAACAATATTTTTTCTCGCTAAGTTAGAGAGCAGGAGATGGATGCTTTTTGACAATGGAATTCAAAAGTTGATATTTTTTTACTCTTATATTTGAACAATAATCAAGTTTGGTTTTACTTTCATTTTCAATCAATCTTCGTGATAGTTAATATATCTAGAATATTATGATAAATATTTTTCTTATATCAAATCAATACATTTTCACTTTTTTTCCCCTTTCTTAGTTTGAAGGACCGGGTATGATGGGTGGGAAATTTTATTTAGGATAGTGAAATGTCATTGAATCCGAATCACACTGTTGTAGACTTGCTATAAATCATAAATATTGAACATCTTGGAAATATTTTAGATTAATTTTTGTTTTATTAATAACTCTTCTATATATTGAGTTGTAGATTTGTGTTGAAATTTACTGAACAGGACAGTAAAGAAAATATATTTTTTCTAAATAAAGATAACGAACATGAACCAATAAAGAAAAATAATGGCTCATATCATATTTACAGTTATAAAATCCGGATGAATTATTTTAGGAGTCAGAAACAAAAGCTTGTTTGTTTGTATAAAATCGAGAATCGCCGAAACAAACTCTCATTCTTATTTACAAGCTGTTCCTGTTGCCAATAAATATGCCGTGGAATAGGTGTGGTTTTTGAAAATTCAAAATATTTGTTTTTTCCTCAAACTTTGTAGCACTGTGACTGGTTTTATCGGCGAACGAAAAGAATAACAAAGATTAAAATGTTCTTTTTAACTCACTGAAGGATGATTTTAAATAAACGTACTAACAAGGAGAGAGGGATCGAAATTATAAATTGCCAAACTCTGGTAATTGTTTTAACTAGAATAAAGCTGAAAAGAGATGTTAGGTATTTTTTTTTTTTTTTTTTATGCTTCATTTGGAATCTATTTTATATTTCGTATTTATCTTTATGTATTCTTATTCTTCAAACTATGTATCACTTAACTACTTGAAGGGCTACCCACTTTTTGTAGCTTACGTTTAGGACCCCAGGACCAGCCGCAAGATGTGTCATCACAATTTAGAGAATTTATACTGGGTTTTGAATATTTAATAGAGCACATTCAGAGGAAGTTACGAATTTTCATAATGAGCTATATTTTTGGGAGGTTTCAATCTGGAGGGACTTTCAAAACAGAGGAAAAGAGTAAGTGAAATATCAACATTTTTCACTCATTCTTCTTTCACTTTTTCTGTTTTTGTAAAGTAAGGAATACAATTTTTTGAAAGGTAGGGAGTGCGCCTTCGATATTGGAAGTATTTGCACCCTGCCCAGAACGGGGTAAACTCAGAATTTTTAAAATAATTGAGAAATAAAATTTATTTTCCAAATATTCAAAATAAACAACCCAACATTGGTTATGTTTAGAGACCGGATTGTCTTGCAATAAAAATCCGGAAAACGTGCAGTAAAAAATTTAAAATGTTCAAAATCGTGCAGTAAAAATCTAAAATACATAAAATTGTGTAATTAACACCTAAAATCGTGTAAAATCGTCAATATTGTTTAATTTATAATATTAATTCATCAAAATCTTAACAGATCTTGAGTTAACCGAGGGATAAATTTTAGATACTTAACTTTTATTAAAAATAATAATGAAAACTTTATTTTTCAATACAGTTGAAATTTCCAAATTATGCATTCCAAAATGCTTTTGTTCAAATTTAAGGAATTAAAAAAAAAAATTAAAATAGACTGTAATGTTACAGATTTTCAAGTGTTCAAATATTTGTGTTGAAGCTGTTTTTCTATATCACTAAAAAAATGTATTTTTGGGGATTACGTTCTTTTTAAAAAACAAAAAAATTCAATTCCTTGATAAGGCTATTTTATTCTAACATGTTCCACAATGAGTGTCTATCAGTGATTTCCTATCACCTGTTTGATTTTTCATAATGTGTATAGAACTTTCTCATCAAATTCTTTGTCCTCACATTTCAAATCGGACTATTTTTATATCCAGATTTTAATTTTTGACGGGTGGCTAGATTTTACTTTCAGCATTATCAAATTTTTTTTTTTTTTTATGGGAATGAAATTTCTAAAAATCAATTAAAAGCCAGAAGGGTTGAACGGTGAGTGAGGATTCAAGCCAAAACAATAACTTATCAATGCCTTACTAACTAAGCAGCCAATTCTAAGAAAGCAGATTTTTATCATCCAATACTTTAGGCAAGATCTATTCCAAAAATAGATCTCACTTGTGTTTACTTCTTCGTTTTGTAATGAATACGATATTGTTTTGCACAGAATTACTTGCCTTCCTCATATGTTTCACTCATTTATACCTTTATAAATCGTCAAATTTAGCACAAAAGTGCAAAAATAGGCGATTTAACACAACAAAAATCAAAATCGTGCAATATAAAATATTAATATGTTATTCTGCAGGTCCTGAAACGGATTGATATTCGGGTCCCGAGTTTTTAGACGCAAACGAATAAAAAGTGCAATAACATGGAAATCCGGTCTCCAGTTATGATAATTTTATTAATCAATAAAAGTTTCATTTAGTTTGTCATTTCGTTACTGAATGAACGTAATCAACAGCTTAATGTTCAAATAGAAGGCCGAGGACCTTAATTAGAATCCGTTTAATTGATGGTCTTAGCCCGTTCATCATTCCCCTGGATTAGGCAGGGCATCTTGACACCCTTTACAACGTTATTAAATTACTCCAGTAAATTATAGCTCCATATTTTCTGGCCAAAGAGTAAAATTTTCCTTATATAATACTAAAAGATTAACTACACCATTTGTTAAATAAACATCTTAATTGCGGAGAGTTTCGCCTGCCAGGATCCATCTTCATTCTACTATAACCTCAGAAGTTTCTCTGCGTTCACAAACTTCTTAAAAGATTTTCTCATTCTTTAAAATCATAAACCAGCTTCTTATCATCACTGTTCATTTTTTATAGAATAACTTAAAAAAATACAGGATATTAAAATAGTAGTGACCAAACCCCAAAATTTAATACTTTTGCCTATGAACGTCCCCCCAAAACATTTGTCAAATCTCTAACTACGAGATCAGGATTACACCATCATTCCTTATACGTCTTGGGTCATGAACTATTGATTCAAAATCAATTATCAATAATATTATTGAAAGTCAACAAACGATGTCACACGCTTATTTAAGTGACTGATGAATTTTATCAATAATATTTACTGTTCGCAGATTATGCGATTTGACTTTGTGGAACAGTCAGAACTCTTCCTTAGCCACATTCTTCTTCAGTAAAACTAGTCTACATAAAACCCTTAGTAGAACAGTATTACTTTTTATTTATTGAATAATAATCATGAAGTGGGATATCAGCAGGAGGTTTTGATAAATAGCAACTTCTGAAATTAAATTAATTAATTTAATTAAATATTCATATTTCGGACTATGAGGAACGAATATGCTAGCTGATTTTTCTAGCCTGATTTCATTTTAGTATATTATATATAAAGTCTAAGATATTTAAATGTATTTATAACTTTAATAGCCATGCGAAAATTCGCAGTGACCAATTCTGAGGAGTCATAGGATAATTTCCTCTCTTCTAGACCTCCTGTTACTCGTACGCCATTTAGCACTATTGGGTTTAACCAGAGCAAGTTTGGAGGAGTTCCTTCTCCATGTTTCATTCCATTGAGCGAAATTATTACCTATAAAACCGTTTATTTTGTTTGAGACTAAATGTTTGTGTAATGACAAAAGATGTGAAAATCCTTGTTGGACCTCAAATTTGTGAAATTTCAAAAAATGCTGGCTAACTTTATTCAAATTCTAAAGTGAAAAGAAAAGGCAGCTTGGAAGCACTCAAAGATGCGGTGCATAGATTTCAATAGGACAACAAGAATTCAATAACTGCCATTAATTGGTGTCCCTACTGCTCGAAAAATTATGAGTGCCGGCCTTAGACATTCGGGGCCTTGGGCAATGACGTCATTCCCAGCCCCCTCTAAAAAGTTTAATTTATTTCTTAATCTGTTTTATATTATGTAATATTTGAATTTTATTTCATTCAACAATTATCTAATACAATTCCTTTATTGGTGTGCTAAAATTAATTTTTTTAATAAGTTTTGTATTTTTGTTTTCATTTATAACAAATGGCGAGAGCCGCTGAAGGTTGGCCGGCGCTCTCAACGGGCCTCTTGCCAGGTCGGCGCCCCAGGCCGGTTTCCGGGTGCCCCACACTAAAGTCCCATCTGGGCTTTTTATCATTGGGAGAGATTCTGATAAGACATTTCTTCAACGTATCATAGAAATCGGGGCCGTTGGAATTAACCACAGATAGCATAATTTCAGACTAAACGGTATCACTCTTATCTCACGAGTTCACCATTTGTTCCACCTACAGAAACTATTTTTTATAGTGCATTTCCATATTTATTCACAAATAAAAACTATAACAATAGTTATTTTTTGCAAGAAATAGTGAAGCAAGATTCTTTTCATTTTCGTAGAAAAATTTTGATCTGTAAGCGAATTACATATCTCAGAAGCTTATAAAAAAAAACTCATTATCATAATTGTTATTCATATATCCTAAATTTATAAGGATTAGCTCATTAGAAACATAAGATTTTTTGTAATTCAGTATTACAACTCAAAGTTATTACTATTTGCTATCCCCAACTGGGGCATCTTATGGTAATGCAAACCATTACTGAAACTCATTTCTCAGGAAAGTTTTTAAGTCCCTTGAATATTATATCATTATGGTTATGATTACATTTACATAAACCGTCATCTACGTTCTACGATGCTTTATGTGATATTTAATTATTAAAAACACATTTATTAGGAGATTTAATTTAATTCAAATCTCTATTTCAGTGATATTTATTTTAATTGAGATTTAATTTAGATGTATTTAATTTCTAATATTTCATGGGACCGCCTGTTATTTATAACCGAAGGGCTCTCCGAATTTACACTTGGGTTAGGGCCAGGTAATAGGTGTCCCTAATTTTATGTTGTTCTCAGGACAGGTACAAATTATAGAGCTGTTATTAGCTGTAATGATAACAATTTTACAAGCTCTCATTATTCCATAAGAAACATAAGTGGTTTAAAAAAATGCTAGGAAACATGCAAGACTTACTAGGATGCTTTCTTCGTTTAAATACTAGCGAAATATAATAGTAACTTGATAAACATTATTAAACAAACAAAAGTATATTTTAACGTTGTTTATAAATATACTAATCTATCTCATCAATCATATTCAACCAAAGAACTTAAAAATAAAATATAAATGATCAATGATCACTAAACTCATTTTGAAGTATTCAAAGTACTGTACCCAGAATTAGATGAAGTCAGGTTAGACTATTTCATCAGTAGACGTGGCTATTAGTCTTTGACTATGCTATCACACCATATCAATCATGGTTTACACAACCCTAAAACTGTTATATGATGTCTATTCTTGGCATGAACGGATTAAGCGGTAAGCGGACGTCTAGACATCCAAGGGTCTTGACAATAAGGATTCCGAAATGTACTGGAGCCTAGATAGCTATAAGAATAATAATAAAAGGCTTAGCGAACCCGAAGGTTCGATGCCGACACCACCAATCGAAAAAGGATAATGGACTTAATTAAATAAAACAGCAGTTGGTTGAAGACCAAAAGGAGTATACGATTTATACACTGACCTACTGCGTAAACGTCAACACCCTGAAGGAGTGGACATCCCAGGATCACTTCTAGACAGCTATAAAAAAAAAATAATAATAAAAACTCATTGGGTTTCTACGGCTTGATTATAAACATAAATTGTAATTTTTTTTTTCTTTATAAACCAAGTAGTCCAAAATTGGAGGCTCCTACTTCCATATATATATATGGAATTTGTTTTTTCTGTTTTTTTTCTAGATAGCTATAAAAATTTATATATATATATATATATATATATATATATATATATATATATATATACATATATATAATATTTTATATAACATATATATATACATTCATAACATTTTAGCCATAAAAATTCTCCAATTTTGGACTACTTGAAACCACTTGGTTATTAAAGAAAAAAATTAAGATTTATGTTTATAATGAAGCCGTGGAAACCCAATGATGGCCTTTAAAAGTTCACTTTTATAATTCTTGGATGCTTAAAATTTTACTCTGTTATAATTCTATTTGAATTGCTTAAAAATTTGGTCTGCCATTTCCTGGCGGATCTACGGAAGAGGACCTTCCAGTTGAAGGTCCCCTCCTTCCAATTTTTCTTTTTTGGAATTTTTTTTTTCATTCTTGCTGTGAGTGACTTGAGCTAAATGAACCATCAAATTATACTATTTTTAAATTATAGCACGTGTATTTCAGCTATTAGGTAAATTTTTTTTTTTTTTTTTTTTTTTTTTTATTATTTGTATTCGCCTCTACCCTAGAGGGTCATTGGCGGTTTTTCTCAATTTTTATATTTTACTATAGTAATTTGTTTCCAATAAATATTGAAAGATAAATATTATAAGGTAAATTTAAACGTGTCCAAAAATATGTATTACTAAATGGTTATTATTCCTGTAATACATTTTTTTATTAATTTTTTTACAAGCCTTCAAATACCACATAAACATTATTTTATATAGTCTCTTTATTTATATTTTTATTTTTTTATATTAGTCTCTCTATCAGAGTAATCACAGATAAGAAAACCTTCACAAAATAATCAAGCGACTATAAAAAACAAAATTTTAAATGTATGGTTTCTTGCTTTATTTTTCTGGGAACATTTTTTGTGTTTGAATAAAATTTTGCTTCTTATAGCCGCCCTTGTTTGATCCGCACCCTGGTTATTTGATTATAAATTTTCAAAAATAACCTCTGACCCGCTAGAAAATAAATAACTTCTTCCTCAAAATTTGAGATTACATTTCTTCAAGATACGAAGATTCCCAAAATCGAATTAAAAAAATCTTTGCCGATAGGAATTTTTGTTCCCGATTACTGTGCTACTGGTAAAGATGTATAAAAAATATACCCATTAAGTGCTTGAAATAATTTTATCTAAGCCGAAGAACATTTTATTTAATTAATATTCTCAATGGAAACAAACATAAATACTTAATTATTTTTTTTATTCTTTATTATTTTTCATGGTTAGAATTGTATTTATTTATTTATTTATTATTTATTTATTGATTTTATTTTAATTTTAGAATTTTGTTTAGAAAAGTAAAAGATGAGGGGTTATTAACCGGCGGTATTTCGTTACAATAACTTTTTTTGAAATCAGAAATCGGAAAATAAGTCAAATTTTGAATAAAATAAAAAACACTATACCTTCTTATTAGCTGAATATTAAAGAATGTTAGCATTGTTGTTTCTTCTAATATTATTAATTGATTGTCAGGTATTAAGTTTGGGAACGAAATTAGATCTGATAGTTGAGGTTTTTAAAATAATATGGTCTGAAAAGACAATATACTGGAGGAACCCCTTTATAACAATAGAAAAAGTTATAATTAAATTGAAAACACTAATAAAGTATTTTCTATATGTGATTTTCATTTCTGAAGAAACAAAGCTTAAAGTGCACACTTACATTAAGACAATGACATATAAAGGCCAGTTTAAAGGAAACAGCTGGTATAGAATGAGGGTTTTTAGGATGTGTGTCTTATAATGTACACACGCCGTTCCTGTTCTAATTTAGGTTCGATGAATGCAAAGGAACAATCATCGTATTTTTAAGAATGACGTGAAAAATATATGACGTAATCATCCTTTATGACGATTCTTCATTTGTTCTTTTCAATTCAAATTAAAATGGAAGCAATAACTCAAATGCAGGGTTATTACACGTCAGTTCAACACAAGGTCTGGGTCTCACGATCTCATATATTCTTGAAATTCGGCATAGTTGTACTATTTGTAGTGACTTAGGAAAATACGAAATTTTATTGAGATAAGTCAACTCATTTTTTTCGTCACTCGTTTTTGAATTAGACACTCTAATTAACTCATAAATAAACATAAAACAGAAAAAATCAGGATTAAAAATTGCTTTAGAATTTTTCTTAATTTGGTAAAAGATTTGATACTCTGCTTAAAAAACAGTGCAAGCTAAAGTAGAATTTAAAAAATTGTTGATGATATACATTTAAATTTTCTGTGGTACGTCCCATGATTTCTCCCTTGTTCTCTATTTTGAAACTTTTCACTCCCCAAATTCATAACTCCGTCATGATGTTCTCCCCTCAAAACTTCAAAATCCCGTCAAAATGTGTCCTCCTCGATAACTTTGATGGCGCAGCTAGTACCATGAAACCGCTTCTGGACACCCCTGCTCCCCCCGATAATATATCACTCTGTATAGGGTGATAAGATTTTTTTTTTTTCAGAATCTAATTTAAAATTTCCGTCATTTCTTTTTTTTTTTTTTGTTTTTGTGGTAAATTATGGCTAAATATAAATGCGGAATGACAATAGCTTCATTACTAAAAAATTTGCTGACTTATGTTCGATTTTCATAAATGTAACTATTTATTCAATCAATTATTAAAATGGTATTAATATTTACGTTTTCCTGAAAAAAAAAATTAATGACAGACCAGAATAATGCTCCAACTAGGAAATCCATAGCTACTTTTATTACATCGAGTAACAGGATTTGTTTATCACGGCAAGAATATAGCCTGTCTATTTCTTGGAAATTAGTTGAAACGTTATTCTGGGTTGTTTTCATGAAAATGTAAATATTAGCATCATTTTAATAATTGAATGAATAAAGATTTAAATTTATGGATATTGGACATAAGCCATCGGTATTTTTATTAAATGAAACCATTGTCATCCCACATTTGTATTTAGTGTTATAATTTACTACAACACTATCTAATTATAGATAAAAATTTAAACATTGATTTTCAGAAAAATTGAAATTTTAAATTTGATTTTGAAATTGTTTTCTTATATTACCCTATACAGAATAATAATAATAATGAAGAAGATAGCAATAAAATTTTTTGGGAGAGAGAAATGTTCCATCGACCTTGGAGGGATGACAATTCATGCAAAACATCGATTTTAACGAAAAATAATATTTAAGAAATAATAATAGCATAAATAAATAAAAATGAAAATAAGACGAAAGTGAAATAATACAAGTAATTCGCAGATAAAAAATTAAATATACACATAAATAAATTTTACAGAAAAAAAGTAGGTACCAGGCAAAGAAAATGAGCCTTGAATAAAAATGGTCGTCTTAAATAAATTCACGCCTGTGTAAAATATTTACATTAGCCCAGGGAATTCTTATCCAAGCTCTGTTCTCTTGATAAAGAACGTAAAGGAATCTACCGCTTTTCTCTCATGGGTATTGGAAGCCAGTGGGGACAGAGAGAGGGCACTGTAGCCATACAAGCTGTTATCTGAGCTTGGATGGAGAAGCTAGCCAAACTCCTGTAATATATGTTCAAAACCGTATACACCGGTCTCGCCTACAAATAAAAGATCACACTTGTAATTTCACGATGTCATTGATTTCGAAACATGAATCTGCCTTTTTAGCTACACGACGTATATCTTCTTTGCAGTTGATAAACTGTATTATGATTTTATAATTTATATGTTATATCTGTAATGTATTTTTTTAAAATTTAACTATATTCACACACACACACTATATATATATATATATATATATATATATATATATATAGAGAGAGAGAGAGAGAGAGAGAGAGAAGGTGGGAGCACAGGCGGATTTACCGGGGGGAGGGGGAGGGACTTTCGGGCTGAATCTCCCCCCCCCAAATGGTAACCATGTTTTATGGTAAAAAATATTAAAAAATTATGTCTTAAAATATTATTGCTCGTTTAATTACATTTAATAGGACTTCAAGTATCACTTAAACACCATTTCATATAGGTAGTTAGTATCTTTATGTTTTTCCAATGTAATTATCATTATTTATTTATATATATATATATATATATATATATATATATATATATGAAAAAAAAAGGTTCCGGTCTGAAGCCCCTCCCCCCCCCCCCAAAAAAAAAAAAATCCGCTAGTGGGTGGGAGAGAGGGAGAATATAAAATAAACAAAAGCGAAGTAACAACTAAATAATAATCAAAAAGTATTTACGAATAATATAAATTAAATATAAGTATAAAATCTAATTATGAGTCTGAAATGAATATTTTTAAAGATTCGTTTTCACAATTATTATACCTGGGTTAATAATATAGATCGTTTACTCAATAATCGCCATAAGTATTTTAGTAAATAACATTAGATTTTTCGAATGTTAGACATCATTAGACAATCCAAGCAATTTCAACAGATGTCTCGTTGTTATTAACAATCTTTACCATATTTTTTTTAATTTTCAAAAATGAGAAAAATGTATCAATAATTTTTTTTTTCAAAATTTATTTATTGAAAAATATTACAATCTGTCTCTATGACATTTATAATAGAGTTCACAGATCACATTCACACTCTATGTGCAATAAATAAAATAAATTATACAGAAAAAAAATATATATACAATAAATAAGAATAAAATAACCTAAAAATAAATAAATAAAAAGAACACATACACACCTATATACAATAGATATTATATTATAAAATTATAGATATTATTTAGAGCTTATTAAGCCGAGAGAATCAACCCTCTTCAAAGGTCGATGAAATGTCGCTCGGTCGTGGAGATTAAAATGTCAGGATAATTCCTGGATAGCAAAACGTTTTGTTATTCCAACATTAATAATTTTTCACGAGACAGTGCGGCACTAATTATTATAAAATTTATGTAACTTATTATTTTATACTAATGATGGAATCATTAGCTGGTATAGTTAATGGATTACGCAACAATTGTCTGCTTTGAATCGACATTACCTAACTGTAGCGCGGGCAGGGTCCGTGAAACCACTAATTGCAAACAAGTAAAACAAAAAATATAATTTCATTGTGTCATATTATGTTATATCAATCGTTAGCTCACTGGTTATATAGATAGAATACATAGAAAATTATACCATAGATGTCCTGAACCAAACCATTTGTAGTGTGGGTCAACAATGAATTTGATATGAAAGTCGAGAGGGATATCGTAAAATGTATATTTTGGTGTTCTAAAGCAATTGAGATTAATTCAGTTCTGAAAACCCACATCGTGCATGGAATTGTTCAAATAAAAAATATAGCAAGTACTCTATGACTACATAAATTGATTTTTCTTCTTTCATAAAATAAATCATAGTATAAAAATACTGTAAACTATTTAATACATATTAAACCCATACTTTTGTTTTCTTTCCATTTGTTTAGATTTTCTCGCCTTTTAGGCTAAACGGTTTTTTTCCCGAGGTAGAGAAGAGGCCAGTCGTGCCCGAATTAGAAGTCGCATTCGAAATCGCATGTTATCCGGTTGTCATATTTTACACAGGCAATAGCATACACGGCCATACAACCCTCATATTTGTTTAATTTGAAATTTAGTTTCCTAGATCTTGTTTCTTCAGAAAATTCATAACCTCGTAAAAATATGGCTCCGTCAAAAATTCAAAACCTCTTAAAAATGTGTCCTCCTCAGATGTTTTGAGGATTGCATCGTAAACTAATTTAATTGTAAAACTAATTTAAAAATTAGGAACTGTAATAATCGTCTAATAATAGAAACAATTATGAATCGGTTACCTGTACACGGGGACATTGTTAGAGGAAGTATTGCCATCGTGGAAAACAAAGGCATTGCTGTTTTGAAACGAGCCCTTCTTGAACAGAAATATCAATTTCTTCCTGAAGTGAAGGCGTAGATACCGCCAAGGCAACCGAACCAATTCCTTGGGGGATGACCAATTGGGAACATCAAGGAATTCTTCTTATTACCTGAATTGAAAAAAACGCTGCAAATTATTACACTAATGGTTTATTATTTCCAACCAATTATATTTCATATGTAACACTACTTTCCTTGTCACATACACGAAAATAATAAAGGGTTATTGCTAATATAGGCCTGAACGATTTTGTTTTCATCATTACATTTTTTTTTTTATGAAATAGAGACTACAATCTCAATTGCTTAGGTGATGTAATATCTTCCAAAAATAAAAAATGAGAATATCAATTATTTAGAAGAACATATGGAAAATATTTAAAACAACATATCTTTGTATCACGGGCGGATCTACGGGGGGAGGGGAGAGGGGACTTTGGGGCTGTTGATTTTTTAGTATAGAGGTGTGAAGTAGCTCGGTGAGTGAGGCACTGTCCTTCTTACTTTGGGTTCCAGCTTTTTGCTGAGGTCATTACTTCAGTCAATTACTTCAGCCGCAGGTCGATCCTGGGACCAGGAGACCTTCCTACGGCACACACACTTTCCATAAAGATTTAGTAGGTTTTGGCCCAATCACCTTCCTGCACGTTTGTTACATAATATGGTTATCATTTTGTCATCACCATAGTTATGATTGCTTGGTTGAGGGGACTTCATTTGTTCGCTGACAATCCACTCTGTCAATAAACCTTCCGCCAGCGACCCGTAACAAATCCCTTTTAATGATCCTGTTTGTGACGATAGGTTATTTCTTCCGCTGGATAAAGGGTCCCCTCTTGTGCTTTATATCCACACCAGGTCCATTAACCTTTGACATTTGGTAGAGGAGGATACCTATTGAACTATTACATCTTGGATCAATCTATATTTCCCTTATGCTTACATCTAAAGAGGTTGGGACAATGCACAATCGATCCTTTTCAGGTATGTTTATTTATCAATATATTTCAGTTCACCTTTTTGAAGTATTTTCGGTTATACGTAGCGAATTGGCATTTTGGATAGTAATGACACATTGCTTTATTTTTTTATTAATTATTGACTTAACTTTGTCAAAAACTAATACAATGTCTGCTCAGAAGGAATGTGAACGAAGTTGTCAAGTTTCATCAGATTACTGCTTAGCTCACTTATGAACTAAGTTCAATTTCTTAACTGTAATCTCTAGTTACTCAACGAAACGTGGAGCGGGAACAAGGGTTGGGGCGGGTTGAAATATATTTCATGGTGGAGCCATGGAATGAATCTCGACTTTCCCACTCTGGTTAAAATATATGTTGTCGTACTCCTAAAACAACCTTACGTCATAATGGTGAGGTAGTAGGTAATCGGAAAAAAAAACAGAAACTGTACGAGAGATTTATCATTTATAGTATAGTTATTTATACTTAATTGAATTCCACATTTTTCCTGAATGAATGGTAAATTTAATTTAATTTTAAAACAAATACAATATTTATTACAAAACTATAAAAATCAAACTATGTCACAAGTTATAAACTTTTAGGAAAATGTTGATACAATTTTATTTCGGGTTACTCCTATTATTCTATTAGAAGTTTTTTTTTCTTCTGTTGTTGGACCATCTTTAGTATTTGAATATTTATTTCTAGTGCTCAAGCCAAGAATGTTCTAAAATAAGATAGGAATTTCTCACTATTTAAATTCTCTGTTGTTATTAGAGGCGGCTACTTATAACTAATATTAACCATGCTGCAAACGGTGGTATTTAAATATTTTTGGTAATGAGAAAATCTAATGTAATAATCAATATAATATAATATTACTTCTGAGAAAATTTATTGCTTTTATCTTATCAGTTAGATTATCAATAGTCCATTAGTAATAGTCTGAAGAACAAAATATTCCGACATTGCATTGAAGTATAACAGAGGGTTCGAAAACTGTATCGTATGTCTGAATAATTAGTCCTCAATTTTGTTAAATTCATATAATTTAATTTTTTTTTCTAGTTTTATTACATATGTTGTAGATCTTATGGCTTCGAGCCTCCAAGAACTGTTTTCCATCTCTACCTATCTTGGCTTATTTCTTTCCAGCTTTCTCCATACAGTTCTATTGCATCTTTTTTCACTCGATTCATATATCTGGTTTTTGACCTTCCACCAGATCTCGTGGCTATTGTTGAGACATTCAATGTTCTATAGAGGTTTCTTGATGGATCGCTCCGAGCTAAATGTCCCTCTCATTTTAACCTCCTTGTCTTCATATCATGAGATATTGATTGACCAGGTTCTGTAAGCAGTTTTGTATTGGTTTCTTCCATGGGTTAGTGCTCTGATCCCACATAGTCCTGGTCATCGTGCTGAGGATTTTTCTCTCAAATCCTCAAAATTAAAGCAAACAAATACATAGCTGCAGTATACGTATATTACCAAAATTGTGAAGGAATCGTACTCGCCTCAAAATATGACATCCATTAATATCACTTTATTAAATGCTTAAAATATCTTACTTCATTTATTAATATTGAATTTTAATCATCGTTTATTAATTGGTCGCGCAACCTAAGATTATTTTCTTCGTTATAAATTTGTTTATTGAATAATAATATTACAGCAGATATGGTACTCAAAAACCCCTAAAAACTTGAAATATCACGGAATAATCTACTGCAACTGACATGTTTAGTATTTATATCCCTCTAGAGGAAAACTTCCATATATCCCAAACAAATATGGAGAACTCTTACGCAGGACCGTGGGGAGAAATCAAAGGCCCGAGGGATAAATTTTCCGTGCCACTCAAATTTTAAATTTACCACCAAAACCAAACCGAAGCCTTTTATAATGTTTACAACAAAAATATTATGTGAAGATATTATATAATGTTTATAACATACCAATTTATTTTTATCTTAACCATATAACTTGCTCGGAGTCATAATATTTATTGTTAATTTACAATATTTTAAACTGGTTGGCCCGATCAAATAATTCGTTTACTGCATTTGTCAGTGAACAAATATCAACGTTATATTGGAGTAAGCAAACAACACAAGAATTAATATACTAAAACATGTGTACAAGTTACAACTGTATCTTTGCTAAAAATTGTTCAATTTCGTTGATCTTTTTATATTTGGTATAGAATTTGGAAACCTTTTTAATTATCATAATAATCTATGAAGGGTACAATCGACAATAAATTGTATACTTTTTGAGTTATGCGGAAGTAAAGTTTCCTTCATAACTTTTTTTCTTCACTTTTCCGATAGGTATTCTTATTTTGTCCCACCTAAAGGAATATAATTTTTATAATAATATTTAAATTAACTCAATCATTGGATTTTATGAAGGATTAATTAATATATCGTCGGCACCATGTTAAAATAATAAGGCATAAACATTTGTATCAGAATCAACTTTCGGTCTTCCTGGAGCGTTTAATGGGTATCTAAAAGAAAAACAATTTGCTTGTGTTACAACCTTATCCATAAAATATGTCACAACCGTACACAACGTTAACATCCATCGTTAACAAACAATCGCCTCCACAATATAAAATTATCTAGGTACAAAATAACTGCAAATTAACAACTAATGTTTGACTTATAACGAGGAAAAAGATTCATTACTCTATCTGTACATATATAACAACATTTATTCAAAGAAATGAAATAAAATAGTTATTTTTGACTGTTAAAAAATAATGAAGGCCTCTACTAGCGTTAATGTCGCGCGATGCGTTATCAATACTGTTAAATACGTTCAGACAGGCACATCATCCATTTCTTCTCTATAAACCCATCGGCAATTCCTTATAGTTTCGCTAATATGACAACTGTCACAACTGTACCCTGGCACCACAGGCGGATCTAGGGGTAGGTGGGAGCTTTCGGGCTGAAGCCCCCCCTAAAATATTAATATTAATAACGAAAAAAAATATTAAAAACTATCTCTTAAAGTATTCTTGTTCGTGTAATTACATTCAATAGAACTTCAAGAACCACTTAAACACCATTTCATATTGGTAGTTAATTTCTTTATTTTTTCTAATTAATTATCGTTATATGTATCTTTCAAATCTTTCGGGCTGAAGCCCCCCCCCAAAATTAAATCCTGAATCCGCTAGTGCCTGGCACAACCGTATCCAGCCTCCCCTAATATACATATTAAATTGATTATTTATTGAATTGGATCAGTATGTAAGAAACAGGGAGGAGATAATTACTAATAATGAATAAAGGTTTAAACTGGAAACTAGTAAATTAAAGTTAGTTTATTAATTTAGTTGTGCCTTACTTATAATTATATAATTAATTTCTGTTTTTTTCTGATCGATTGCAAGTATATACCGATTAAAAAATATGATCGCAATTTAATGAAATTTTTTTGTCTCTGATGAAAATGTGAAATTTTTAAGTTGCGCGGTTTAATCTTGAAACATAAGATAAGACATTATTTTTTTGTTTTTAACTTATTTATTGAAAAATATTACAATCTGTCTCAAGGACATTTATAATAGTGTTCAGAGATCACATTCACGCTCTATGTACAATAAATAGAATAAATTATACAGAAAAATAATATATATACAATAAATAAGAATAAAATAACCTAAAAATAAATAAATAAAAAGAACATATATATATACCTATATACAACATTTATTATTCGCTTCGGCGGTCCATATACTAAAATTGGAACGATACAGAGACTTTTATTAATAAGAGATAGTGTACGGTATTAGTTTATATGAAATAAAAGTACATATATAACAACAAGGGATGTATTGCTTATAATTTTTTTATTTAAAATGACTGTGCTATTTATCTATAGGATACACATGAAAATTTTGAACAATATTTATTTTAAATTATTTATGTTTGTTTTGTTGATCTTAAGAAATTTTAACGTTTTCGTCATTACTGCTACAATAATTTAATTTATTGAAAAATATGTTTTGTTTGAGGGAGAGGTTGGGTTTTACATTAGATTAACATGGAAAACTTATTAAAGCGACGGAAGACATATACAGTTCTTGCTTGACTTTTATTATAAATAAGAAAATGCATTTTCGTTGATCACAAATATCGTTTTTAAATGCCAGGCTTTCTCTCCAATATTTCTCCTTTTCCTTTTTCCAATCTCCGTAATGCCGCTGGGCGTAGTGTTGACGCTGCTTCCGAAACCATTTAGCTGATTGCTTCTTGTTTTCCAAAACTATTGAACTGAATTTTATGATAAATTTTATTATTGTATTTTTAACTTAAAAGGTTTATAAAAATCATATTTATTTTGTGAAAAAAAAATATATGTATGATTCACATCTTTAATTTTGTTTTGTTCTTGGTTTTTATTCTGACTTTGTAGTACATTTTGTATAATCTGAAGCAACTGCAAATTTTAACGAGTCGTTCATATAAGACCAAAATTAAAAATCCGTTGTGACATACGTTTTACACAATTTTCACTTACCATCCTACATAAATAATTAAATTTCTCTCTCAATTATTTATACGGTATTTCGCTGAAGGGGACCAATTCACAATACACATTTTGAGGCAGCTTATATCAAAATTAAATAGCCCCAGAAATCTGGAAGCTTTCAAATAAGCATATTTTATTTTTTGTCTCTGAACTAATTTTATATATCATTTCATCCAACCCAAACTATTGGTATAATAGATTGATAAAAATTTGGTTTTTTTTTCTAGCAAAAATCTGTATTGCCGAGAGACAAGGAAAGAACATAAAAAAAGAAAAACATCTGGTGTGCACATCACATAACTTTCATTTAGCGTTCTACATTAAATAAAGTTATTTTCTGGAAATATGAGGCTATTACAAAGTTTTTGAAGTGCATTTTTATCGGAGTTAAACCTTAAACCTTACAGCTAACCTGTAAAAACTTATTAAAACCATTAAAATAACAAAATCTCCGTTTATTATAACGACGGTAGGCAAGTAAAACCTGGTAACTCCATCTATATTGTAAACCACATAACGCCAGTCTCAGAGCTATATATATCTGAGCTATAAGCTGTTACCTAAAAAGATTTGAAGAAGAAATACGTTTAACCTATAAATTATTATGGATTGTACTAGTATTCACGGGTGGATTTACGGGAGGAGAGGGGAGTACTTTCGGGCTGAAGCCCCCCTCCCCAAAATGACAAAATATAACCATGTTTATCGAAAAAAATTATCTCTTAAACTATTATTGTTCGTGTAATTACATTTAAAAGGGCTTTAGGAATAACTTAAACACCATTTCATACCGGTAGTTAGTTCTTTCTTTTTTCCAAAGTAATTATCTTTATTTTTATGAAAAACAAGTTTTCGAGCTGAAACCCCCCCAAAATTAAATAATGGATCAACTAGTGCTGGTATTGGTTCTTAAAATCTTAGTTTACTAAAATGAAGTTACGAGATTTTCATTGCCTACCATCGGTAGGTCGAAAGTTGTCACAGTCAATTGTTAATGGATAACGTTACGGTTTCACAATGAAAAAATTCATAAAATTATTCATTAATTTAATTTTCTGAAATATTGCATGATGTTTCGGGATAAACCGACTACTTTTTTTTTTTTTGTTCTTATCCCCAGTTTCATAAAGGTTTTTTTCTTTCACATGGTTAACATATTCCTTGTACTGTATCTTAGATACATTTGAAGGTCTTGCTGAGCCTTTCTTAGTTTTGTTTATATTTATTTCTGGACTTTCAATCTGGGTGATGGGGCTCACCTCTATCTTGATAATTTTCTTAGGACTATCTTATAATCTAACTTACAGCTATATTTTGCCATCGCCTAGGAGATGGCGGCTACTTTTAGCTATTCTCATAAGAATTCCATTTTGGAATCGTTGAAGTCTCTTGCTTGTGTTTTCGGAAATGTGGGACAATAGAGGAGCACCATAGAGAAGGGAAGGGCGAAGAATGCTTTTGTAGATGATTAATTTTAATCTGAGACTGAGGTTTGAGGTTGTGAGAAGGTGACTGAATTTGTAGATTTTTTTTCTAACTTTTGATAGTTTTGAAGTGCAATCAGCGGTAAATTTTAGATGTCTGTCAAATTTCATTCCTAGATAGACCATATTATTTGATATTTTGTTGTATGAATCACCAACTCGAAATTTTTTCTTATTTTTTTGAAAAGAAAATATTATACAATCGGTTTTTGTAGAATTTATTTGGATATTTAACAATTTAAGTTCATTTTGGATGACATTGCAGGTTTCTTCCGCTTGTTTTAATGCTTTTGAAGCGTTCATGCTACTGTATATAGCAATGTCGTCTTCATATGCCATTACAGATGCCTTCGTATAATTTTTGGCAATTATATCAGCAGTATATATTTGGAACAAAGTTGGTGAAAGGACTGCACCTTGAGGTACTCCACATTTCAAAGGTATCGTATGTGAGTAATTATCACCAACATTTACAGTCAGACTTCGGCCATTGAGGAACGATTTCAAAATAGAGTACAACTGTTCGGGGCATTGCAAACATTTCAGCTTTTCAATTAGTATGGATTGCGAAACGGAATCGAAAGCTTTTGAGCAGTCAATTGAGATCATCGCAGTGGCAGCGTTACGTTCTAGTTTTTGGGTAATTTGGTATTGCACTTTTGCTAAAGGATGCTCCGTGCATAGCTGAGGTCGACTATAGATACCCGATTTATTTAAATATAATATCGAATCTAGAGTTATTAAACTACAGTAAATGTATTTAAGATTAGAAGAAGATGTTTTAAACATCCATACTTTTATATTTCATTTTTTCTTCTTTCAAATGCAATTAAATAGTTTTTTAACCAATGTCATTGTCTTGATTCGGTGAATTTATATACTTTTCAAACTTAAAAATAATTTTAAAAGTTTAAATTTAGTTTTATTTAATTAGTTTAATATTATTTAATTTCCTTGGAAATATGTGATTTTCGTTAAATAATCTTAGTTTTACTTAAATAAATATATTTTCAGTTTCGTACGAATTTTCATTTTTTAGCTAGACTGTTCACATACCCACACAGGCACACGCGCGCGCAAACACACCATTTTGTGGGACTTGCTTCTTAGGACTAAGGGAACCTATCTGTGTATTTCCGTTGAAAGTTCAGATTCGAAAATTTTCCCGATCGCTTCCATACTACGTATACTATATACTACGTATTTAGGTAAGAGAAAGTAAAAAACATATTGTTCACTATCATAATCATCATTTTGTACATTCCGTCGAATAAACAAAATCTCGTGAATGAAAAATTGTATGGGCGTGACCTTGTAGTGATGCCCTTATTAAACACCTTTATTTTAACACCCCTCATATGTTTTCATTAAGTGGTCACAACGCCCACTTTACCTGGTGACCCTTAAAATTGCCAGGTACGCAACCGTAAAATTACACCATAAATTTCCGATGAAAACAATTTTCCACTTTGCTTTCGGCACAGCGTTTTGACAAATTACACATAGTTATTCCGTTCAGCAACCAATTTCCAAGCTTGATGATTTCTAATAGGTTTCAGTCTGTTGTCAATTCTCAGCCAGTGAAAGGTGTAGGTTTGTAGCTCTTACCATAGGTGCAAACTTTCCATTCTGGTTAGGAGGCGATAGACCCTTCATAAAAAGTTTTAGGAGTTTATATTATGTATAAAAATTATGAATGATTAACATAATCAATACTATTCTTGTAAAATTAACAATATAATAAAATTAAAAAAAAAAAAAACACTAACAACTCATGAAGGGTCTTGGGTTCAGTACAATGTGAGGAAGTACTGTTAAAGGGCAAGGGTTGTGCAGAGAGGTGACGGGCCAATATCACGCTCAATAGCCAGTTTTTCGCCCTTAATTAATTATTTAATTGAGAGTACACACTTTATAGAGCCTGGGTTTGCCACAGGAGGGTCTCCCGGCCCCGAGGTCGATCCACGGCTGATAAAAAATTACTTCATCAGCCGGATTTGAACCTTCATCTCTGGAAGTCATTGCTCACCCACTGAGCTACCCCGCTCCCCTGTAATACTATATAACATGGGCGGATCTACGGGGAGGAGGCTTTCGGGCTCAAGCCCCTCCCCCCCAAAATGGTAAAATATAACCATGTTTTATGGAAAAAAATATTAAAAGATTATCTCTTAAAGTATTATTGTTCGTGTAATTACATTTAAAAGTACTTAAGGAATCACTTAAACACCATTTCATATAGATAGTTAGTTTCTTTCTTTTTTTCCAAAGTAATTATCGTCATTTTTATGAAAAAAAAGCTTTCGGGCTGAAGCCCTTCCCCCAAAATTAAATCCTGAATCCGCTAGTGCTATATATACAAAATATGTATATGTTTATATATTAGGTTTTTGTTGTATTTTGTTTGTGCTTGATCGTATATTTGGATTTATACAAATAAACTGACTGTATCACATAAAACGAACTCTCAATTCTCTGATTTTTCAGATTTGCCACGGGAAATGTGATAAATTCTTCACTTAAAAATGGAAGGATACCAATGAATGAATCATAAAATCCTAGGATTTCTTGCTACATAAATAATTATCTTTGAATATAAACTCAAATTTTAGTAACAGAAACATAGGAGGTGGTTATAAAATACTTGCTATATACCTACTTCTAGGTCTTAGCTAAGCCATCTAATTGACGTTTCCTAGCAAGATAGAAAAATTAATTAGATAGCTAGAAATTTATATGTTTTAGTGACACTCTCTCTATTAATGTGAAATTAAATGATCTTTAAAATCAAAGGTCTTATCCTCATGGGCGGGGTGGCCGAATGGGCTAACGCATGTGCACTGCACCGCTGTTGCCTGGCAATCTGATATATGACTCAATGATATAAAAATTATTCATGAGTTCGCGTCCCGGTGCCAAGGGAGTCTTTTAAATCCCCGCCCACACCTCCTGGCCCGGGAAAATCCCGTATAGCCTAAACGCCGAGAAAGGG
The DNA here is from genome assembly GCA_928085145.1 of Nezara viridula. Classification (NCBI taxonomy): domain Eukaryota; kingdom Metazoa; phylum Arthropoda; class Insecta; order Hemiptera; family Pentatomidae; genus Nezara; species Nezara viridula. The sequence goes on along the minus strand of OV725077.1, from coordinate 205,864,636 downwards.
GAGGACCAAAAAAAAAAAATAGTATTATCCTCATTGAAATAGTCTAACCTGGCAGGGCGGGGTAGCCGAATGGGCTAACGCGTTGTGCACAGCACCACCGTTGCCCGGCAACCTGATATATGACAATTGTGTTATAAAAATAGTCACGAGTTCGCGTCCCGGTGCCAAGGTGTCTTTTAAATCCCCGCCCACACTCCCTGGCCCGGGAAACACCCGTATAGCCTTAACGGCGGGGAAATGTCTTCCTTTAATTTTGTTTATTAGAATTAATTGAATTTTATAAAATTGGTGGCTAGACTAAAGGGATTAATTCAAAGGATGAAATAATTTTAAAAAGGAGAAATACTTTTCCCAAGTTACCCTCGAATATACCCTCGAAAGGAACTTCTCCAACACATCTTAATATATTTACAAAATTTCAATCTTCCAACTTAATTAAGAGGAGCTGTGCAGTTGAGATGCACAATAGTTTTAAAACAGTGAAGAAACATGAAAAATAACTCGTATTTGATGAAATTTATCCAAACGTTGATAGCATTGTTCCGCTTGGAAAAAAAAAACTATGCACACATATATATATATATATATATATATATATATACATATGGTATCTCTAAACATTGTACGATAGTGTTCTAGTGGTTCTGAAACGCAATCCTTCCTTCCACTGACTACCTTCGAGCCAGTGCAAATTTCTATTATTTCCAAGAGAAATAGACAAAAACAATCTATTTCACTGTCTTAATATTAGTTCTACAAGCAATACCCTAGGATGTAGAATTGATACATGCTCTGTTTTGAAAGCGCCACCTGTTTAAACCCGTTACGAAATCATTTGTGCTCTTTTGTTGATATCATGAATCAGAGAAAATGAGAAATAAGTTTTGATAAATGTTAGTGAGTGCAAACTCATCAATATCCAGCCATGAATGACGCTTTTGTAAATACATTCACTCATCGGCTAGACATTGAACTCAAATGCGCCACATAATTGGCAAAAGCCCAGGCGTCTCCATGAATTCTATGCTTTATGGTCACCTTCTTGGCAACAATGATTCTTCCCCTGTCAACCGTGTCTGCTCAAAATATATTGCTCGCGTTTTAGCTCATGTCCAATCCGTTTATTAGATTAGGAGAGGCAATTGTCAAACCTGGCTCTTTTCTAAAATCCTGATTTGTAGGTTTGTGTCATTCTCTGGTGTCAGTTATGGGATGTATGCAATGATGTAGAAGTATGGGGATTTTCGTGGGTGCTTCCGACATAAAAGGTTTGACATCCGATTTCGTGACTAATCCATGTTAAATTTGTACACAGTTATCTTAACGTTCACGCTTTAATCGAGAAAAGAAGTAAAAGATATGTTATAAACTGTGGTTGTCTGATATGCCTCCAACTGGAAAAGAATAAGTATATTGAAAGGATATAAAAAATCAAAAAAATCTTTATAATGCTACACAACTCTTATTTAAGTTTAGAAAGATATGACAAACTGTAAAATACACAGACGGATCTAAGGAGAAGGAGGGGACTTTCGAGCTGAAGCCATTCACAAAAATTGGTGAAATATAACTATGTCTTATGAAAATAATCTTGAAATATTACCTTTAAAATTATTTTTTTTAGTGTAATTACATTTAATAGTACTTCAAAAATCACTTCAACACCATTTAATATAGTTTTTTTTTTTATAATAGGGAAACAAATAAGAATAGTTAAACAGATAAATAAATAAAAATAAGAAGAAGAAAAATAAACAAGAAAAAAATATATAGAAAATATAATAACAAACATAAGTGAAATAATAAATCAAGTAAATATTCTTAACACATTAATTCCTTTGTAAAATACTTACTTACGCCCAGGAAACTCCGAACCAAGCTTTGTCCTCCAAAAGTGAAAAAACAAAGTATGACTCCAGGAGATCCTAGTGCCTGTTTTCAAGCCGCGTCACTGGTAAGCCAGTGGAGACTGAAGGAGAGCACTAGAGCCTTGAAGAGAGAAACTGGCCATTGCCAGGACTCCAGAAGCGTTTTTACAAGAGATCTCGGGGCCACCTAACCTTTAACCTTCGGAGAAGGGGGAGGGGCGGAGGATTGTAGGGATGATCAGAGCTGGATAGAGATTGAACTAGAGAATTTGGATGATGAATAAGGTTCTCTTGAAAGTTTGAAAATCTGGATCGGATGATGTCAAGGACAAATGGCATTTAAGATCATGGTGTAGGGTCTTGTTCGTGACATAATATGGATCATTGACTATTGTTCGAAGGACTTTGGACTGGAAGGATTGGATAAGTTTGATATTCGACGATTTAGTTGTCCATCACAGTTCAAGTCCGTAGGTCCAGATAGGTTTCAGTATAGTCTGGTAAATTAACAGTTTATTTCCAGTCGAAAAATGAGATGTTCTGCTTAATTGTCTACACAGCTGGCCAAATCGTCGGTTAAGTTCTTGTTTTTTAAGTCTGCTATGTGGATTCAAAGTTAGTCTTTTGTCTAGAAGGAAGATTTAATATTGGTAGTTTCATTTTTTTTCTTCTAAAGTAATTATCGTTGTATTTATATTAAAAAAAATTCTTTCATGCTGAACTCTCCTCAAAATTATATCCTAGGTCCTTTAGTGGTAAGATATATGCCCATCACGTATAAGGAACATGTTCCATGCTTCGATGCTTATCCATAAGGAGAAAGAAGGAAGAAAGGAAAGATGAAATGGAAAGTGAAACACTTCACTTCCTTCAGAACAAAATGATACAGAGTTTTACTTATTCGTAATTTAAGTGGTTCTGGATTTATAATATATTTCTAACTATTACATGTTCAAAAATTATTGATCATTTGATTTGTTATTAAATTTAGATAACAATATCATTTTAAAAATAAAAGCAATATTGCTGGAATGGGCAATCTTTTAAGTAATATTCTTATTTCGTTTTCAAGAGTCAATTTCAACGATTTTATAAAATTAAAAATAAATGTTTCGAAAAATTATGTATAAAATAAGAAAATAAAAAGAATTTAGGAAACAAATACTTACACTATAATTACTCATGTTTCTCATATATCAGCATTAAAAAAAATAATAATAACTTGTCAACTAATGTGTGTTTTATTCAGATATAATTTTAGTTGAATTCAATGACAGTATATTTTTTTTTATTATATAATATTGAATTATCGTTTCCAATAAACCGTCCACTTTATTGATCCAAAACAGTTACTTAATCTGTCTTTAAATGTTTTAATTTTGATTAATTTCAGTCTACTATTTCATACTCTAATAAACCTCTAAAATTAATGACCCAATTAATTTATTACACAATTCCAGAAATTTAATTCCTCGGCCGAGATAATAAATTGACGTCGTTGGCGTATGTAACAGTCCAGATCCTTCTTATTACTTCAAATATTTTTATGTTATCGATATATCAGTTATCAGAAAATATTCAAAAAGTTGAATTTTTTGTGTACTACTGCGTAGTTATGAATAAAAAGTTTAATTACACTGTACATTCTTAGTATTTAATGATATTTTAGTTTTAAAGAATTATTTTTTAATTTAGTCCAAATTAAATTTAATTAAAATTGATTTTTATTAATTATCTCTAAATTATTTTTCCAGAGGCACTCGAACACATCCGGGACAATATGCCTGAACTGGAAAAGAAAACGGAAGCAAAAGAAACTGATCTTCTTTTTCTGAAATCACTTATGGAAGATCCTTATCTGCAGTCAATTATTAAGGTGAGTAATGTTGCAATTTATTGAATTTAATTATCATTAATAAACGAATTTATGACAAATAAATAATGTTTGTCGAAAATAAAAACATATTACTTTCATAAAAATAAATAAAACCGAACCTAAATACTAATACTGGATCAAATCTCGATGGCATACCATCCTAGCCAGATTGACATTTTAGATTCTCTTTTCCTCTTTGTTGGCCACAACCCTTCTGACGTTGTGGTTCGCAAAGAGAGGTCTGTATTGATAAAGTAAATAGGATTTGTTCAGGATCTTGGAATTGTGTTCAGATTGTATAAAGCACCAAATCACCCAACTATGCATAAGGAGGAAAAGAGGAATAATTTTGTTAATGAAAGAAAGAAAAAATAAAATATATAATGAATATTTTTGGGTTTGCTGGGATATTTTATTTTGGTAAACTGTTGGATAATCAAAATTACTTGTTTTAGTGCATTTCAACATTATAAATTCTATAAACTAACCGATTGAGTTATTGACCACAAATCGTATAGAGTCTTTCTCTATGTGTTATAAAAAGAGATGATTATCTTCTTATAAAGCGAAATTTATAAGGAGTATGATTCAGTATGGCATCACAGGGAGTGTGTCTGTTACGTTTAGGTTTGTTTTATTCAGAGTAAAATTAGCATATCTTACGGCTTTGTTGTGTTCCAATCTTGAGTCATATGTCATGGATACTGTCATAGAGTGAATTATAAATATTTAGAACTTGTACAAACATTGTGGAGATAATTAATAACAAGTGATGAATAATCGCATTTAACGTTGTACGAATCGGATATTCAATGTTGCTTATGGATTTGTGAAACGCTAACTGTTACAAAAAAACGCTAATTGTTTAAAAAAATAAAATAAAAATATTAATAATAATAATCTATAACCCATCATATAATAATATCTATATTATAATACCCATCATATGATAATATATAAAAATCTGACCATTAATTTCATATTTTCCATATTGGGATTATGATAAAAAGTTTAAATAAATATGCTATACCAAGTTATAATTATAATTTATAGATTTAAAAAAATATTGAGTAAATTACCAACGACTGGATGTAAGATCCATTTATAATTTTAAAAAATATTGAAAAGAGGCAAATGTCAGAGAATTGCAAACGTATATAGGATGGAAAATTATTATAGTTGAAAATTAATTTAAATGTTCAATAACCAACCACCGTTTAAATAACTACTCATTTCATAATGAAACAATCTTATTTTCTATAGGATAAAATTATTGAGGATATCATTTAAAATTATTTCAAAATTGACAGGTTCGAATAAAAAGATGAATTTAAAAAATATATATATTAAAAATATATAAAAGTACGATTTAAAAAATAGTTTTAATTAGCTAGCGTCTATTATGAACGCTTCAACAGCTTTAGTTAAATCCAACTTTCGAAGTTTATTCACACCTCTATTTCCAGCTATGATTAGATTTTAGAAAGCTCATCCAAACAAGTTAGACAGATTTTAAAAACCATATTTATATGACATGTTAGGTATCTAAATTATTATATTTTATCTTGTATTTGTTTGAGGAAGATCATTCTTCTTGTAGGAATATGTAAGTCAATTAATCATCAGGCATTGTAAAGCAACACTAACTTTAGTTCTTACGAGGACGTTTCATTTTCTAAAATACTCAACAAGGTTCCAAATATACTTATCAAAAGGCTTCCTTCCTCCTGTTGAGATTTATCCGGTCCCTTCATCTTAAATCTTACATCAGTTGATGGAAAGCTGCGATGATAGTCTGCTAAAATTACTATTTGGCACACTTCGGCCTGCCACTCCGCCATATATCTTTTACTTTGCTGTAGGACATAATTTATCTAATTTAAGATAGATCCTCCTCTCAATGATATATGGTGAATAATAAAGACAAAAGTTAAGGATTAGCCTTTCAGGACAATATTACACTAAAAATTATCAAGTTGTGCCTATTAATAAGCAACTGATTCTATAAGTTTTTTTTTCCAAGTAAAAAAATGACATATAAATGAATAAAATAAATAATTCAAGTTTTTAAACAAATAAATAGGGATATAATTTTCAATTTATTTCACCCTTCACGTACTAGAGTAAATTCTACCCATCTTTGTATTTTTGTAGCCATTTCGCTTTTATTTCTCTTGTTTATCTTGATTGCAATATATAGATTTTTTTTTTGTAACAAGTATTCAATTTAATATTTTGACTTTTTACTCTATTTTAAAGAACAAGGTTTTGTACTATCTTGACAGGGGACTGCTAGCTGATTTGCATAAAACACGTGATTCCAATCTTTGTCGTTTCGATTTTATTCCCATTCATAGAGGGAGGGTTACTCTTTGCTAAAAACAAATTTTGAGAATTAATAACAGCCAGGTGCAGACTGCATTATCTGGAGGTAATCCCAACGATTGAAAATAAAAACATCTCGAGACCGCTGAGATCCGGTACCGATGTCATCGATAATCGTTATTTATACCCTTTCCTCAACTGAATTTCTAAATTACAGCTTATGGAATTTTTTTTTTCAAATTATCACGCTCCATCCATTGTGTGTTATATCACAGCTGTCAAGAACACCATTGGCAGAAGCTGGAGAACTGCGGGGGGCAGGGTTACGTCAGTATTTGTCCCTGACAGGGCATCTCCTCTTTGTGCTTCCAGTTCCCAACATTGTCCGACAGTTCTAGGTCTTTGCCGAACCGAAGAACTTTCTCACAGAATCTTCTTATTTTCATCCTGGGTTTCTTCTTCAATGGAGCGAGTTCACATCCGCCTATGGGTCAAGATCCTTACACCTTTTTGCATACCTCAATGGATTCACAAGCCGAAGGTCCTTCAGATATTATCATATTAAAACACACGCATTTAAACGTGAGCCTAATCCGCCGTGAGGGAACTCTTACGGTGGCGATGTTTTAAATTATTTATTCCAGCAAAACCTTGTTCATGGCGTTCTAACGAACTTTTCTTTATATTTTTTTTGTACATTTTCTACTCTATATAATAATGTTGTTTGTACAAGATATAAATTTAATTGTATTTATCCTTTATAAAAAAATTAATATTAATATACCAAGATCTATTTTCAGAAACTATTTTAACATTGATAATAGGTTCATCTACGGGACAGTAGGTTGATGATATGATGATATTGGTTACAGTCATCAAAACTCCCCTTACTCCTCTGCTCCATTCCTCCCTGAAAAAATCATAAACATGCGTACGTGTTGTCATTAGGATGAATTCTTGATACGAATCTAGATAACCTAGATCTTCTAATATTTATAACATACTAGTTGGCCCGTGCGAATAATTCGCAAAAAAATTTGTTTAGTGAAGAAACAGTAAAACAAAATGGAAATACGTAGTTCCTATGTATTATGCTTTGCTAGGACCTATTTTTAAACGCTGACTGGAAAGATAATAAAAGTAATAAAGACAAAATAATGAACCTATCATGATATTTTAATTATTAAAAAAAATAAAATGTAAGAACAACCAAAAGTTTTTAAGAAATAATAAAGTTAATAAAAAGTGTAGTAGACTATTCCACTCCTAATTGCAATACCTTTAAACAGGAAGACATTATTAAGTATACCAAAACTAATGGATTGTATCTTTGTTAATAATTGTCCAATTTTTACGATTTTTGTTTTGTTTTGTAGGTAATTTAGTAATCTTTCTAATTATCGTATGTACAATAAAAAAAAAAAAAATGGATACGTTTTGAGTTATTCGCAAATAAAGTTTCTTTTCCTTCATAACTTGTTTTCCAGGAATTTCGGGGGATAGGACTATTTTTCGCATGTGAAGGTGAAGAATATCTTCAAAATGAGTGGTTAATCATTGGATTTGATGAAGAATTGACGAAGTTATGACGTACCGACAAAAAAAAAACACCTTTTAGAAATAATAGCTAGGATATTGTATTTTATAAATATATATATATATATATATATATATATATATATATATATATATATATATATATATATTATATATATATATATATAAGTTATGATTATTAGTATGAGAAAGATTGAATCAATATTAGCAATGAGATTTTATAACTTTTTTTATTGCAGGTTAACCTTATCAAACAAAACAATCAATATCAATAGTCGATCACATGTTAATATATCTTAACACTAAAACATATTTTATATTATGCTAACTTATTTATATATATATATATATATATATATATATATATATATATATATATATATATATATATACATATATGATAAAGCATTCCATAAGAATTGTACCGAAGTTTTTATTGAAAATCTTGAAGTTTCCAATTTCGATAAAATTATCATGCATTATTTTTTCAATAATTTTATTTAGATGTTATTTCTTACCCCGAGATTTTGTGGTTATCGTTTAATAAAGTAGTTCAATAATTGTCATAGACGGATATTTATTTTACAAGTAAAATAAAAATACAATAAAATAGGTCATAATTGAAAATATTATCATAATGTCATATAATATCAAACTCTTGTTACGGATGTTTTTGAGGAGGAGGAAGATGGAATGAAAAGTGAAACTCATCTCTTTCACCTCAAAGGAAGAAAAGAAATAGCTACTTGATGCAACGCTTTAGTTTTGTGATATCCAGGCAGAAAGTTTCCCTTAAACTTAATGCTGGTTATAAGTTCGGGTTGGTTGTATCTGTAGAACAAACCCCTTCCTCGTTTGCCAGAAATGGTTCAGTAGAAGGTAATTGAGAAAAAAAAGTGTGTACCTTTTTGTACGTTAAGTAAACAGTTCTTCTTTCGATATTTTGGCCATAATTCAGTCAGTGACACGAGTAAATATTATCCAGTAACGATATATTTTTCGAAATATATCAAATATAAAAATAATCAGGAACTATATTTCAAGTCTTGCTTTTGATTAAACTTCTTAAACTCTTATTAAGAATTCCTAATCTTTCGAAATATACCCAATAGGTTAATCAAAATTATTGAGTTTACATTATAGATTATTTGGTTATTTCATAATGATAATTTTTTCGTGCTTAGATGAAAATCATTTATAAACTCGAAAGTTATGTCATTAATTTGATCTTTATTTGTGTTATTAGAAGAATCCTACACAAATGGGGTCACAAAATAACGAAGATTATTATCGTTAGTGAAATACAAATTGATTCCTTTTCATACTACATTACAGATATTACAACATTCTTAAGGATAAATTAGAAATCATATTCGGTAAAAATCTATTTATCCATTTAAAAGACAGTTTAAATCCATTTATAAGACAGTTAAAAAAGTTCCATTTATCAAATTAATATAAAATCTAAAATTGTCAGCAATATTGCTTTCAATAACAATAAATACATTTTTAATAAAATATTAATATTAAACTATGTTTTAAAATTAAATTAAAAGATCATCCCTATACCTAAGAGAACAGCCAAGAAAAAAAAAATCGGTCAGATTACATGCCGATGTGCAATATGGATTTTTTGCCATGATATGCAGCGGATAATATTCCAAATTACCCTACCAATTCTCTATAATTGGATATATTTGAAAAAAAATAGTTATAATTATCTCACATCTTCTGCAGTGGTTGACTTAAATATTTCTATCCCATCAAGATTTTCCATATCCAGGTAAATTCTTAACCTTAAACTACTGTAAATTGGGCATTTAAATAATATATGATGAAGTGTTTCATTTTCTTTAGTGTCGCACATTTAGCAATCAAGTTGTGAAGTCATTTTCACAATTTTATTATTAACAGAAATCTTGATCATATATTTTCCTGAATGGCGGATCTGCAGTAATAGTTTCGTATATTGGCAATTAGTCGGCATTAACAAATATTTTTCTTATGCCATTAATTAATTAATACAGTTTAATTCCTAAAAAATAAAATGAATTGCTTACGAAAAAACCGTATTTTCATTAACCTTTAATTGACCATGAGAATCCATCCTCTCTCCCATGTAGAAAACTGTCATTATTAACCAGTCTACATTCGTGCTTTTGTATTCTGTCGATGTACAATCAGGTCATCATATCATGTAAATCATCCACGAGCTATGATAAAAGCAATGGACATTACTATTCCTCGGTCTCAACCTTCATCGAAAAGAAATTCGATTTTTATAGTTGATATAACATCAAATATCAATTTGCGGAAATTAAAGTCAAATGCTTCAGTATTATATTAACATGGAAGTGTTAGTGTGGGAGCTGTTCATTAATTTTCCTGAACATGTCTTTTCTTCTTACCTCTAATCAGTTTTCGATAATATTGTAATTATCTCTATCATGAAAAATACCGTTCTTATTTAAAAAAAAAAAAAAAAAAAAAAGCTTGCAAATTACTGACCGATTTGGTGTATTGTCTATTTTATGTATACCACAAAATTTACATCGTTTACCATCTATCAACTGCTAACTTAAGTATTCAAGTTGCAAACCGGGCCTCATATCGGTTAATTAACAATAATAAATATTTATAAGCTTTTTATTTATAAGCAATAAATGAAGTTAAAATTTGATGACATTTTCTGTGTAATGAATTTAGATGATATAAGCTTATAGTTTAATATTTTTCCTACAATTGCCCAAGTACAAGTGAAATCTAGGATGTGCCTTTACTGTCAATTCCCTAAAGTATATCGATAATAATACGCAATCGGTTTATTTATAACTTGTTAAGAAATCTTTAAATTAACTAAACTAATGAAATAAAATATAAAGGTGAATTTTCATAGATTTTGAATATTTATATCTCAAAGCTTATGCTAGATATCTTAGCATACGATTTTAAAAATTATTGAAAAAATTCTTTAGTCAGATCATTTACCTATAAAGGTGCATTTAAACATTTCACAGACTATGGCATACACAATTATCTAATTTAACTATCAGTGACATTATTGCTAAACCAAACTATTTTTTGCTTTCACTTACCTATATATGAAATAAATAGTAAGGGACAGTATTGTTTAAATTTCTATTGATACTGACAACAGATGGAAAATGTAAAAACAAGAAACAAAAATACTAGCATAGAGTAATAACCATTTATGTATTTATTTGTCCCATAGTTTGTGATATGTCTAAACGCACCTTAACATAATGTGTTAACATGAAGCTGAGGCAATGAAACTAATGAAGGTCTATCAAAAACCTAGGTTTTATGAAAAGTTATTATTTATTAAAACTTTATTCAGAAATTTAAAGTGTAATGATACGCAAGGGTGTAAATCATTCGGAAAAGTATTAATTAATATTATGAATATTTAGCATCTAAATGAATGAATCTACTCATTATAGATATAAATATTTAACAAGTTTTTATTTTAAAAAAATTGTGAAACCGTTAAATGCGTTGGTTTCAAACGTTCGGAAAACATAAACAATGCATCGAATGAAAGGTGACCAATTTCATTCGACGCGACTATCCGCGGAGATGGTGGGGGATAACCTGACGTCACCTGACTAGTACGTGCCCCTCGAGCAACGCTGATGTAGGCAGATAGGCTTTTATATTTGTTATTCTGTGATACTCATTTGTCCTTGTGAACTCTTGAACCTATCAATTTAACGCCGTTCAGCAGAATACCTACAGTAGTTCTTCGCTTCTATACTAGTCCACTTGTAACCAGTACTGCATTTCGTCTACAAGTTGTGTTGTCTTTTAGCTTACCTACCTCATCTGTGTATATAAGTAAGTTGTAGAAATAAAGCCAAACGGTGCTTATGATCTATTGTGTAAAAAGGACCTTTTGTCCTGACCAGGTAGTTGACTGGGCGTCACCTCTCAATGGAATTCGGATGTTTACAGTTGGTTTGAGGGGGGAGTGGCCTCTATAGTACTTTTAAATGTTATTATATCCCCTCCGCTAAAGATATTAATTTTTTTTCCATATTTCCTTTTATTTTATAAATTCCATTCAACGACCATGTTCATTGTAACTGTAATATGAGATACCAGAACAAATAAATGTATACATTAAAAGAGAAAGTTTTTTCTACTATTTAAATGCTGCAATAATTTTTAAATATTTTGGGATGAGCAGATTTTTTAGTATTTGTATGCAATTTTTTTATTTTTACCAAAATTAATATTTTATAATAAAAATAATTAAATCTTTTTAGGAAAAAAAAAATTTGCAATACATGCGTTGTTTTATCTATAGAATTTTCTTGAAATTTTTTTTTAACTTAACTATATTTATTATAGTTATATAGAGATATTGCAATCTGTCACCAATAAGGACATATATAATAAAGTTCAGAGAGCACATTCACGCTCTATCAACAATAAATAATATAGAAAATTTAAACACCATTTTATACAAGTGTTTATAGACAGTCCATACAATAGGAACAGGAAAATTAAATTTAATATAAAACCAATCTGTTAAAATTCATTAAATCAGAGACATTTGGTGTCCCTCCTAAACTTTCAAAATGCCTAATTAATCAAATAGAATATTAAAGTAATAACACAATTTAATTTCTATTAAACCATTTACAAGATTAAATTTAACTGGATGATTACAATTTTAAACTTTTATTATTTTTTAAGTTGAAATAGAATTTACTTACTCTTTATTTGTGATGGTTAACTAGGAGTGTTCTTATCAATGTAGTTTCTTTTTTTTTTTTTTGTATGTGAGTATGCTTCACAAAATCTGTTTTATCTCTGTTTTGTAAAAATTAGAATTTAATTTATTTAGAATTAAAAGAAGAAAAATCAATTAGATAGATGATATATATTTATTGGCTTAAATAAAATATAGCCATAGGAGTCTGACCCAAATGGTGTTAGATTAACAAGAATCAATTATTTTCTGTAATATACAAATAACGAATTTTTTTCATGTGGACAAATATGTGTCAATTGTTTTCGATTTAGATTATTTTTCTCTTATCTGATAGTTTATTTTCCTTTGTCTGATATTACAAAAAAATTATTTATAGCTATTTTATGTTAATTAATGTTATCCACCCATACTCTCCATAACAGTACTCCACCCATTGAATGGAAATGGTTCATTGTATCAAAATTATAATTGTATATTAAATCCAATTAAGTTATATTTTTTTTTATTATTTCTTCTAATTTATTTCTTTTGGTAATTAATCATGAAACTAATCTCATATCGATTTTTCTTACTTGATCAGGAACAATTCAAAAATGGTGATTTAGTACCTACAATTTTCTCCAATCCAAAAAATTTAATTTGGTTGAAACAAGGTCTCCATTATTCAGTGTTTTATATCTTCGATTAATTAACTAAATCATTTACCAGGTTAAATTAAGTTAGTTTGCCTGATTTATACTTATATTTTTTGATGTTCGAATATTACTTGAATGAAGATAGAGTTAAATGTTTATACTGATATTTCAGTGAATGTTATGTTGACATTTTTTTTTTCTTCAAATTCTGACACAATTTCACAGGAACAATCCTGCAAAACTCTGGTTTTTTTTTATTGATGTAATAAGTTATGTTTTATAAAAAATTAATTTCCCTTTTAGTTACTAATTTCTTGAAATTTTAATTATCTGAAGAGTTTTTATTTTATTTCAGACACAAGACAAGCTTGAGAATAGTGAAAAAGTGATAGAACCTGTTTCCACTGGGAACGTTAAAGTAGCCCGTGAAATAGCTACTACCTGTAGGACATCAAGCCGACTACATGCTAGAGAATTAGCAGTGATTCTTAGCAAACCCCATGTTAAGGTAGAATAGTTTTAAATATAATTTACAAATCATATTTTATTAATGAATCTTTTAGTTACTGTAACTATATCACTAAAATTGCAATGAAGTTAAAAAATTAGTTATTATTACTCTAGTTAAGATTGTTTTAAATATTGTGACTTTTTATTGTTTTGTGTATTGCCCATTTGTCTATATGATTACCATATTGCCTCATTATTTGTTTATTTTTCAGTCATTGATTGAAACACACGATACAGTGGCGGTGGCAAGGAGAAGTGGTGGGGGTAGGTCCGTGTGGGAAAGCACGGGTAGCCAGTTGCCTCTGGTAGAACGTGAACATAACGACGCGATGGAAACTCAAACAATCAGAGTAGTAGGCCTGCGAAAAGTACCAAATGAGCCTTTGGTAAATAATTTATATAATGTTCAATTTATTATAGAATAGAATAGAATAAGAAAATGACTTTATTCTAGGACAAAGTATTCGAAGAATAACATATTTATACTTAAACAAATAAAAAAGGATTAATTCTTACTTATTATATTTACGTTTAAGACTGTATTTCAAAAATAATTAATAAAATTATGTATTATTATTTTTGGGGTATTTAATACTAATGTAAATACTGTTCGATAGCTTTGTTTACTGTAAAATGTTTGATTGGTCTTTAAGAGGTAAAACTCTAAATTGATCAATGCCTAACTTTTAAAAATCTATGTATTTAGAATATTAAAAGTTTTTATGTAAGCCTATATTTTTGTTTGATGTTATTGATTTCATAGTATATCTATTAATAGAAAAATATTACAATAATTTGAGATTAAGAAAAAATAAATATAGTTGGAAATCTTTCCTTCAGAGCAATTTATATTTCAATCTGAATATAAAGAAAAATATAGGAAATCATTAGATTTCACAAAAATTATTATAGTAAAATTATTAAATTGAAAATAAATACCAAGGCAAGATAAAACGTATTTAAATGAATAGTAATGAAAAATCAATAAAAGAAGTATATATTTGAAATAAATATTCATATAGAAACAGTATTTTTCAAGGTGCTTTATTAAGCCGAAATGTTTGTGTTGCATGAGAAAAATGGAAGAAGACATTAAGAGATATAAGTTTCTTAATAGCCTGAGGATGTGGATGAAGATCCATCTCCAAGCATCATGACGATCCTGCTTATAGAGTCTGTTTCTTACGTCTTAACTAACTGTCTCACCTTCTCCTATCCATGAAAATAATATTTAAAAAAATAAAAGTAATGATAACAATATTTTGAGCATTAATACAACTATGAAATAAATAAAAATAGGAAAAATAAAAGTGTTTAATTTTTCTGTTTAATAGATTATATAAATTTTGAAATATGAAATCATTAATCTATAATATTAATATTTTTTTTATTATGCGAGGAAGAAAATTTAAGAAATGAAAATTAAAGAAAAAATTGAGGAAGATTAGTTAAGAGTTATAAACTTCTCTAATCGCAGGAATGGATCAGTTATCTCTCCATTGTCTGTGCCTCTACTTGAGTGGTCAGGGAAAAGTTTCTCAATCTTTTTGTTCAATCTAGTAATTTATATTTGGTCTGTTACAATAACCTTGACTGTTTAGTCATTATACTATTATCTTTGTTCCTACGCATTCATCATTTTACTGTTGGAATGTCAATCTGAATTAGATTGGTTATTTTTACTTTTAATTTTATTACTTAAAAAAATATAACTGTTGACAAAACTTAAAAGTTTCCTTAATAATGTAATAAATGAGTGTATGCTGCATGAGCAGTAAAATAGCACCACAGTGAAGAAAAAAATTTAGCTGATAATAAAGCTTGTGTTTGGTTGCTTTTTTTTGTTTCAAGAATTGTTCAATTTATTTATTATTAAATTTTTTCTTAAACTTCCTGTTCCTCAAAATTAATGATTTATATCTATGTTTAAAAATATAACACAACTTGTCTTTATTAATGGGCTTCTATTCTTTATTCTTTAACAGTTAACAACAATCGATACTTGTTAAAATGGTCGTTAATGATTTTAAAAATGGTTATTAAAATATTTTAATTTGAAAAACTGGGAGATAAAAACTTACTCTCTATATTTAATTCATTCAATTATACATCCCAATTTATTTATTTTCTTTAATAACTTTTCTTATTTTTTAGGGATTGACAGTGGAACAAGATAGTCAAGGTAACTTAGTTGTGGCTCGCATACTAGCTGGAAGTACTATTGATAGACAAGGTTTGGTAAAACCAGGAGATATCATACTTGAAATTAATGATGTAGCCGTTTCAACACCAGATGATCTCAGAGCTGAAGTAGCAGCTACCAATGATTCAGTTCGTTTCAAAGTTATGCCAACTCAAGAAAATGACAACAAACTGAATAGAATGCATAAGGTATCTCATTGTTATAAATAATATTTTTATTAACAATCACAGTTTTTATATTGTATAGCAGGTCTATATCACTTTGTTACAATAATATTTCAAACTGACATTCTTAAGAATCAAATACAATAATCATTAATGGCTTTTTTAAATAATTCCCTTCTAATGGTTATGCTAATTGCTTTATTGGATAAAATAATTCGTAAAGAATCATTTGTCATCGTCGTTTGTCTGAAAATATTCCTACATACGCAGTTGATATAGAGCAGATATTCAGTTGAGCATGTAGGGTTTGTTTTCAAGTAGCAATAATACAAATAGGTTATGGCCATACCTTATGAATTAATTATTCACTTTAGTGAGCCTTATTTAGAAGTCCTAATTTGCAGTCTTCTTTCTTACTTAATTTTTTTTTTAATTGCATTTCTTGTGGAAATTATGTATTCTAGATTTTTTTTATTATATATTTTAATTATACGCCCTCTTATCTTTGTAGGCATAGAAAATCAGCTCATACTTTTAATCATATGTTCATACCTTATATGATTCAACAAGCTGTCTCTTATACATATTCTTAATCCTGTCTTTATTTTAACCATGAACATAACATCATTTTATGTTACTCACTTCTCTGAATTAGTTATTATTCATAATCCTAATTTACAGAAAAAATTATTCAGAATTTATTTGGTGTACAATTGGTTACATTGTATTTGTTATATATTATCAATAATTCATATTCGATACAAAAATTAGGCCATAGTATTTGTATGAATAAAATATTTTAAAATGAAAATGATTTTCCATCATCATATGTTTCTCTAATATTTTCAGGCCTTTATGAGGGCTCTTTTTGATTATGATCCCAATGAAGATTCATTGCTGCCGTGTAAAGAACTCGGTTTACCTTTCCAGCTCGGTGATATTCTTGAGGTATATTTATTTTGGACTTATTATTTTGAAATAATAGAAAAGAAGTATGAAGTATTTAATTGTATGTATATCATATAATGTCACAGTTAATCTTCTAATTTTAGATTGTAAACCAGAAAGACCCTAATTGGTGGCAGGCCAAAAAAGTTGAAGGAAATGGCTTTGTTGGTCTTATTCCATCTGAAGAATTAGAGGAAAGACGTAAAGCTTTTGTTAAACCTGAGGCTGACTATGTTCATAAAATTAGCATCTGTGGAACCAGGGTAACCAACTGTTTTTAAATACAATATTCCTACAAAATGCAATTTTTTTTTTTTTCACAAATTCTCAATTAAATACTCTTATCAGATATTTGGCCCTTATTATTTAGTAAAATATTGTAAATTGCTTGAATCTTCCTGTCTCGTAATTTTGGATTACGAAATCAATTTATTATTTTTTTGTTTGTATCTTAAATAATAATATGCTGTAGAGTTTTTTTGATATTTGTTTTAGCGCCTAAGTTTCATGGAAATCTTTTAAAATTAG
Organism: Nezara viridula; assembly: GCA_928085145.1. Taxonomy (NCBI): domain Eukaryota; kingdom Metazoa; phylum Arthropoda; class Insecta; order Hemiptera; family Pentatomidae; genus Nezara; species Nezara viridula. Next base: position 205,847,284 of record OV725077.1, on the reverse strand, counting down.
AATGTTCTTTTTAAGATAATTAAGCTACTTTTACTTAAATTCTATACTATTTAAAAATTAAGATTATTTCTTTTGGTCCTAGAGCTGGAACATTGTGGCATACCTCTACCAAGTGCTTGGAATATTATTTTAAAAAATTGATTTTGAGAGATTAATAATTAGAAGTTCACTACAGAAAATAAAACATTACTTATATATTTTATTTGCTCATGACCAAGTTTTTTTATGGTGTTAATGGTGCCCAATTAGTTTATTTTAATTTTAAAAACTATTGTAAAAATCATGCGACTTTTTTTTGTTGCCTTTATTGCGAACTCGTGACTTTGATTAACCCTAATGATTTTCCGACTTAAAGCATTTAAATATTGTAATAAGTTACCTATAATTCAAAAGATAATAGTTTGTTAAAATTATTAAAATGTCACTTGTGGAGATTTTACTAGCTTTGACCTAGTTTGTCAACTTTCCAAACTGACAACTGGGACAATAGCAACCCTTCTACCCCCTCTTCTTTGTATGATTCTATACTTCTATGACTTGTTATCCATACCTAAGAGTATAATTATAAGTATCAGTTTAAATTGAAAATATATAACAGAGGTTCTTTCGCATTTTTAATTAATTTGTGAGCATTTTGATAAATATATGTGTCCATACAATTGTTAATTCTAGGGCCATTATGCTTTGAAATACAAAAATAAAATAAAATTATATTGGAAAATCATGAATAATGAATAAAGATTTTTTTTTTTCTTTCAATGGTGCTTTATAATGATAATTTAAATTATTCTGTTAGATTTCAAAAAAGAAAAGAAAGATAATATATCAATCAAAAGCCAACACAGAATTTGACAAGGCTGAGTTGATGCTCTATGAGGAAGTTACCAGATTGCCTCCATTCCAAAGACGAACGCTTGCATTAGTAGGAAGCCATGGTGTTGGTAGAAGAACATTGAAACATAGAATCATTAATAGTGATCCAGCCAAATTTGCTTCTGTGATTCCATGTAAGTATTGATTAATCTACATGCTGTACTGGACGTTAGAATTTTGATGCAAATAGCTACGAAAAATATTTTTCTTATTGCTAAAAAAGTTTAAATTTATTACTGTATCCAATTATTCCTACTGACATTATACAGATTCTTCTTCTTCTTTCTCTACCTCCTTGTGACGCGTGGAGATGCCTCGATCCATGCATCCCAAGCATTTCGGTCCCGAGCTAGAGCTCTCATATCCCCTATCCTCATACCTCTTTTCTCCCCGATCTGGGAGATGTACTCCATCCTCGACTATCTGGGTCTTCCTCTTGGACGCTTTCCTACAGGTCTCGCCTCCATGAATTTTCGTGGGTTCCGGTCTTCATTCATTCGGCATACATGTCCGAACCATCTCAGCTGCCTCTTTTCTATAGAATTCTTTAGTGAGACAGTGCCTAGGTCGTCTCTTGTTTTTTCATTCCTGATCCGGTTTCTCCTGGTTCTGCCGGCTACCCTTCAAAGATATTTCATTTCACTAGCAGCAACTCTGCTAAGGTGTTTGGGTAGTGGGACCCAACTTTCACTCCCATATATAGGGGTTGGCAGATATACCGCTTTAAAAATATGCATTTTTACATTCCTCTCTACCTCCCTTTTTCCAATGACTGTGTTGCATAACCTGTAATACACATCATTGGCCTTTTTAATCCTGTTGGAAATTTCATGGTCAACCCTTCCGTTCTTGTTTATTACTGCACCTAGATATGTGAAGTCCTCCACCATTTCGAGTACCTCTCCTTTGCAATAAATTTCGACAACCTCCTGATCCCGTCCAATCTGCATTACTTTGCTCTTTCCGACATTAATTACCACACCCTTTCTTGCTAATTCAGCCTCCCATTCGATCACCGCTTGCTGCAGATTCTGATATGAGAAAGATGTCATCTGCAAAGACCATTACTTGCGTCAATATCGTCCTCATGTTCCATTTTCCTACAACTGTTTGCGCTGTTCGTCGTACACAGATTCTAAAAGTACTAAATAACTGTGTATGAGGTTGTTTTTTTCTTTTAATATTTAGTCTGTAGATAATTTTGTTTTACATTTTGATTTAATACATATTAATTAACTGATGTATTAGCATTTATATAGTCTGATATAAATATATAATATAATGATGATCTGAAGATGGTTGACCGTAGATTCAATTTCAGAAGAAGTTAGTCGGAGGTGCGGTCAAAAAATACTGATATTTAATATAGCATTTTTTTATTGTACCCTTGACTAACTTCTTCTTAAATATAATATTATGAATGTATATTAATTTTTTTTTTAAAGCAGCAATTATTAATTCAAAGAGATCAATTAATACAGATAATCATAATAAAGTTTAAATTAAATTTTATAATAGTCTAAAACCTTACAACTGAATGTATCCTCCCTTTCTGCATGTCCACTTCCTGCTACATTTCACCGCCATTATATTCTTAACTTGGTGCATTTATTTTAATTGTTTTCCAATTTTAAATTTCTTCAAAATTTTTACAAAATCAAATGAGCTGTTTTAAACTACAGGTTCATGCAGGAAAATTTCTGTTCATCCATTAGTGGCAGTAATTTTAAAATAGTGGATGCTATTTGATAAAATTGAGATCTACTCGATCATTTTTTCTCCAATCTCTAACTTCTTTCCAAATTTGAGCCCCATCAAACATGTGGTTTTTGAAATTGAATAAAATCAATGGAAATACGTTTGTGGATGTGTAAAAGGAATTAATGGATTGAATTAGGTAAAATTGACATAGCATCATTTTTTACCAATTCCCTACTGAGCCAAATCAAACAAGACATTTTTTAACCATTAGCATGTCTAAGAAAATACAATTACGTGCCTGTGTGAAAGTAGAAGATGAAATTTGATTAAATTTACTTGAACGAGGCACAAATTAAAAAAAAAAAAATTGTATTATTTAAACCAACAGAAGAAATTAGGTTCAGTACTTAGCAATAAAATACTGTTTGTTGACCAGTGTTCAATTCTGCCCACAAATAATATTGGTCAGCATTTACACTAAATTACCATGGTTATTCCTAACCTAATTAAGACATCTACTTTATAGAGGTTGGGTGTGCCCCACAAAGGTCTTCTCACTGGGTCTATCACTGCTCGTATAACATCATAAATAAATTACCTGCTACATCCGGACTCAAACCGAAACTTGGATAATTCATAACTCGGCAGTTATGAATCCGTAGCTTTAAATTTTGGAGCTAATCCATTACAATTATAATAGTTATTATCATTTAAATTTTGTTAATTATGTAATAATAAACAAGGTCATTGAGTTTTAAATATAATGAATTATATATTTTTTTATAAAACAACTTGATTGAATTTCATTTATTTTTAGTGACCTCTCGCCCACCGAGAGAACTAGAGGAGAATGGTAAAAGCTATTGGTTTATATCACGTGAAGAGTTTGAAAAAGAGATCCGAGAGCACAGAATGTTGGAGTATGGTGAACATAATGGTCATCTCTATGGTACTTCCCTTCAGGCAATTCAAAATATTATTAAAGATGGAAAAATGTGTGTATTAGACTGCAGTCCTGCAGTAAGTTTGATGCTCATTTGTTTTGATTATGAATCACAAATTTTCCTTATAGATAAACACCAGTATTATATTTCTTTGCCAAAAATTATCTTAGGGCTTTGTTTTTCATAGGCCTTAAAAATTCTTCACAATTCATCAGAATATATGCCGTACGTGATATTTATCGCAGCTCCTGGTATGGAATTATTGAAACAACTCTATGATTTTGGAAGATCAACTGGTGTATCAAGTCGTAGTCTTGCGGTAAGCATAGTGTTGCAAATTATTGGATTGCTTAGTTTTTTGTTATGGGTTTCTTAGTGAATGACTAAGATTTAGATTTTTTTATTTGGAATAAGTTTTGTTTTTTCTAATAATATATATTTGGCATGCTATATATAAGTGAGTGATTGTGTGTTCAGTTTGATCGGGCCAGTTCTATCAGGTACAGCTCAAGGAGGGCAAGAACTCTAGAATCACTTGCTTCTGTTTATGAGGTAATATAGTTTATTTCTTGATTATTAAAAATTATTAGTCTTAAGTTACTTAATAAGAAAGAAATATATGTTTTGAGAAAAATGCTCAATGTGGTAATAGAAAATAAAATGGTATATTTTAGTTCATTATGAAATTATTGACATACCTCTATGATTATATCTTATGCTATTTTAGTCGACTATCATATATCTTACAGTTTTAGAAAAAATAAACAACAGAACTTCTGATTTTGAAATTATTTCAATAAAGTTTTTCTTTCAGTAATTATAATTAATTTATTATATAAAAGCTATTTTCCTACACACATATATGTACATGTTCTGTAATAAAGTTCTGCATTTTGTGTGAAAGTTTTATTTATTTATTTACTTAATTTGGCTCATATTATGGATATAATTATCTTGAACGAATCGCCTGATTCTCGTATTAAGAATCTAATGCACAATTACCATTTTTCAAATTTATTTTTTGGCAAAATGAATTGCTTTGAAAGAATTTTTAAATAAGATTTTCTTAAAAGTTTTGTAAAACTTTAATTGAAAATTTCCATGGGAAAAAGTTCTAGTTTCAAAATAACAGAAAAAATTGACATTGAAGCTCTGTCAGTCAACATCAATGAGGATTGATATTATAATAATAGCTGATATTAAAGATCATTTAATTATACATTGATATAACAAGTTTAATCAAAATCGTTTGAGTCGTTTTCAAGAAAATTGTTAAAATTTGTAAAATTCATGATATAAAGTGACATTTCCGGTTAGTTGATTTTAGAGAAAAAGTTATAACATTCTAGTAACATCCATATATCTCGGAGCTAGGCTGTTCACACACATAGCTACATGAAATATATATTTGGGTAAGTAAAAGTAAAAACAAAAAAAAGTATATTTTAAAAGTAGAAGCAAATTAATTAAAAATGAAACCAGTATTTCTCTGGAATTGTGTTTAAGTTTTTCTAGCATAACTAGACCATCGGAAAAACTACTAGTTGTAAATATGTTTGCTGATTAACCATGTATCACTTATATTATTAATTTTATTCAATGTTTTCAGGAAGATGATATCAAAAGAACAGTCGAAGAGAGTGCAATGTTACAGAGAGCATTTGACAAGTATATTGACTTAGTTATTGTGAATGAAGACTTTGACCAAACCTTTCTTCAGGTTCATGAAGCACTTAATAAAATTAGCAATGAACATCAGTGGGTTCCAGTTAACTGGGTATATTAATATTTTGTATCAAAAAACATTGTTTGATAATAATGATGATTCATCACTTTCTTGTAAAGGCCAAGAGAAACAAATATTTTTTACCACACTTATAGTATTTTATAAATATAGATAATAAGTATAACAAAATAATATAATGTCATAGTGTAGATTTTTGTAAAATATATGTATACAGTATGTGTCTGCAATCATTTTTTATCGTTATTATTTTGTCAAAATCAGTACATCTTCAGTCCTAGAATCGTTTATTTATTTTCATGACATTTCATAATTATCCTTAATAAAACAAAAGTAAATTATGTGAACCAGTTAATTATAAATGAACAGTAAAAAAAATTCGTAGTCAATATAAACTACATGGGCATGAATATGTTTTATTTGATTATTTTGTAATTCGATTATTAGTTTGAATTGATTATTTTTGACTTTCTCTGTTCAGCTTTTCAAGTATTACTTGTTAGATACTCTTACCAATAGACTTTATTGTAGGACTACTTTATGATTTAAATGGATGTGATAAAATGTTGATGTATGAAATTCTCACCAAATTGTACGAATGGATTTCCATTTTAGTTAATATTTCTGTTACCCTTTAGTCTCAGTTACCTTACAACATTGTGTTGATAAAAAAATTTTTTTTTGGTTTCCTCCCATTGTTTCTTTTGATTTCTGCCACTTACACAGTTTAGCTTACTTTACTCTATCTCAATATAAGAGATTAGACCTGAAATGGGATCTTACCCATTTTTAGCCTTTGATCTAATCTAGTTACTCACCCTCCAGACAATTTTAAGTAGCTTTTTGAATGATAAAGTAGTGGTCCAGTCTCAAAAACTGTATTATAGGTTTTGAGGAATTACTTATTAGTAATTACAGACCACTGGAACACTTCAGAACTATAACCTATTATTATAAATATTTTATGAATCATTGATTATGATCCATTTGTGGTTTAGATTATCTCTAGCAATGCTAGTCTTTAATCTATTAATTCAAGAAGTGAAATCGTTCCATAATAATTATTTAAGATTTACAATCGGAAAGATTTTTGTTAATTCCTTACCATTCTCTCAGAATATCGACTTCCAATGATTGCTACTATACTAAATTCTTTTTGACTAATTAAAAAAAATATATTGAAATTTGTTGCAATATTTTATTCATTTGTATCCGTCCTTTGGTTGTTTCTTATTTTTTATTAATTTATTGTTTCTGTAAAGCTTTTCTTAAAAAGTATGTGATGTTATTACGTTTTGTAGTTTATATAAATTTTATTAATTAATGATGCATTATTTTCATTTGCATTCTCTGTTATAAAATTTAATTTTTATATTTAGGATATGGCAATTTGGTTAGGTTTTTTTTATATTGCATGTAAGATACCAAGCAAAATTAATTATTTTTATATGAATCAAAATATATTATGTGCACCCTTACAAATTAATTTTTGTTTCAATGATCTGAATCCTAAGCTTTGTTCTATAAGGTTTAAGAATTAACAACTGGTAATAATATTAAGTGCACATGTAAATTTATTGTGCAATATTTTTAACATTACTTGTTAATGTATTATGTATTTATCACATATTTATTGTATCTTCAAACATTATTGTTTTAAATTATTTTTTAGTAAAATTAAAAATAAATTATGGACCACATTTTTTTTTCATCTGAAAATGGCCTTTAATTAGAAACTTTATTTATCTTTTAAAATTGTTACTGTTGTTAAAAAGTGTATGCTGCAGTACAATATACCAGCACAATACATAATGTATATTTCTAATGCCAATTAATAAAGCTGTGAAAAATTATTTTATTGACAAGAGTTTGTAAATAAGAAAGTAATATTTATTTTTTCTAAGAAATATATGAATCCGTCCATATTCAGGGTAATATTATACTTTTTTTTGTTAAATGATTGAAATATTTTTAAGTATGTAATCTACAATAAATTGTGTACATACATGTGACATCATATTTATAGATTGCTTTTGTTCTCTTTTTTTTTTTCTTTTTTTTATATTTAAGGTATGTCATAGTGCTATCACTTTTTTTTATACATCTGGTTTCTTAAAATAAATAATTTTGTTATATTATATATTTCCATCCCTTAATTGATTATTTATTTACTAGCCAGTTGTGCTGGTGGAAAATGTTATTGTTATAATTTTTCTTGGTGCCTGTCTCAGAATATACAACAATTTTTTTTTTAAGTTAGTCACCAATTTGTTAGGAAATTTCACTTTGTGAGACTACCATAACATGCAAAGTATAATAAACAAATAAAAATGAATTACCGAGCTACGATTATATGAATTTTGATTAAGTTTCTTCATCAGCTTTCTAACAGTATATTCAACTTTGTTAAGCTATTCTCATTTCAAAGATATTAAGGTTATGAGTTGGAGGTTGTGGGTATCAAATGTTATTTGATTTCCCAATATCAATATCTTATCAAAATAGAACTAGCTTTTGCTAAATTTGTTACCCCTTTTGAAAACTGATGAAATGAAGAAACTTTTTGAAATCCCAAATTATGTAGCTTGAAAATTCTTAGTTTAAATATTACTGAAAATTGTTCGATTTTACTTGGCTTTGGCTGCTATTATTGCCTAACAAATCTTTGTTCCTACACATTTCTTGTTATATTACAGGAACATTATCTTATAATTAGTTCAGTTATACTAGAATAATTTGATGAATTCTTGAAGGAAGTTAGTCGACTGTTCTACATATCATGGGTGATAAATATTCAGGACGTAGTCTTTTTTTTAAATTTTTTTTATTTTTGCCAACGTTTCAACCCAAACATGTGGGTCATCTTCAGGGCGTGGTTTGAGCACTGAGATTGTTCATGTGGAATAATTTGAATAATAGTTCATTTAGAATAATTTGAATATTTATGGAGACCTTGATTTTCTTGAAAAAATCTTTAAATATCTCAACAAACGTTTGGTATAGGAAGGTGCAGGGGGTGGTACTGAATTAAATTTTTAGCAAACTATCCTTCCCTTAATTACTAGGGCACCCTGTTTGTACATATAACCATATATTTGATGTTTTAGGCAAAGTAAAATAGCTTTTATAAAATTTAATTCAGAACTAAATTGCCTATCATTTATAATTTTATGGGTATATGAAAAATTATACTTTCATTATTCCAATTTAAATAAAGGTTAGTGAAAATGAGGATTTATGTTTGGAAGAATATTTTAAACACTCTTTTCTAAAAGAACAAGCTGAAAAAATAGAGGCCTAGCCTGCAAAAGTTTGTATACTCCAATTTATATATATATATATATATATATATATATATATATATATATATATATATATAGACACTGTTAGATGATTCGTTGCACAGCTCCTAAAAACACTAGAAATTTCAGACATTTTTGGATTAAGATTAATATTTCATTTTAAAAGCAGTATAGATGAAATAAGCTTATATTCAGTCTTTAACAGCTCAAAATTGTTCCACATTTTTGTAGAATACATTTTTTTTATTTTCTAAACTCTACACGAACAGAGCTACCAGGTTTTCTAAATAGTTATATTAAAAAAAAAAACTGAAAACAAATATTTTAATAAATATAGGCAAGTTTTGGCTGTATGATCTGTTTACATAAGGAATCCAGCAAAAGTATGTTCATTTAAGTTTACAAAATTGTCTACATTTGTAGACTTTTTTTTTTAACCTAACAATAAGAGAGAGAAGTGTAAAAAAATTCTGAGGAGTTGATCGGGGGGGGGTGCGGTCAAGTAAATACTAAATTAAAGAAGTAGTATTATTTAATTACCATGACGTTTCGACCCACCTTGCAGGTCTTCATCAGGGCGTGGGATGTGGCACTGAGGGAGGCAGTTGAAACACTGGAGTGGGAGCTGGGCAGACCTATTCTATGTTTTGGCTAACCTTGTTCTGAATAGCTTGGTTTTGGATTAAATGCAGCTCAATCAGGAGGAACAAAATGATATAGAAAGTACAACAGTTCTCATGGCTGTGTATGATGAGCAGTTTAATCGAATCCAGAGCTTCATAGCAAAACTTGATAAAAATGAACCCGTAGAAAATTTATAGGTTCAGTATTACCAAACGATGACCCTGATAAGATTATTTATAAAGCATAACATTTGGATGACTAGAATTTATGTGTAATCGTAGCAGGCAAATGCTCTCATTTTTCATGGGTGGCTGGTCATTTGTTTTAACCAAAAAGTGCACACCTGTATTTTTTAATACCTTGTGTCAAGATTTTGCTGTTGGGCACTCTGATTAGCGTTTTATGGGAATTTGGTCAGATGTTACAATCGAACTGACATTACACGTAATCAGAATTGGATTGGATTAAGTTTCTCCTTCATCCTACTAACATTCTATTCAGAACACTTTCGGATTACCATCTGTTCCAGTGAATGGCTCATTATCTTTAAGGAAAAATCACAAATTCTTTGGATAAAGTTTAAAATAGAGTTGCTGAATTACTCCATTCAAAACTCAAAGAATACTATTTTGTGGAAATGCAACAGCTAGCCTCGAGATGAAAACAATGCATAGAACACAGAATTATACAATTCAAATAATAATAAATTATAAAATAGTGTTAAAATGAAGCTAATTTCCAATTAGCTCAAAAATGTCATAATAATAAAATTTCATTATAATAACTAGAATATAAGGATTTCTCCCACACTTCAAAACATTAAGTGATTTTTATAGCTTTGTATTTAAGTTGTTATTCTATTGTCAATAAAAACTTGTGTACTTTAATATTGAATAAAAGTGTATTTAAGCTAACTCAACTAGGAAACAGATAATTAACTAAAATATAAAAAGGATACATGTTTTTGCAAATGTTAAAAAATTAGACCATTTTGAAAGTTTGATAATTCGCTTTCTGTTGGGTTTAGAAAAAAATGTTATAAAATTTTGAGCTTTTTAAGAATTATAACAACCTTTTTTAGCTATATCACTTTAAGAAGAAGATATTTATCTTAAACAAATATATGTCTGAAATTTCAATGGTTTTAGGAACACTGGGGAAAACTCACTAAGACTAGTGAGTTGAAAACAGATTCACTACTGATCTGGCAATATAAAGAAAGAATTGCCCAAACTCTTGCATATTAACAAGTGGGCTAAAACTGTTGTAGTTTTTAAATATTGAAAAATGAATTCAGACTCTTACTTAGATATTATATTTTTTTCTTAGTTAAAATGAAAATCTGGTGCGGTGAGTGGATCACATATCTTTCATTTCTTACCACATTTCCAGATAAAACAATTTTTAAATGAATTAATAAACTTTAAGAATACTATATTATGAATATAAACCAATGACAATTACTATAAAATAATTTAATCATGTCCATGATTTATTTTTGACATGTCAAGGTGAATGAATATAAATTTTAAAAGAATCCCTAATTTACTCTAAAATAAAGTAAATTTTATGTCTATAAATGACTCATCTCCCCTCCCAAGAAATTTTATTGTTCTCCTCTTCTTAAAAACAGTGTTAGTGGAAGTATAATCATTTACAATTACGCTAACTGTTTTTATTTTCTCTGGTTTGAAACCCTAAAGCTAGTCAAATTTAAATTCCATAAAAATATTGTTACCTCCGAAAAATTCAAAACCCAGTAAAAATGTGTGTCCCCATAAAGATTTTTTGCATAGATTGCATCATACAATGACTTTTGAAATTAGCATGAGTACGAGGATTTGAGAGAATTGAGATAAGTTGATGACAAGCAGCAACACTACCTGGCCATTTCCCTGTTAGCTCTAGTGCCACTCATCTTAACTACATGCTCACATGTTGGTACATTCCTCTGTGAAGAAAAAATAATTTTTCCTTTCTGGAGTGGCCTCGGCCTGAAAGCCCCCCTCCACTCGTAGATCCGCCAGTTGCTTGTATTATATTCATTGCTAAAATGTGTTTTACTTTTTTCATTATAAGTTTAAGGAATAGGAGAAATAGAATACAAAGAGTGAATTACAGTTACTTAATTATATAAAATAAACGAAAAGTTACTTTATTATATAGTCGCTTGATGTAATGTTGATGGTTTTCAGCATATATCAAGATGAATGTTTTTATAAAAAGTTTAATTTAGTACTACCACCTCTTTTAGGAACTTAGCAACACTGACGGATTCAACTATATCATCTCCAAAATGGAAAAATAATATTTTTTCATAGGTCTATTATTTGTTTCTATCAGTGATCTGGGTCAAATACTAGCAGAATCACAATAATTTTGTGACTATGTTAATTTATGTTCACTTTTTAAATTACAACAAATTATTAATTTAGCTACTAAATGTAAGCATTGTCAAGAAAAATACAAGAAGTTTATTCCTGAAAGCATTATTATTCCTTTAATTACTATTATTAAGGAGAATAAAAAGATAATCTCTTTCAAAATTATTCTGAATCTGCTACTGGCAATACTCTCTTTTTTATGTGTTATAAATCATATATATATATATATATTTATTTCTATTTCCATAGTTCACATTTTACATATACATAATATGTATTTACATAATATATATGTTTGTATTTTTACATAATTTGCATGTTTTCTACTGTGATTGTTAAAATATTAGAATATAATGAAGATAAATTTTCTCATTGCACTTTTATTTAAATATACACACATATCTTTATATGTGCAGGTATATATATATATATATATATATATATATATATATATATATATATATATATATATATATATATATATATATATATATTCAAAATTTTAAGCACAATTTTTAAATGACTTAAAATAAAAAGTTTTTAAAACATAAAAGAGCAATATGATTCAATCCTCAGATCTTCCTCAAGTAAATTTGGAAGAGTGAATAAAACATTTTTAGGAAAGGAGAATTTAAATTTAAATAGGCTAAACTGAAGAAAAGCTTTATATTTTTAAAATGTTCAACATTTTCTATTCAAGTAGAGATGGACAAAAAGTACTCTGAGCATAACGTGCAAATTACAAAGTAAGTTACTTAACTACTCCTGGGGATCCAGTATCGAGTACTTTAATCACTACTCCACTTGATGATTGATGAGTATAAAAACAACTCATCTGTTTCCGTGAGTACTTTCCATTTTCACATTTATTCAGAATTATTTTACTTTGGGTACTTCATTCGACAAATTACAGGAGTAGAATATTTTATATATCTTCAATATTTAAGTCTAACTATGTGGGTTACTTTTTAAAAATACTATCAATATTTAACGTAAATGAATAAATTATCGACTTATTAAAATAATTCCGATTTATTCCATATTTTGATCCACTGTTATGTTGTTGGGGGCGCTTTTTATGAAAATATTGTCGGATTTGAGAATGCGCAACCGCGCATCAAGTTTTTATAACTTTTCGTATTTAATTGAAATTAGGGCCCACTAATATGTTGTCGGGGGCGTTTTTTAAGAAAATGCTATCAGATTTGAGAATGCGCAACCGCGCATCAAGTTTTTGTGACTTTTGGGATTTAATTGAAATTAGGGTCCACTATTATGTAATCGGGATGCTTTTTATGAAAATATCGGATTTGAGAATGCGCAACCGCGCATCAAGTTTTTGTAATTTTTGGGATTTAATTGATATTAAGGTCCACTAATATGTCATCGGGGCGTTTTTTAATATAATGCTATCGGATTTGAGAATGCGCTCCGCGCATCAAGTTTTTGTGGTTTAATAGATATTAGGGTCTGCTAATATGTTCTCGGGGACACTTTTTATGAAAATATTGTCGGATTTAAGATTCCACAATTGCGCATCACGTTTCTGTAATCTTTCTGATTTAGTGGATATTAGTGTCCACTATTATGTTTTCAGGGATACTTTTTGAAAAGTTACAAAAACTTGAAGCGCGGTTGCGTATTCTCAAGTCCGACAGTATTTTCATAAAAAGCACCCCCGACAACATAACAATAGACCCTAATATTGCTTAAGTGGCTTTATATTATTCTCAGTACTAGCAGCGGTCGGGCCGAGTACAGAAACTACTTGCTTATTTTTCCCAAATAGTAGAACTCAAATCATGAAAGTAATCGAGGACTGCCCATCTCAATATTCAAAATCCACAGCTTCTTTTTATTTAATAACTCAATTTTGTAGAACCTGGATAGTTGTATTCCTTCTTTCAAATTTTCCTGTTGACTCAAAAATCAAGAAAATTTATATTAAATTTAGTATAAACATTTTTCAAGATATGTTTTGTATACTCATAAGAAATCTTAATATGTACAAGGATAGCTACTGTCAGTACTTCGCGGAGTGGCATATGTATTTTTTTTTTGAGTAGCAAACTTACGGAAGGGATCACGCTTCTCTTCAGTAGAAGGTTTCTCCATGCTTCCTTAGAAATTCTTTCTTATTTCTTATGTGAAAAAAAAAATTTTTGGTGAATAGGTTCTCATAGAGATTCACTTTATTTTGCATCGCCATGACAAGACTTAAATTCAACTGCAAGGGTGGATTTCGCTTGAATGATGGGTTCTATTGTTTTAAGAGCATTGCAAAATATTTCTAAATGTTCGTTGTTTTGTACAATATTCAACAGTTCTTCAACTTTATTCCTAATCATCATCTTTTTCTTGTTTAGTTCATTTTCTGAGGGACAGAGATGTTCTTCAGAAAGCTCTTTCACAAAGATATTTGTTTTATATTCGCACAAAATGAGCTCACCACTACCATTCTGTGATTCACTGATTACATCTAATGACTCTCTTTGTGTGGCCATGAAGAGTGCGCTAGAATGAATATGTTCACATAAATTTGATTTTATTACAGAGTCTGTGCAATCACATTTGAAGCTATGCAAGCAAATTCCACAGTCAACACACTTGACTTCACAACTGCACTGTTCAGAGTCTGTTTTTTTGGACTAAATACATGTCCTTGTCACCTGATTGTGAAGTCACCAACCATTCTTCTCCAAAAGGAATTACAGTGAAGTCCATGCTGACTGAACATTGATGGCGAACCCGAACAGCAGCTTTCTGGGATATTATATTCCCTACTTCTTTGCATATCAATTGATCAAATAACTTGTCCCTGGTCAATTTTAATAACGCAGAAACTGTTCGATCCAACCGTTTCACCTTTTTCACATCCAAATATTGCAGCACTTTGTGCATGCTTTCTAAAAACTTAGAGGTGTTGATGCCACAGTTTTTCTATCGCAATGTGCCCAAGATTCAACATTGTTACCATAAGTGTTTTTGAAATAAAAATCGAATTCTCTGGTCAAAGCATCATTTTCAAGGGATTTTACAAAATTTTCTAGTATTTTCAAAAATGCAACTTCATTAGTTTCAAACATCATACATCTTAAAGTCTTGTAAACTTCAGCCCTTTTGTGAATATCTCCTATTTTATTGAGATTTTTTCTGCAAGCATGGTCCACATGCCATTCACAAAAAAGAAAACGATTTGGTAGAGGCATGACATTAGACCAACCTTTCATATAAATTTCATGCATGTTGGACAAGAGAATGTTAGCTTTGATAGGTGCCCCCAAACAGGATTTTAAAACTTTAGAGAATAAAGTGATAGTTATGGTTTCAGTACGAGTGCTGAACATGTAACCACAAGGGGATCCCTCTCCCCGGTTATTTAAAATAAATACAGATGTTAACTCAAAATCAAATGCATCCGAACCGTGAATTCCATCGAAGCAAATTATATTTGATCCATAAGTTTGGAGCATTTCAATTTGTTCAGTTGAGGCAATAATTAGAACCATGTCGTCCTCTAAAAGGTCAGAAACTTCGGGCAAAAGAATACGCTTAGGTTTATAAAACCGCACTACATTGGATTCTTTTTCCATTCTGTTAATCCAAGTTTCAACGCTCTTGTAATTTCTATGCGTGAAGCTGTTTTCGGTTTTTTTTTTAAGGCCATAACTGATTTGAATATTCCATAAGTCCTTCCGAGTGGTATGATACTGCCTTTGAATGTCGTCGTTTTTTACGGATTCATGTACACTATCCAAAATAGAATTATATGGAATTCCAACGGCTAATTTACGAGCTATCTCTGCTTTTTCATTTTTCGATAGTTTTAAGTGACCTAATTCTCTTTCATGTCCAACGTGAATGGGAATATATTTAACATGAACTACACCAGTAGCATTGTTTTCTTCTATTTTAATAGAAGCTGGACAGACACCGTTTATCTTAACTGAACCCTTTATTTTCATATTTCGCAATCCTTTACCCTTCCCTCTGAAGTTACCATCCCGGAAACATCTGTAATAGCGGATGCAAACTGCTTGTCTTTTTTTGGGTTCGCAGTGGCTGATAAATTGACAAACATCCGTCCTTTCAATGCCTTCTTTCCACTCCTTAAACTTGTTGTAGTTTTTGAATTTCATATTATGTTCTTGGATTATCACATCATGTTTAATAGTGTAGTGCGATATCATTGCTTGTCTTGAAACACAATCGAAAATGCACATTGGACATTTAACAGGGGTGATATTTATAGTTTTGGAATTGGGTGCCACCAAGTGTCGCCTCAAAATATGGCGAGTCAAGCAATCCTTGAAATTTGTTTCAAGCTTGCAATAATAACAACAAAACTTTTTTCCACGATGATTTCTACGTCTATGCAAAGTGAGAGAATCTCGTTTTGAAAACGTTTTCAAGCATATTTTAGAAGAAATATCTTTTCCGGAACTGAGCATTTTTCACTTATTAAACCATAAAATATAAATAAACGACTTAGATCACCTTTTAAAAACAATAACAGTCAGCCGTAAACAACATACAGTACGAGCAGGTAGAGTTTAGAGATCGAACTGGCTGCTGCTTTACTAGCGATCTCTAGTGCCATTCATGCTAACTATCTCGTTTTCGCAGTTTTTTAAATTACATCTTGTCTTTTATCTTGTTCATTCATTGCTAAAATGTGTTTCACAGCTTCTAAATTTATTAAAGTTTGAATGTAAAGTAAGAGGAGAAATAAACCAAAAGACAGAGAGAATTACATCTACCTAATCAGAGAACCTGAGTGGCAAGTTTGAATTTTATATGTTAGGTGTTGCTCCTTGCTTTAATGTTGATTTTCATTATGTTTCAATTTGAATGCTTAGAAAATGTTTGATTTATTAATAATGTAGACAATACACACAATATTTACAGAAGTAAATAGTGGAATATGAATCTTGGTTTGAAATATTTAAATTAGAAAAAACGTACTTCGTTTTAACATTTTTCTGTTTACCATTTACTATAACGTAGAAACAGCTGCTGTGGATGAGTTACTAAAGCGAAAGTGACTGCTATATAAGATGGAAAATATAATAATATAGTTAGCGTGAGGTACGAATTACTTGTTTTTACGTATTCTAGAGCTATGTTAGATAAAACTGATAGAAATTTAAGGTGAACGTTTCATCTGCCTGAAGTGGCGTACTCTTATGTTCAACTTTGTTAAGGGCTTTAAACGTTCTTCTTTTCCTCTGTGATTCTGTGTTCCTCTTCAGCTTGAGTTTTTTAAAAATGTAACCATACTCGAACGTAACATCAACCAAGTGAAACTTTGAAGTTAATGTTTTCAATATTTTCATTGAAAACCTCTGGCTCTTTTATCATAATTGTGTAGCAACAAAATCTCTTGACAATTACAGTGATGTCATAAATTTTATTTTATGTTGCCAAAGGGAAAAAAATAAATCTGTCATTGGCTAAATATTTTAGAAAGATCTGTATTTCTGATTGATATAATAGTCTTCTGAGAATTTCTGTAGTTCGACCCTTCTTTACTACCC
Source organism: Nezara viridula (assembly GCA_928085145.1). Lineage (NCBI taxonomy): Eukaryota > Metazoa > Arthropoda > Insecta > Hemiptera > Pentatomidae > Nezara > Nezara viridula. The sequence continues at coordinate 205,830,175 of OV725077.1, read as the reverse complement.
AAATCCATTTCAGTTTCCATTAAATTTGGCACTATTTTTTAAATATATGGCAATATTCCCACCACTACACTGAGTTAAGGTGGCTCTTCCCCTCCTTCCGAAGACAATACTTTCTAGGTACGTTCCTCTACCAAATCATCAACAACCATCGTCCTTCTTACGCCTACAACCTCCTCCAGTTCAAATCCTCAGTCCATTCCCTGTCCACAAGATCTCGACCTTCTGACCTTTACATGCCTTCTCACAGATCTGCCTCATTCCAAAATTCCTTTATTGTTCGCTCTGTCAATTTCTGGAATTCCCTCCCTATCAAAATTCGACATTCCCCCTCCATATCCACATTCAAATCCCTCCTATTCCAATTCCTATCACAAAAACAGTCAGATACTTGCTAACCATTCGAGCGGATTTCAATAGAGAATTTGATACATTTTTATTTTTTAATTCTTTATTTTTTTCGGAAAAGTGTATACTGGTCTATAAGAGCAAATAGCTTTAAGTTTCTTGTCATAGTATTAATGGTTTTGTATATAGTTTAGTTTGTTTTGTATATAGAATTTTTACCTTATATTTTTTTTACATTATTTCTTTTTTTCGATTTATTTTATTTTGGCCAGATGTAATATTTTAATTTTATTCTATTTTGTTATTCTCAACGGAATGTGTCCCAGAATAAAGTTATTTTTCTATTTTTTTCTATTATGTGTTATTCTTGACCGTCACTTGGGCCATCTCCGTCTTTTAATCTCTTTGTAGATTTTTCAGATGATTTATTTGCACTTTTCCCAAATAAAAATAATATAGTACAAGTCTGTATATCTACAAAAAAAAGAATATTACTGTAAGTGTATGATGTTTATGATTCGGAAAAAAATATATATGCCCATGATTTCTGGTATTGCCTGAGGGGCTTTTCCGGCAATAGGCCTGGTATGTATTTATTACATTTGTTGTATTATATTTATTATGTATTTATTTTATCATATTGTGCATCTACCAAAGTGGATCGTGAGGGCAAGATTAACAGAAAACAGTAAAATTAAATAAATTATGAATCATAAATCTGTTTATTTTACAACGAAAGTACTGATTCCTCATTAATTGTTAATTCCTCGTTAATTTAGGCAATTTCTTTTTATACAGTGATAGGAGATAAAACGAAAAAAAAAATCATGGTTATAAATACAGTGTTTATCTAATCTTAAAGTTCCAAGCTCTCCTTCTGCACTCGGATAATTGAACCAAAACAATTTTCTAACATATAGAAATATATTTCAATACATTATTTATATTATGTATAATATAATGAATGAGTCTGCTTGCATGTGGTGTGTTTACATGTATATGTATTTAATATTTATTTCCTTAACATATTACATTTATTTAATATATTGCATACATTAAATTAAAGGAATTGCCTTCAACTACCATAAAATACTACTGAATCCACTTGAAAGTGTACTTTTTAAGGTCATTTTTATGCATGACGTTTGTTTAATATTATCTCCTTACTTATTCGGTGATTTCAAGGCCTTATCAGGAATAAATGAACGATGCATTAAATTTTAAATTCATGTTTTTTATCCCTTTAATTTCTGTAAACTTATAATTACATACAACAAAAAATCATTATAAAACTTAATAACAATGTAACGACAAAAAGAATCCAATTTGCTTTATTTTGCTCAAATAAAACTTTTTTTTTTTAATTTCATTCATATTTACAAATGTATTAAAAATAAAAATACATCTAATAAATGCGAACAATGGACGGGGAGAGGTGATAACACTTATTGAGAAACTACCCACTGTTAGTACTCTAATAATATGTCGACGTTATGAGATCACAGGACCATCTTCTTTTCAGACGCATCGGTGGGTTATCTATAATCAAAAACGAAACAAGATTAGAATCGAGAAGGTTGGGGATCGTTCTGAAAGTTTATTATGGAAGAATAGATATCAGGATTGGGCCGAATTTGAAAGGGACATAATAGTCTGTGGGCCATACCCCCTTACCGTGCACCCCCCCCCCCACATCCCTATAAATTGCATATCGTTGTGTTCCTTGTGACAATTTATTAAAAAAAAGCCAATGTTCCCACAAAAAAAAGTGAACGAACTGCCCCAAAATGGCGTCCAAACATGGCGGATTGACGACTTTGACTTTACTTAGTTTTTTTGTTACTGAGAATCAGCATTTGGCTTAATTTCATTATAGTTGGTCTTTTATTAAAGCTGGATAGTCATAGAATAATAAACCATGGAAAAATATTAAAAACTAATTGGCTTAGGCATTAAAAAAAATCGGTAAAGTCAATTTTTTTATAAAAAAATTTTCAAGTTGAAAATCAAGCGTCGTTTGTAATCAAACGGTCAACAATAATGCAAAACGTGCTGAAATAAAACATCTGGAGAATATATTTCTCTTTCTAAAACACTGATTACTTTTTAAAATATTTGAAGTAGTTCCGTAGAAAATGTACATAAGCGGCAGAAAAGCGCTACTGGCGTAGGTGCCTCAGGCCTCTACCACACCACTCAGTACTCATAAATGACTTAGTTATAGTGCTATAATAACGTCTTTGTTATATTATATTGATTGTATTAACGAACAAATATTAATAAAATAATTTATTTGTCAAAAAAAAATATTTTTAAAATTTATTATTATTTTTAAAATTTATTATTATTTATTTTTTTAAATTTAACTTCCTTTATTCTATACGGAGGTCGCTTAAGAAGGCCTCTATTATAAAAATTATATAATTATAATAATACAACTTAATTCAAAAATACTTTGCAGAATATCTTGAATTTTTTATTTAATATTTGCAATTTAACATTTTGTTTTATATATTTCCTGATTCTTAGAGGTAATTTAAATTGTATATACTTCCCCGGAAATGAGTCATATTAATATCTGTTTTATAAACTAAAATAATATATACCTAATCTGAACTACTTTTAATGAATAGGTGATGGATTGTTTAGTAAAATTCAGATATCGCTATAAAAAAAAAACATTTTTATTTCCTTAATTTTATTTGGAAGTTGGACCATATCATAAAAAATATGAACTTTTAATATTAAATGCATTATTCCCTCTGCACAAAATAAGGATGGAAAGGGCGAAGCTATAAGTTCTTCTAGGTAACTGGAACTGATTGTTAGTATTTGGTCTCAAAATGAGGGAAAACGCGAAATTGAACCCAAACATTGGAAAAAATACATTAAGCGAACGACAAAGGAAGTGCCAAAATTTGGGAAAAATAGAACAAGGATCAGTATCCGTTATATGGCTAAACGAATATATAGTAGACAAATCAACAGAATATTTCAATATGCTGCTAAAAGGGGATCAAAATTCTTGATCGGTTTGGATGATATTAAGCAGGTTTATTATGGTGAAGACCATTTCATCAGCAAGAAAGATTTGTTCTAAGCAATTGGCAAGTCAGCTGGTCTGGACGAAGTTACCTGAAATGCTGTGCGTACAAGGCTACAAATGTATTAAAGGAAAATGATATGAAAGGACTGTAGTTTTGTCCCTTTACAGGAAATGAGATACTAGGAAATGTTATTCGAGATTCCTTACTGTTTATAGTATCAAAAAAAGTCTACTCAAGAATCGTAGAAGCTAAAATAAGAAATATTGTCGATTGTCTGAGCGATATGGATTGAGAAACTCAAGTTGCACATTGGAACATAAGTTGCAAATTGGGACTGTCTTCACTTTAAGGTAGGTCATAGAGAAGTCCACAGAGAAAGAAAAATGATTCTCTATCTGCTTAGTGCCTCACACTTTGGATTGATCGAATATCTACTAGTCTTTCACAAAAGCTCGCTTTCCTTTCAGATTCCTTCAAAAATCTTTAGTAATTGCACTAAACAGGAGGAGAGCTATTTTCCTTTTTCGGTAGACCTCTCTATAGCCTGCTTCAAAGTGAAGATAGTCTCAACGTGCAACTTCAATAGCAATCTAAAATAAGGTGGTTTTCATTATTATAAACCTCGTTTACTTCCTCCAGACCTGCTTGCCAATTGCTTAGAATAAATCTTTCTTGCTGATGAAATGGCTTCACTATAATAAACCTGTTTAATATCATCCAAACTGAAAGCATTTTGACCCCCTTTTAGCAGCATACTGAAATATTCTGTTGATTTGTCTACTATATATTCGTTTAGCCATACATATAACGGATACTGATCCTTGTTCTATTTTTCCCAAATTTTGGCACTTCCTTTGTCGTTCGCTTAATGTATTTTTTCCAATGTTTGGGTTCAATTTCGCGTTTTCCCTCATTTTGAGACCAAATACTAACAATCAGTTCCAGTTACCTAGAAGAACTTATAGCTTCGCCCTTTCCATCCTTATTTTGTGCAGAGGGAATAATGCATTTAATATTAAAAGTTCATATTTTTTATGATATGGTCCAACTTCCAAATAAAATTAAGGAAATAAAAATGTTTTTTTTTTATAGCGATATCTGAATTGTACTAAACAATCCATCACCTATTCATTAAAAGTAGTTCAGATTAGGTATATATTATTTTAGTTTATAAAACAGATATTAATATGACTCATTTCCGGGGAAGTATATATAATTTAAATTACCTCTAAGAATCAGGAAATATATAAAACAAAATGTTAAATTGCAAATATTAAATAAAAAATTCAAGATATTCTGCAAAGTATTTTTGAATCAAGTTGTATTATTATAATTATATAATTTTTATAATAGAGGCCTTCTTAAGCGACCTCCGTATAGAATAAAGGAAGTTAAATTTAAAAAAATAAATAATAATAAATTTTAAAAATAATAATAAATTTTAAAAATATTTTTTTTTGACAAATAAATTATTTTATTAATATTTGTTCGTTAATACAATCAATATAATATAACAAAGACGTTATTATAGCACTATAACTAAGTCATTTATGAGTACTGAGTGGTGTGGTAGAGGCCTGAGGCACCTACGCCAGTAGCGCTTTTCTGCCGCTTATGTACATTTTCTACGGAACTACTTCAAATATTTTAAAAAGTAATCAGTGTTTTAGAAAGAGAAATATATTCTCCAGATGTTTTATTTCAGCACGTTTTGCATTATTGTTGACCGTTTGATTACAAACGACGCTTGATTTTCAACTTGAAAATTTTTTTGTAAAAAAAATTGACTTTACCGATTTTTTTTAATGCCTAAGCCAATTAGTTTTTAATATTTTTCCATGGTTTATTATTCTATGACTATCCAGCTTTAATAAAAGACCAACTATAATGAAATTAAGCCAAATGCTGATTCTCAGTAACAAAAAAACTAAGTAAAGTCAAAGTCGTCATTCCGCCATGTTTGGGGCAGTTCGTTCACTTTTTTTTGTGGGAACATTGGCTTTTTTTTTAATAAATTGTCACAAGGAACACAACGATATGCAATTTATAGGGATGTGGGGGGGGTGCACGGTAAGAGGGTCTGGCCCACCGTGTATAAAGGTCGTTATAGATGATTTTATTTGTAACAAACTAAGGAGCATTGAGGATTTTTGGATTGTAAGGTTTGGATGGATACGAGAAAAAAACGAGTGGAGCCCAACTGCTCAATTCCGTTATTCCCAATAGGCCTTATTATAGTCATGTATATGAGTGTTTTGTAATTAATTGAAAGCTTAGAACGTTTGCCTAGTAAGTGCTGAAGTAGAAACGTCGAGCGGTTTCTTATCGTTTCAGACTGGTATGAGGATTCCAAGTTAGATGTTTTTCCAGATGGGGTCCTAGGTATTGGATTTGTGAAATAAAACTAAAAGATTTAAATCGAAAATTAAAAGTTAAACAACTTTTTACTATTATTAATATCATTTGATTATTACTATGATTGGGATACAAGATTGTCATAAAATTCATTCATTAAGGATTTCCATTGTAGGCACTAGCAGATACAGGATTTAATTTTGGGAGGGGCTTCAAGGAAAATCGAAGGATTTTTTTTTCATATATATAACGATAATTAATTTGAAATAAAAGAAAGAAATTGACTACCAATATGACATGGCGTCTTAGTGATTCTTGAAGTCCTATTAAATTTAATTACACGAACAATAATAGTTTAAGAGGTAGTTTTTAATATTTTTTCTATAAAACATGAGTATATTTTACCATTTTGGAGGGAAGTGGGGTGGGAGGCTTCAGCCTGTGATTGCAGGACATAGTAAATTACATTAGATAAATACAATGTCAATTTTTATTGATGCTAATAGTAACACTGCTACAGAGAGCGGGGTGGCCGAATGGGCTAACGCGTGTGCACTGCACCGCCATTGCCCGGCAACCGGATATATGATTCTATGATATGAAAATAGTCACGAGTTCGCGTCCCGGTGCCAGAGGGATTTTAAATTCCCCGCCCTCACCCTTTGGTCCGGGAAAATCTCATATAGCCTAAAAGGCGAGGTAAGGAAGAACAGGAAAAAAAAAGTAACACTGCTACAGGATAATTGTTATGGCGGAAGCTATTTAATTTTTTCACACTTCCCTTCGAGAAAACTCTATAATAGTATGTATTTAACCTAATATATTTTGAAATATATAAATCATCTCATACCAGGGGTGCCCAAAATGGTGTTTTATAGCCATCAAATTGTTTTAAGGTGGCACTTTTTGACGGGGTTTTGAATTTTTGAGGGGAGCCCATTTTGACGGGGTTGTAATTTTTTGGAGTGAAAAGTTTCAATCCAGAAAGCGAGAGGAAAACATGGACTAGACCACCACAAGTGTATTTGTATATGATCTGCGAGTTTTCTAGTTCTACTTTCGCTTGGACTGTTTTTAATAAGGGGGGGACAGTAACCTTTTTTTTGAGAGGGAGGAGGAAGTTTATGCGCCATTGACCTTGGGGGAGATGGGCACTCCTGTTTCGTACTCTAACTTATTTTGTGATTGAATCAAGGTAAAACAATCTTGAGCATAAACAAATATTATTATTTAACTAAAACTGTGATCTAAGATTTGAGAGGCTATAGGAGTGCATACAACTTTAGAAGCAGAGAAAACGCGAAAAAAAGTTGATATCATGAGATATTGATTTACCAAATTCTGTAAGAAGTTCTTTATTGGTACTCTGGTATTTTTGTGCGGAACCGCCTGGTTCGTGCACTTTTCTACAATGTCAGGGGTGTCCATCCCCCCACGGTCGGTTGAGTATGACTCCCTCCTCCCAAGAAATATTATTACTATCCTCTTCTTAAAACAGTCCAAGCTTAAGTAAAATTAAAAGCAGTTCCGACCTGAGACATTTAGGGTCCTCGGGCAATAACGTTATTTTTCTCAAATATAATTTAATTTATTTCATAAACTGTTTTTATGATGTAATATTTCAATTTTATTTTGTTGAATATATATATATATATATTTTTTTTTTTTTTTGGTGTCCTCCCCTTCCTCGTCTTTAAGGCTATACTGGGTTATTCCGGCCGAGAGTGAGGGCGGGGATTTAAAAGACTCTCCCGGCACCGAGACACGAACACGTGACTATTTTTATTTAGTATCTCATGTACGGCGGTGCTGTGCACACACGTTAAAAAAAAAGAGCGAGCTACAGGCATGAAATTAGATAGACTGCACCTGCACCTACTAAACCCAATTCCATGCTAATTTGTTCAAGTGAGGCTTAATGTCTGTTCTTATAATTAGGATCCAAACTATTCCATAAGTTGGGTTTGTGTGTTGGAAACACAAAACAGAAAACACATTCAGCAAAACGAAAAGAATGCACCGGCGCACACTGGGGCGAGCTAACGGTGCTGCTAGATATTGGGAAAAAAATTAAGTTTTAGAAGTTAAAATGCATTAATGACAAACTAATATAATTTCTCCCGTCATACCCAACATTTTTAAACTTAATTATCGCAATAATAATGCCTTTGTTTGAGATAATAGGAGAAGGAATGAAAACCATCTATTTTATATTTAGAGGTGGTTTGCCAGAATTCTGCCCAGCACTAACGATATGTGCTGCACAGAATTTGTGAAGTTCTTATGTTTTAAATATTTCATTGTGATATTCCACAGCTGGCTCATGTCTGCATTTTCATACGCAAAAGTGAAACTCCACACATAAACGTTTTATGTAGTACTATCTACATCTAGACGTTTTTCTACCGAGAAAATGGAGGTTTTCTTTTTCGAACACTGCCGTCTAACAAAAAAACACTTAATTCATACACAAAGCAGGTGAAATAGAAAAGAACATAGGTTCTAGGTTCTAACAGTGTAATGCTTTAGGCTGCAAAACCATCTAATCCCGTGTCCTTGTACTTACCTCGGCAGATCAAAAATTACTTGGATATATGGACTACATTTTATTCCATTATATTGCATAAGATACATACATATTAAAGACGTTACTTATTTTGTAAGGAATTGATTGAGTAGATATACTTTATTACTTTTACCCATCCGCATCAGTGATATTGAAAGACAATGGAGCTGAGGGCTGAGTGCATAAGCTGGTTGTTGCCAGAATTCCAATAGCATATACTTCTTGCAGAATTACAGAAATTGTTGAAACTAGATACAGGTCGTGTGAAGCGATTAGGATGATGAATGTTTAAGAATCTGGATGGTTTTCAGTTACAGACCATACACATCGAATTTTGCGTTCCAATTGCGACGAATCACATTCTTATGGATTACAAAAGATTTCACGAAAAATTACATGGACATATAAAATACAAGTATACAACATATAGCAACAACTGGAATTCAAGATGTACCTCGCCAAAGGCTGAAAAGTAGTTCGATGAGGGACCTTCTAGTGTGACAATGAAATTTGGATGATGGAGCTGTTTCCCTCATGTCTAACCATGTACAGTGTACATTAGCTCATTTAATGATTTTAATACTTTACAGATCCAAATAAAATATTAGAGTTAAAAACAATGTGTGTGAAAATCGTATACAAGGGATTTTATTGGTTTTTATTTTTGTATACGTGATTTGACATCGCAAGACTTAAACCTAGAAAATGAATAAAATGTATCTACAAATTACATAGCTGTTGCAGCATGAGTGTCGAGATACACGTAGATGGACACCATTAAGTATTAATATTCTTTAGCCCAGACTAAACTAGTGCAAAATTGTTCGCGGACTAACTTTGATGCGGAAACAATTCGTGAAACATTTTCAAGAACAATTTTTTATAGAATCAATCGTGATAGAACGGTTCAGTACCAAGAGAAAAATGGTTTTCTTTGAAGGTTTGCATTCATATAGCACAAATGTAGCTTAATAACTAGCGAGGGACATCTAATTTTGTGCATTTACCTGCCTTATATATATGAGATTTAAAAATTGAAGCTGTTAGGGGATTCCTAAATTTCACAACAATGTTTTATCAGATCACGATTATTTATTCAAGAATTTTACAGGGCCGAAGTATCACACCATGGCACTAGCGGATCCAGGATTTAGTTTTTTGGGGGGGGGCTTCAGCCTGAAACCTTTTTTTTTCATATATATAACGATAATTACTTTGGAAAAACAGAAAGAAACTAGCTACCTATATGAAATGGTGTTTAATTTATTCCTCAAGTACTTTCAAATGTAATTACACGAACAATAATAATTTAAGAGGTAATTTAAAATTTTTTCCCCATAAAACATGGTTATATTTTTCCATTTTGGGGGAGGGGGGCTTCAGCCCGAAAGCCCCTCCGTAGATCCGCCCGTGCACCATGGAACCAAATTTTTGTTTCTGGGCATCGTTAGTTGGCCATGCATTGCAAATTTGCTTTTATAAAATTTAAATTTTTGCGAATAAAGTTCGCGTTGGTATCCAATTTAAAGTTTCTAATGGTAGTGGAGTCTTGCGTTGCTTTAATTCCCAACATACCTATTCACCGCTCCCAAACTACTTACATTTATTGGTATAAGTTACAGAAAATAACAATGAGCGTAGAAATACAGAAACTCTTATAGATGATGTAATTTGTTTCATTTAATATTTTTGCTTCACAAAATTAAATATCTATTGATAACAATAAATCAACCACAAAACAGAAATTTAAAGTTAATTTGAGCTAAAGATTTTTTGAAATAACTTAAAATGTAAACATAAATAAACAGGTGGGTTTTAAATAACTTTTTAAATCATCCAAGTAGTCTTTTATTGGAATAAATAAAAATGATTGGATTCTTAATTGAAATAATGATAAATTTTTCAAAGAATTATATGTGGCCAAATTATTAGTAGCAATCAATTATCTGTTGAGATAAAAAATGAATCAAGAAACTCTACAATAAATACACATTTTAAAAATTATTGAGCATTGTAAAATAAATATTCTTGATATCTTTGTGTATTAAAAAATAAATGGTTACATTGAGTAATGTAAACTCAATTAACAGGTTTAAAGGTACAAGGTAGCATTGCGGATTTTATAAACATGGCTGACTGTAGTCTTCTAAGTTGAAGATAGTTCGAAAGATTCTCCGTGACTAGGTGTATAGAATTTTGGTATTCAAAATGAAATTCCCGAAAAGATCATTTGTAATAGGTTATGATTAAAAGTTCTTTTCTAGTCAAATTATTGTACTGTAAAATAAATTCAAGTTGTTCTGTCAACTGCAATTACATATATGTTCGACCTATGGAGTTAAGTGATCAGCTGAAAATTTCCTAAAGTTTATTTTACGGTGAAAGTTAGTAAACTGGAAATTTGAAGTCTTCATTAACCAACAAAATGATGAAAGGTGGGCTTCCTAAAAAGGAAGGCAAGATGAGGATTCGGGCATTCCCGGTAAATATGATAGATATTTATTTGTGTATACAGTTTGTTGGTTATGAATTCAATGATGGTTACCACTGTTTCAGTTGGTTTATTATTAATTGTTTGAGGAAATTTATTGAAATATACGCCCTTCAGTTATAGAAATAATTTGTTTATATTGTCATAAGTGTTTTCAGTAAACAATGTGTAGAAAAAAGATTCTTTATCTTATCCTTTATTAACTATACTTATTAGTTGTGGTTCCTTGAAAGAACATATGATTGACACATGTGTAACCTTAACAAAATAGAATCTTGATGTATTTTTGGTTCAATCATTCAAAATTTTAAGTGCTTTTTATCGAACAATTGGAATTTGCATATCATATATAATGGATTTCATTAAACATTTACATTGAAAAATGCTATTGGTGAAAAGATAGCTATGGGCAAGAAATATATGGACCCGTGGTGTACTGGCGAGGTCTTCGAATGGCTCTGTACCATCAAGACAACAGATATAAATTCAAAGTTGGGTTATGGCACTTGGATCTCAGACATGGGGATACTTACCGAAAAACCTTACAGTCTGTAAGATATAAATAGAATTGATACAAAGTGATATGTTGTCTATTATTTGTTTAGGCTTTTGTAGTCAATCATATTCTTTTTATTTGGATTCAGTTTATACTTTCAAATTTTTTTTATAGACGACAACTTCACTCAATTGAAATGCTTTTACTCTGTCAACCTGACTCAGAGATGTTATTTAAATTATTGGGCTAACTGTTTTAAATAGTTGTGATTAAGATGTTTACATACTGCCTAATCATGTATTAGGATGATTTAATGTGTAGTGATCTTGTTTTGACGTTTAAATACTTGTTTTCATGTTATGATTTGGTTTGTTTAATAAAATATTTTGTTGATTATGAAATTGGTTCAGCTTGATTATTATTGTAGATGTCAATGGACGAGAAATATGTTGAAAATATCTGGGGTCTTCTGAAAAATGCCATACAAGAAATCCAGAAAAAAAATAATTCAGGCTTGAGTTTTGAAGAACTTTACCGAAATGCATACACAATGGTTTTGCATAAACATGGTGAACGCCTTTATACTGGTTTGAAGGAAGTTGTGACTCATCATTTGGAAAGCAAGGTTTGTACATTTATATTTTTATATATTGCTTTATTATCATCTTTATGAATTCCGTGGATTTTAAAAATTATGATCACGTTTAGTTAGTAAACAGTAAAAGGTTATGAATACTATTGATTCACATTTTATTCTTGTTTACCGTCATTAATCATCATTCTGTTGTTATAAGAATGATATGTGACATATTATAATGTAATGTCATTTAAACGACATCTACATTGTAATAGAATTCTATGGCACAACAAACTTTTTCTTTGATTTAACAATTCGGCAGTACTTTCTAAGTTAATTATTGTGTTTTGAATATGTCAGGTTAAAAATTATACAATTATCAACAATGATCAATAATTTTAACTTTTGAGACATCAAAGCGTATTGATCATTAAAGGTCATTGATCATTAAATTAGAAGTTGTATGACTGAGATGTATGACAATAATATTTAATATTAATTTCTTTTCATTTTTTATTCAGTTTATACTATTCATTGAATTTATCCTTCATTATTTAATAATTGATTTATCTTCTTCCTGTTATGAAAAGTTTTGCTATAAAATATATTAGTGCATCCCTTAATTTATTCTTCTACTGTTATCGGTTTAAATATTTTTGTGGCATTTGTTTGAATATTAGTAGGTATTTGATAATCTAATATAAAGTACAGGTTTTTTTATTGTTAAATCATAGCTTTATGTTGTGCTTTTGTATATTCCTTTCTCAAAATGATGTAGTTGATTTTAGAGATAATTAAATTGTTTTTCATTAATCAATACTTCATTTATGTATAAGAGAGGACTCATCGATTTAATCAACTAAGCTGCTGTCAATGATTTTTTACTTTAGATGTAGATATATGTCACTCTTTGTGGAGTTTAGTCGATCTCTTACCAAGATATTTTTAAAAATTGGCAATTTTTACATCTTTCTTCTTTTGTGTCTCTGGTCCATACTTCTTTCCCTTAATTCTCATTTTAAATAATTTCTCAAAGACTACGAACATCTTTTATTTGATGAGAACATTGTATTATACATGTTAGTGATAATCTAAAAGCTAAAAAAAAATTATTAAAATTATAGAATACTAGCTGGCCCGTGCAAATACTCTGCACAAACCTAATATTTATATCTGATTTTAATACATTAAGGAATCAGCTCAACTTTCATTCTATAATATTTGATACTCAAAGGTTTAATACATATATTTAGTAAGCCATCGGTTATAAAAATGATTTACAGTCTGCCATGGTTTAACCATTGCGTTTCCTTTTAATTTGAAATTTAAATATTTGCTTTTTCCTTAATTAATTATCATAAATTAACAAAAGCTTCTAAACATTGCTTTAAACATCTGATGACAACAAAAGACAAAAGGCTCAAATTTTCATGAAGAAATAGTTAATCCAATCAGGATGTAGGTTTCTTTATTGTTGAAAAAAAAAAAAAAAATGGAAAGTGTATTTTTAAAATGATAAACTCCAATAATAAAGATCTAAAAGTAAAAGCTAAAGTAATCGAAGCACATTGACAAACAAAGTGTTTAAAGGAAGACACATTTGTATAAATAAAAATAAAATTAATAATTTAATTAATTCAAAATAATAAAATGTTTTGAAATTGAAAAAAAAATTACCAAATGATGCATTATATTTTTTACTCTGTGAAAAAAAGAGCCAATTCCCAAAATCTTTAATTCTCATATGGAACAGAATCTTTTCAGTACAACAAATACTAAATGTTTCAGAATGCTATAACTCTGCACAAATTTTGATGATTTTTTAAATGTTTTGTAGGGAATTTAGTAATGTAATAAGCTTTCAAATATTCATATGTACAATGTTTTCCCGTTATGGGAAATACATATCTCAACTTGGTTTCTCCTCATAAAAATATTTGAACCCATTTTGCTCCTTGGGTCGTACAAATTGTTCCATTTCAACATTTTTCCATACTATAGCTATATGCCAAATATAAATTTCATGTAATAGAGCTCTCCTAGACTTTAATATTAACCAAAAATAAGTGTTAAAAAAAATGGGGAAAAAATAAGTACGCAATGAAAATATTTTACCAGACACAACTGTAATCGATTTCGATTTGTTTTACGTTTTGTTGGGAATTTTCAAATACTCATATGTATAATGGACCAAAAATTGTATACTTTTTGAGTTATTTGCGAATTATGAATTTATTTGTAAGAATTGATTCTTTGAGATGGCACATTCATATGGTTTGAAACCTCCCACTTTTACATTCTGAGAGCCAGGAAAGGGATATGTATTTCAGAAACAACATAAGAAAGATATACAAAATGTAAAAAAGAAAAAAAGCAATAAGTATGAAAAAATGATATTTTTTTAGAAAAAATCTTTTATGTTGAAATAAATTACTTTTTAGCTATCTACATTAATTCTGGTTTGAAATTTCAACAAGTATGGATTTAAAATTTCTTTAATAAATATTATTATTTGGGAATATTGGTTTTAAACATTATACATATGTTTAATAGTTTAGTGTAAAGGAGGTGAATATTTTTCTGTTGTCCTCAAAAACGTTTTTTCTAATGTGCCGAAGAGTATAACCCCCCAAACATTAATGCCAAAGTTAAATATAGTAACTACTAGAGCTGCTAATGTAAGCTGGTGGGTAATGCTATACTTTTTAAATACAAAAATTTTGAATTTTTATTTTCTAATTAAATTAAATGGAAATCTTTTAGTGTTATATTTTAGTTTTTGTTAATAATTAATAAGATTTTGATAGAATATCCTAGTTATATCTATTACCTATAATATGATTATTAGTATATTTTTTCTCTGTTTATTTTTATGAATTTAAGGGATGAGTATGTCCATATTTCTATTCAAGCCATGAACAAAAACTTGCTGCTTGGTAAAGGGTAAACCAAGGTCATCCTCATTGATTCCATCCAAACGACATAATTCGTTTCCATATTATTCTTTACTTTTCTTCAGTTAAAAGGCTTGATGCAAAAACCAATTAAGTCTGTAATCACAAATAATTGGTGAGAGCCGTATGGTCTTAAATATAACACCAGGTAATTCTTCTATTAGACTTTGAATAAATCAGCAACTACATGAATAACTTTGCTTTTGCTTCTTCAAGATCATATGCATTCATAATGTTAATTTCAGAAACAAGGTAACTCCAAATTTACCAGCTTTTTGCTCCTGTGAATAAAAGTTTTTAATGATTGGTGTTATAATGTCTCTTGTGTTATTACAATACAGGAAAGGACTGAGTTACATTTGGGCCTGGTTCTTCCACCAATCGATGTAATATTGTCAAATGGATTAAAACAATGATTAGAAAATTTGTACTTAGCTATGGTATTTGTATCAATGCCTTCAATTACAAATCTATTTACTTTCTTAATAATAATACAAATATTGGGGTCTTCTTTGATTTAAATCAGTTGTTATCCTCGGGCAGTACTTTTTTCATTATATCCTTATTAGAACACTAATATATTTCTATCAAAATCTATATTCTTATCAATATTTTTTATTATTAAATTTTATATCTTAGTCCAAAAGTTTTTGACGGTAGCGCTATTAAAGTGGGATAATTTAAATAATGTTATATCATTATAAAATTTTTATTGGAATTGGTGGGGGAACTAGTCCAGTAAGTTGGCCTTGTGGTCCTTTATTGGCTACCAAGAGGCTTCTGTTCTGCACTAACCCTTGTGGAATATCAAGATCCATCGGTTGTTGGAATTTCATGATCCATTTCTGAGAACAGGCATGAAATAAACATTAACTGATCTGCTTGAGAATAACCCACACTACTCCGAGCTGGGCACTTGAGAACGCTCGTCCTAATGTGCTCATCATTATCTGTTGGTGTAATACGTTTTAAGAGATTCGAGATTGTAAGTTGACCTTGTCCATACACTTGCTTAAATCATAAATGTATTGAACGATTGTGTTCTAATACCCATAGATTTTAAAACTTTTAATGGTGACAAGGTTGGGTGGTTATAATCACACTATAAGTCTGAGGGACTCCATCTCTATTTGATTGGTTGGTAGACTTCTTATGTGGTCTTGTTCATGACTTGCTTCCTAGCAAACTCCTAGCTACAGAAGACAAAAGGAAGAAAATAGAAACGTCTCATTTTTAACTCTTTCATCCCATAAAACTGCTTAGATTAGATTAAAGAGGCTTATTAGATTCACTTATCCCTTTATTAATGCATTGAATAAAGGGGTCTCTCCCACAAGTTTAAAGCACCTTTCATTTAGTTTATTTTAAATGATTAACTGTCTCTCATTGTTAGTAGTATTAATAAAAGGCTCAATATAAATTATGAACGAATCTCCAAAAATAATAGTCAGATGGTTTACGTTTAGTATATTGTTCGAGATCTGAGAATTTTAGAAAAAACAATATCTTACCTACTAAAGCGTAAAAGATAATGCAGACTAACAAAAATATTATAAATAATAATTTCTGAAAACTAATATTATTTTATGTAAACCACATTTTTCCAAGGAAATTAAAATAAATTTCCTGACTAAATCTAATAAAATTTAAACTTTTAAAATTATTTTTAAGTTTAAAATAATTTGTTTTTTTACTTTACACGTTTTGGGGTCCAAATAACCAAGTCCCGAAAAATGGTCTGTGTGTTTGTATGGTAGCAGTCTAGCTCAAAAACGAAAAGTCGTACGAAACTGATATTACCTATTTAATATAGCTATGTGCCTTAGAACTCACAGCAACTTTTTCCTTAAAATTGCCACTTAATATCAATGGTGAAACACATTTTTACAATTTCTCAAAAACAGCTTTAACAATTTTGATTAAACTCGGTGTATCATTGTATAATTAAGTGTTCTTTAATTTCATTCAAGTCTTATCCCCATTGATGTCACTTTACAGGGCTTAAATGGCCAATGTTCATATGCGTCTTCCTCCAAAGTACCTTTAATATGGTTTATTTTAAATAATTAACTATCTCTCATTATTAAAAGTTATGCAAAAATGCTAAATATAACTTTTGAAAGAATTTGATAATTGAATAAAGGAGAAAAAAATAAAAATGCGATTATCAAGGTTGAAAATGAATCTCCAGAAATACTAGTCAGAAGGATATGTATAATGTATCGTTGGAAAGCGGGGAATTTTAGAAAAAACAATATCTAATATAGAAAGTTGTCTAAGGTAACAGAGAGTGGCAAAAAAATTATAAATAATAACTTTTGAAAACTAATAATATTTAACGTAAATCACATGTTTTCAAGGAAATTAAATAAAATTTACTAACTAAATGTAAACTTTTAAAATATTTTTAAATTAAAAAAAAGTATTTAAAATCCACTAAATCAAGGCAATGACATTGTTTAAAAAACTATATCATTGTACTTGTGTGAAAGAAGAAGTAAAATATGAAATCATTTCATGGATATATAAAGCATATGTTTATAACCTTAAATACATTTACTGTAGTTTAATAATTCTAGATCTGATATTATATTTAAATAATTAGGTATCAACGTCTGTTTATTCCAAAATATTGTCGTAAAACTTTTTTTAAAATTAAATTAGTGAATAGAGTTTGGCACCCGGGACTGCTGTACAAACTCCGAAAATTCCTACCACCTACATACTTCCTCATTATCCGTTCCTACCTTACTGATAGATACTTCAAAGTAAATCACAATAACGCCTATTCATCCCTTTTTTCCCACTCTGCTGGTGTTCCTCAAGGTAGTATCCTAGGTCCTATCCTCTATACAGTTTATACAGCTGACATCCCTACCTGTCCCAACACTGTCATCACCACATATGCCGATGACACATGTATCCTATCAGTAAACAATGACCCAGCAGTTGCATCCCAAATGCTTCAATCTCACATCATAAATCTAGAAGAATGGTGTCAAAACTGGAGAATTAAAATAAACTCCAATAAATCCCACCAAATTACCTTTACCCTTCGTCGTAAACCAACGACTTCCTGTCCTACAGTTTCCTTTAATAATACTCCACTTATCCCTGTTGAGCAAATCCGATACCTAGGACTCCACCTGGACAAACGACTAACTTGGAATCCTCATACTAGACTGAAACGACAAGAAACCGCTCGACGTTTCCGATTACTTCAGCACTTACTAGACAAACGCTCTAAACTTCCCATTAATTACAAAAGACTCATATACTTGACTATAATAAGACCTATTTGGACTTACGGAGTTGAGCTATAGGGCTCCACTAAACCATCGAATTCCTCTCGCATCCAATCCTTACAATCCAAAATCCTTCGTAAAATCCTCAATGCTCCTTACTTTGTCACTAATAAAATTATCCATAAAGATCTTAATGTTCCTTATGTTTCAGATCTTGCCCAATCCAGATACCTATCCTTCCATAATAAACTTCAGAATCATCCCAACTCTCTCGTTTCTAACCTTGCTTCCTCTTCAATTCCTGATAACCCTCCGAGGCGTCTGAAAAGAAGATGGCACCGTGATCTCCTAATGTAGTCATATCATTAGAGTGCTAGCATTGGGTAGTTACTCAGCAAGTGTATTCATGTCATTATATCAATTATGTCCAAATTTACTTGGTGTATTTATGTAATACAGTTGTAAATGTCATAAAGAAATAAAAAAATAAAAAAAAATTAGTGAATAGTTTGATGAAATTTCCTTTTGTGATATTCTATCAGTATCCACTGCAAATCTCTTAATTCCATTTTAGTAAACTTTGCAATGGTAAGTAGCAGTTTAATAACTAATAGTCATACAATCCATAATCAACCAGTGATATAATAAATACGACTTTTGTTATTTTAATGGTATTTCTGATTTGTTACCTGTACTTTTTTAGCTTTAGCTCAGTTAAAAATGCAATTCAAAAATTTTACAATAGTCCAACATGACCAGAAAATAATTTCTGTTCAAATTTGAGCGGTAAATGAAAGTTGTGTGTTGCACGCACCAGATTTTTTTCAAATTTCAATGTTTTGAAAAATATATACAAATCTAACTACAGAAATATATATTTCCATTCCTCTTTTTCCTGATTCCTTTCACATCAAGCCATAATTTGAGTTCTTTGAAATAGTGCAATGATATTATGGATTTAATTAAATTTCTTATCGTTTTATTAATGTTTAAAATTGATTTTTATAGGTGAGGGAAGATGTATTGAAGTCTTTGAATAATAACTTCCTTCAAACTCTGAATCAGGCATGGAATGATCATCAAACATCTATGGTGATGATAAGAGATATTTTAATGTATATGGACAGAGTTTATGTTCAGCAGAATGATGTGGATAATGTTTATAATTTAGGTCTCATTGTCTTTAGAGATCAGGTAGATTATAATTTAATTCTTATCAATTTTGAGTTTTAGCAAGATATGTAAATAATAAGAATAGTTAACATTTTCATGTTTTTTCTACATCTAAATCAGAGGTCTCCAAGCTACAGCCCACGGACCGCAACAAGCTGGCCTATGAAAGTTACTTTGATTTTTGCAACATTTAAAGAACTGTTTAAAAAAATTGGAATTTAGTAAAGCACTCAAACACGAGGTTACTACCTTTGTTTAAAAAACCTGATATCACTGCTGAAGTGTCATTTATAGAAAACATTTTTTTTTTTTTCATCGCAATCTATGGTACATAGGACTTAACAGAGGTCTCAATGCAGCCTGCAGGTCTTAGTGGAGGTCTCAATGTGGCTCTTGGGACATTAAGTTTGGAGACACCTGATTTAAATCAACAAATATTATGTGCTCATTTTGATTTGTTGATTGAAGCTATGATATTTTGTATCAATTTAAATTGTCTGGAAGGTAGAGCTCCTGTAGTGTTGCTCTCATTTAATTTCTGAGTTAATTATTGTCAAAGCTCCAATGGTATAATTTTATTCCTGAAGTAGCTAACTTCTTACTTAAATTTTATATAGAATTTCTTTGCCCACTCTAGACACTTTAACTTATTTTACTCATGAAATAAATAGTTCTTCTTATTTAAAAATATTAAAAATTGTGTTTGACTACATATTTTAAGACTTATTGTAAATTCATGAAGATATTGTTTTGGTATCAATATTTTAAAATTTAGTATGGAAATACTAACGGGAACATTTTGAAGTATGCTAATATAATTACACAATAAGTAACTCGAATTTTCATTTAGAAAATAATGTTTATTGCACAAAAATGTTAAAAAAAATATTTTACTCGAAATATTGTACATTGTTAGCTGTACATGTTTCCTATCTCGCTGCCAATTTATGAATACTATTGCAGAAAAACTTTTGTGGCTAACCGGTCATCAAGCTATTTTTGTACATTTTCATGAGAACTGAAGCACTGCTGAGCAAGTGCATGCTCCATCGATGGAAATATATAATAGTCGATCTGAGCCAAGTGTGGAGAGTAAGCCACATACACTTATATTTCCCAACTGAATGCCTCGATTGTTTCCTTCACTGGTTTTGCTATGTCTGATGATGCATTATCTAGCAAAATTCCTTTGTGTTGTCTTTTTTGATGTTCTTATATTTTTAGCAGTACTTAATTCAAATTGATCATTTGTTATCATTAGCATTCAGTATTAACGGTTTTGCTAGGATTTAGCAGCTCATTATAGTTCACATAGCAGCATTTAGCAGCTCATTATAGTTCTCATTATAGTCCACGTTCCACTTTCTTCATTTCTCATATCAAAATTACCGCTACTGAATTTTTCAAAGCACTGATCATTCTGCAGCATTTTAATTTCATATGGTCTGCAAATTGTTGTTTGTAGGCACAGAACTTGACTTGTTAAACACTATTAAAATGATTATGTCATATATAAAACATTTTATTAGGTTTCAAAACTGGGGCAGTGGCAAGTTGGCAAATCGGGGTGGGACAAATTTTGTTTTCTTCTACCCCCAACAACTTCGATAGTTTATAAAGGAGTTAACTGAGTATATTCAGTTGTACATCCACTACCTGTAACCATCTCACATTGCACGATAGGGGGTGATATCGTCCCAGGGAATGGCCCTGCAGGATATGGTCAAGCAAATTGAAAAAAAAAAAAGGCTTATCTACATGTCAGCTAGTTATAGTTAATTTAATTTTTAAAATGTTATAGTTAATTTATAACTGCTAAATTTTAATTTTGAAAGATCTTATCATATTTTATTTTATTAGCATTTGTGATTTTCTTATTAGAGATTGTTTCATTTATAATACTTTAAATAATTATTACAGGTTGTGAGGTATGGCTGTATTCGGGATCATTTACGAGAAACACTTTTAGGTCTTGTAATGCGAGAAAGAAAAGGAGAAGTTGTAGATAGGATGTCAATAAAGAATGCATCACAGATGCTCGTTATACTAGGCATTAACTCACGATCTGTCTATGAAGAAGATTTTGAAAGACCTTTTCTTCACCAATCTGCAGAATTCTATAAAATGGAGAGCCAAAAGTTTTTGGCTGAAAATTCTGCTTCTGTATATATTAAAAAAGTTGAGGCAAGAATTAATGAGGAAGCTGAGAGAGCTAAACATTACTTAGATGATTCAACTGAAGAATATATTGTTGAAGTTGTTGAAACTGAATTAATCAAGAAACATATGAAAACTATAGTTGAGGTATGATTTATCTGATTTATTAGAATAAATAAATGCATTGCTGTACATACTATATATGTATTAAATATTTTTCTTGATACAACATTATGATTCATGCTATTGCAATAAATTTCCTTTATTTCATTCCTCCTTCCTATTTATTATGTTTGGTAACAATCAAAATGATCAAAATCTGTAATCCTGTTTCTTTAAAATATTTAAATAGCTTATTTTCAGCCTTTCCATATATTCCATATTACAAAATTGATAATATACAATTAATTGATTAAAATTATAAAACTTTCCCATTCGACAGGTTAAGTTTAATAATTTTTGTTTTAATTCGTAATCGACATAACCTTCGTAATTTAAATAACCTGAAAGTCTGCATGGTCTAATTTATGAACTCATATAACTCTTTATAATTACAAAATTTTACTTCCTATATTTGTAATACAATAAGTATAATATTTTACTTAAATATTTATTGTCCTGGTGCTCTGTTTTAATTATTACTAGTTCATTTTTCTACTGTAGATCAGTGTACGTTGTACATATTATTCATTATTTCAATTGTTTATAGATGGAGAATTCAGGAGTGGTGCACATGCTAATGCACCAAAAGACTGACGACTTAGCTTGTATGTACAAACTTTTTTCTCGGGTGCCAGATGGTCTTAAAACCATTTCTGACTGTGTTTCACTTTACCTCAGGGAGCAGGGGAAGGCTCTTGTGGAAGAGCAAGAACCGTCCACTAATGCAATAACATTTGTTCAGGTACATTTTTATTTTGTTAAGTACAGATGTGCACACATATATGTTTATATAATTTATTTTATTTTTATTATTTTTTATTTTTCTGTTTCAGAACCTTTTAGATTTGAAAGATAAATTAGATCATTTTCTTCACAATTCTTTCAATAATGATAAAATTTTTAAACATATGATTGCTGCTGATTTTGAATTTTTCTTAAATCTTAATCCTAAGTCTCCTGAGTACTTATCGTTATTTATTGATGATAAACTGAAGAAAGGAGTTAAAGGAGTAAGTTTATAATTTATATTCTAATAATGTTTATATTTCAATATTAAATACATTCATATAAAAACTGGACTGGTAATTGTGTTCTGAGTTAATTAACTCATTTCTCCTCCAGTCCATTTTATGCTTGGTGTCTGTCTATCTCACATTGCTCACCAATGGAGTTCATGATGTTAGCTATACTATTTTGATATTTTGTAGTTTTCATAATCATAAATGTATGACTGATAAAAAAGTACTGTTTTTCATTTTTTTTAATCTTTTCCTTTTCTAGATGACAGAACAGGAAATAGAGGTAGTTTTAGATAAGACAATGGTCCTATTCCGATTCTTACAAGAGAAAGATGTGTTTGAAAGGTATTATAAAAACCACCTGGCCAAACGTCTCCTTCTTAATAAATCTGTTTCAGATGACAGTGAAAAAAATATGATATCAAAGTTAAAAGTAAGTATACAAGTATTGTATTTTGATGTGTTTTAACACAAAGTTATATACTAAGAGAATCTGTAGCACATACCTAGTCCTGTCATAAATATTGTTATAAGGAAATAAATACAGATTTCAACAGGAAAATTAATTTTTTCAAAAACTTTATTGGAAAATAAAATATATATCTATAGAGGGTAAAACAAAAAAGAAATGACTCAAAATGTCCCCCTTTTGCATTGACACAGGCCTTTAATCTCCTTAGCCAGTCATCAATAGCAGCACTCGACCCTTCTTGAGGACAGCGCTCAACTGCTTGGGCCAGTGATTGTTTGAGGCTTTCTAAGTTAGTGAGCTCTGTGGCATGCCATCCTCTGCAGTTGGGACCAGAGCTGATAATCTAGTGGGTTGAGATCAGGGCTTCCTGAGGGCCAATCCGAGGCAGAGATGAATTGTGGAATGTTCTTTTGCATCCACTGCTGAGTTGTCCTGCCCTTGTGAGATGTAGTGGAATCCTGCTGGAAAACCCTATGACTTCCATCAAACAGAGCATCACTTAGAGGCCTGACAACAGGTTCCAAAATATCATCCTGATAGTTTTTAGTGGCTGTTTTAACTCCTTTTTCACAAAAATGGAGCTTTGTGATGCCATCAAAGCAAATTTCCCACCAAACCATCACTGAGGAAGGGTGATGACCTCTTTCCACTTTTCCAATGACTTCCTGGGCTTCTTGAGAGCTGTGTGCTTACACACGATCATTTTGGCGATTCAATTTTTCTTCAATTGTTAACATTTTCTCATCGCTAAACAAAATCTTTTGATGAAGACCATTATCCACTCTTTTTTTTTAGGAAAGTGTTTAGCCTTTGTCCTGTGATTCTTCGAAATGCACCCATCCTAAAGTCACTTTTTATTATGCGAGTCATTGATCTGAGGGAGGTTCCCATTTCCCGAGACATGAATTGTTGTTTTCGAATGCGATTTATTCTGAATTGAGCAGTCATTGCTCAGACTGCATTTGTCATTCTCACGTCCCGGTCGATATCTCATTACAGATAGGGTCTCATTATATCTATTTACAGTACGTTACACGTACATATGGCTGATACCTAAAAGTTTCAGTGCTGAAAATCTCTGACCTACATTTTCCAACATTGTGTAAGGCGATCACAGCTATTCGGTTTTCTTTATCACTCCGCTCCATGTTAACTGAGCGAAAGAAAAATACTAACTGGGATTATTATCCTGACACGTAAAGAAAATAACGTGATAGAGGTAAGGATTATCTAAATAATACCCAAGGGTGTAAACAAAGTTCAACTTTTGTAACAGTATTTATGGCAGAACTAGGTATAGCATACAAATCTGATTTTGTATTTTTATATTAGGAGTATTCATGCAGCTTTTGATAAATGCTGAATGTGTTATCATGCTGAGCAGTCAGAATGATAAATAACCTATCATCATTATTGATTAGTGGTTTATTTTTAAAACGGCAAAGCAAAATAAAAGGCAGATTTGCTGGATTACTTTATTAAAAATTCTTTTATAGAAAGCATGAATGACAATTAGCATGATGAATTTATGTTCAGAAGTTAAAGAACTTGATGAAAACATAAATGAAATGTTGGGGATTAAGTCTCTTCTTACACTTTATTTTAGTGGGTGGTACAAACAAACAATGAACAGGAAATCAAAATCTCACTCTGACCTTCTCCATGTTTTTAAGAAATCAGCACCACTTTTTAGGACACCAGACTGCATTATAATCAAGTGTGCTAGTCCATATTTAACATACATTTCTTAAATAAGTTTCTTAACTTCAACACATTTAAGAGGTTTACAATACTTACCACTGGTTCCATGAATACCTGTATTGTTTAAAACCTCTTCACTAATTTATGATTTATTGCTTTCAAAATTATATTTTAGAATATAACACTGCTACTGAAGCTTATAAATGCTGATAGCTTTTAATTGACTCCCAATGCTCAGTTAATAGATAATAAAGTAATTCAATCAGATTGTAGATAAATCCAATCAGACTGATTATTTCTAACTTATTTGATTATTATATTTTTCAATTTTGTCCATTTGTAGTCTAGATAGTTTGACCATTACAAAATTATGTTCTTTTAGAACTAAAATGTTTATGAATTCACATCTTATGGTGACTGCTTGGGCTGTTTGATTGATGAGTCTAGTATTTTGTTGAAATTGTTTAAAGATTGTGTGGTTGTAAATAACAGGGTGGCGACTGACATGGAAAACCTAGAAATATCTGAGAATTTTCCAAACAGGGAGAATTCGGGAAATTTTTAGTACATAAATATTTTTTTCAAATTGAAAATAAGTATACAGTGGATATTGTTTATAATACTCGGAAAATTTTGTTGTCAATTTTCTTTAATGTATAATAAATAAATTTAGTTAAAAATTATGCATTTTTAATATTCATGTCCCCAGACATATTTGGTCATGGAAAACTATCATTAAATAGGGAAAAGTGAGAGAATTTTACTTTAGCTATCTGGTAGTCACCGTGAATAATCTTTTCTCTGCCAATCCTAAAATATAGCATTTCTGTTACTTTATTTATGATTTCTGTTGATAAATTTTTAATTATTTTTTTCAATTAAATTAGGAACTTTATTCAATTTTTATTTCTTAGTGAAGATTATTCGTGTTGTTAGAAACATAAAAAATATATAGAGAATGAATTTTGAATTTCCCCAATGAATATTCGCAAAGATATGTTAATATAAGAAAAAATAATGTGAATGGGAATGGTTGATGTAAAATCATGTTTATTTCATTTGTTATAGTAAATTTTCTCTCAGACCAGTTTTGAACCTATGTCACTTCTAACTTGAAAATACCTTGTCGATTTCTTTTTACTTGACTGAAAAAGCCGATTTTTAGTCAACAATTTTTCAAATGATTCACATAAGTTATATAATATGTAATTCATATTTTATGTCTTGTTTTTCAGACAGAATGTGGTTGTCAGTTTACTTCTAAATTGGAAGGTATGTTCAAGGATATGACAGTTTCTAATACAATAATGGATGAGTTTAAAGAACACATCACATCTACAGGAGTGAGTATATATTTTTTAAATCTCATATTTTAAATATAACTTCCAAATAAAAGAAAAACAGACATATTTTATAAAAATAATTTTTTAAAATATTGTTTTGACTTTTTTTTTTCCCTTGACTCCTTTCTGAAGACTCTCTTGTTATCCAAAACTACTGTACTTGAAAGGTATGCAACAATTAAGGTTGATAGTCACAATGTATGGTATGAAAAGGTTTTTCATTTAAAATTATTTTCCAAATCAAATAATATTAAGATTAAATAGTCATTATAGGGTTAAGATTAATTAATAAGTTGTTAAAGAAGCTTATATATTATACAACTTATGTGTTGTGTTTTATTCTTCAAGAATTAAGTAGATCGAAAGAAGAATTATAATAAAAAAAGTATTATAACTATGATTCATCTACTAATGTATTTACTGTTAATACAGCCATTACCAATTTATTGCTATTTTCACATATTGTTTTATGTTAAATGCGATTGGAAAAGTATATTGTTTGTTAAGACTCACTATGTTTCTGATATTTCATAATGTGATGAAAATTAATATTCTAATGTTTCATATGACAGTATTTTGATGGTATTTACGATACTTCATGTTGTCTATTCCTTTCATAAATTATTCTTCCTTACATTATAAAATAAATTACAGCTTAAGGTATAATTATAATTATATAACTTACCAAAAGTGGTAGATTCTTTGAAGTGATGTTATATGAGGAAATTCATGAATCAGAATAATAGAAAAGGGAGGTTTGACCAACATATAAGATTTAGCAAAAATTTAAAGATAAATATATGGATCCAGGTTATATTATTGCATAAAGATAAACTAGAAAAAAAAAGTTTCTCACTCAAAATAATTGTCCCAAAGAATGAAAATTTAAGAATATCGCCATCTTAAGATAAACAAAGATGCTTTCAAGGAAATAAGAAATTGAAACAAATTCATTTAATTAATGGACTAGTTGATTATTAAATCAACACAGCCCTCATTCAAAGAACTGTTGCTCACTTTCATTGATTGGTGATATATCATGAACTGTAATCAATTCTTTAAGGATCTATTTGATGAATGAATCTGGCATTGATGAAGAATTGGGTATGTCTGAAGGGACATCTACTTTAAGTTAGAAACAATTGTGAAAGCGAGTTTAAATGTTATTCTAAATCAGCTTGGTGCTCATTTTGGCTGGAAGATTAGATGTTCTTTACCTATCTGTAACATTTATTAGTTAACTGCCTAAGTTGGTGTCTGCAGACTGCCTTAGATATCCCAATTACCACAGGTATTCACAAAACTACTCCAGAATTTCAATTTCAAATTCAGGTTATTTGAGAAGGAAGAGAAATATCTAGGTTAGCCTTCGACTCAGTTAGTGGGGAACCAATCCGAAATTAATTTTCTAAACCTTTTACAAACATGACAAAATTCTATGGAGGCTTAAACCAATGAATAGAAGGGGAGCATCAAGGGAGATAGAATGAAATAATGAGGAGCAAACCTTAAAGGGCACTAACTTTAAGTGCATGTATTGAGTTGTGTTGCCTCCCTGCAATAATGAAATTTTGGAGCAATTTTAGTGGTAATTCTTCTATGTTTAAGTTTTAGTGATTTCAAGTTATGCCAGTGATCATTCTACAGTGGGTTGTAGTTTCCTGGATTTGATACAATGTTAGTACTACTGTACAAATCTGCACTTGATAGTATTGTAGTATATATACCTTTTCCACCTCTCAGGAGTAATGAATTTTGATGAATGATGTAGCAAAGAGTAGGTAATATTATGGAGAAATGACAATTTTGAATCTTAAAACCTTACTATAACTGCAATAAAAGTCATAAAAAAAATATA
Organism: Nezara viridula; assembly: GCA_928085145.1. NCBI lineage: Eukaryota > Metazoa > Arthropoda > Insecta > Hemiptera > Pentatomidae > Nezara > Nezara viridula. The sequence continues at coordinate 205,802,214 of OV725077.1, read as the reverse complement.
TATATGGAGATTTCAAAACTAGATGGTTTCAGAAGTCGACAGATCGAGATGGAGTTAATTTTGTTAGTTTTTGATGTGGAAATCAAGACCTGGGTTCTGCGTTTATAAGTCCTAAAGTGTACCATTTATTAGATAAATCGTAATTCTTAACAAAAGCCTCTTATGTGCAACAGTTGACACAAATTAACATGTTTATTGAAGGAAGTTAGCCGACTGTTCTACATATCATAGGTGATAAATAGTCAAGTCGCAGTAAATTTTAAGGTTTTTATTATTGCCGACATTTCAACCCGAACATGTGGGTCATCAAATACTTAAATACCTTCAGTGCTTGAAACATGGTGACACACATGTTAGGGTTGAAACGTCGGCACTAATAAAAATCTTAAAAATGACTGTGTCCTGATTATTTATCATCTATGATAAACATGTTTACGTTTTAAAAATTAAAATATTAGTATTTATAATAATCTTAAAAAAATCTGGTGAATGAGAGGGTAAATGCAGGAGAATATTTTTGTGATCCCTTGGGCACTTCAGAATAGGGAGAAACTTTCTGATATTTTTAATAAATAAAAAAAATGCCCAAGCATGTTATACTTCTATACTCTCAGTAATGGACTTCTAAAGTTGTATTAAGTGGTGATATAACTACCTCAAATGAAGGGATATTTTATAGAAGAGCAAACTAATCACTTATTAAGTAAATTGTCACTTTAACACACCAATCGTTTGTCTTGAATAGAACTATTTTGATAATATATTAAAGAAGGATGAAGAATGGTCAGGATGTACAGTCCAAAGATTATATTTAATCATAATCATAATGTTTGTTTATATACATAATGTTTTGGCTGCACATCCTGACCATTTTTCATCCCTACAAGTTCAACAGTTAACTATATTTCCATCTCTCTTGATAATATGTGATGTTATCAATGAATAAAATGAAAATGAATAAATGCTGATGTTGCTTATCATTGAATACATCAGGAAGAAAATGTGAGAGAGTTTTCTATCTAATGTTAGGTTTTTCACTGGATTATACTAGTAAGCTAAAGTGAAATAAATTTAAACATTTTTTTAAATGATTCTTTTTATTACTTATTATTTATAGGCTAATCTGTATGGAGTGGACCTGAGTGTCCGAGTGTTGACAACAGGTTTCTGGCCCACAAATAGTGCCACACCCAACTGCACTATACCTATTGCTCCACGGAGTGCCTTCGATGTGTTCAGGAGGTAGGTACAGATTTCTTAGCGTCATGATATAAATGTACCGTATTAATAAGTGTCAATAATGCTTTAAGTACCACTTTTTAATTTCATTTTCAAAAACACTCATCACCAAACAATTTAAGCTATCAAACATAAAAATTGTTTCAGGCTTACGCTTTAAAAATCGTTACATATCTCTTAGCATTTTAATTAAACACATTTTATTCAATCACGGGTCAGTGTTTTTAACTCAAATTATTTCAAAACACTCACGGGATCTCACAGAATAATTTAAGATATCAAACTTAAAAATTGACCTAGCTGTTTGCTCTTAACATTGTTACATACCTTTTAGCAGACTCTCCGAACACATGACCCTCGTGTCGTTTCACTTTCTAAACCCTCACAGCACATCACCGAATAATATAATATATCTAACTTCAAAATCTATCTAGTCGCTCGCTCAAAAACTCATTACTCAATCAAACAAAAAAGCAAATCAATTAAAAAAATTTTATTTAATCATGGTTCAGTATCTTTAGCTCAAATATTTTCAAAACACTCTGGGGATCTCATGGAATAATTTGAGCCATCAAAGTTCAACATCAATGTTCGCTCAAAAAAAGTGTTATATAGCTTTTAGCGGACGACCCAAACACATAACTTTTTTTTCGCTTCACTTAGTTGGGTAAAAATTAAGGTGGAGCACTAATTTTGATCAGAAGTATTTATTTGAATTTAATGCATGTATGAAATATGTTCTGTAATTAAACCTTTCAATTTTATTTCAGATTTTATTTAGGCAAACATAGCGGAAGACAGTTAACATTACAGCCACAGCTGGGCTCAGCTGACTTGAATGCTGTTTTCTACGGTTCTCGTCGGGAGGACGAAGAAGGAGGAAAAGATGGTGCATCTTCTTCTGTATCCGTTGCCTCTGGCGCTCCAAGGAAGCATATTATTCAAGTGTCCACCTATCAAATGTGTGTCCTAATGTTATTTAATAAAAGAGAAAAATTAACGTATGAAGTAAGTACTGTTTATTTTAGAATTATTATTATTTAAATGTATTTATCGGTTGAAAGTGTACTATTATTGGAACTTAAAAAAAATAAGTTCTGTAAAAGGTCTCTGTTTATAGAGACTGTACTGTTTCATAGGCTATAATTTTGTGGTATTGTAGCTAAAATGGAGAGTAATGAGAAAGGAAAGTAAGAATATTTTAAAAATTATTTTAATAAATAATCAAATATTTCAACAAATAATAAGAACATAGAAAACAAAAAAGCATAGGGTGCTGAGGAGGACCATGATATACCAAAGGGGATATGCAGGCCTGGTCTGGTTCCATTGGAGGTCCCTTTACCAAGAGAGGGTTCTGGGAGGATATTAAAATCTCTGAAAACCACCTTATTTTATTTAGATATTTAAATATGACATTTTTGTCCAGTCAGGCCCTCAGATGAGCCTAGTATAATTTCCCTCCTGTCAGAGACCCAGTTGCATTATAATTTAGGAGAATATGTCGTTGTGACAAGCAGTACCGTAATTCACTAGTTTTTTTATTTATTTCAATACAGACTGTAGAGAGAGAATTCACTCTTAGGCTGTCTCTTGGTTCACTTGTTCAAGATGAGATTTACGAACTTCCCTTGCAATTCATTTCTATCAACAATGAAATACTTACCATACTTCGAGACATAGTACTTCCTTTGCAACTTCTGAAATCAACATTATTTCTATGTCAAAATTTGTGTTGTGTCTGCCCATAGGCATATAACTGTAGAACATTCCTTGATTAGTACCCTTTGCAAGTTGCAAAGTAATTTATTGAAGCTGGGCAATAAGCGGACTCATGAATTCATAGATGGGCTGGATTTATTTAATTATTTCTTTTTGGGCAATAAGCTCCTTAATGCGGCACTTGGTATTTCTGATTCCAACGAGTTAGATAGAGAATCTGACAGGTGGAGCAATAGTCATTAAAATATGAGGACTATCACAAGACCATATTTGGTTCTTAGATGTTCAGCGGCCTCAAAATAATGTTTTGGGTTATGGATACCGGATAATATGTGATTCACTGGCACTAGAGGAAGCCTTCCCCATTCTATCTGACCTCTGACCAACATAGCATTGCGGCGTTGGGTGCACTCCTGCAAAAAGCCGCTTTCTTAAGTCAGAGGGAATGGAAATGGATCAATCTTATGCTTTATTTTTGTATAAGTGAGTCTGTCCATAATAATACATATCTTCATATCTAATTAATGCTTATCTATTAATATCTAGATGTTCCTTTCTTTTCTTGTTTCCATCATCATGCTAGAGGTATAAAAATGTGTCTTGGTCCCATCTTCTCTAAAATTCATCTTGAACGTTTATTTCTATTTATTCATTTATTATTTCCTTTCTTGCCTTTGAGTAACGTGGAGTTCGGCAGGAGTAGATCATAAATACTACCTTTGTCATTGTGAAGTTGTAAATCCAAGAAGTTCATTTATCTCAGTCCATCGAGAATACTTCTGTCAGCTTATCTCCTTCTAGGTATATCTGTGTTGAACAGGTCTGGACTTGGCTACTGCCACTTTCTTTGAAGTATTAGTGCTCTTCTGTCATCTATAGGGGTATGTGGTTTTCTCTCAGGACATGGATTCCTGTTTCCCTTAGTGTTTCACAGGCAGATCAGGTTGTTACAATGTGCTGAGAAGTTTCTACAATGCCTGCAGTATGAAAAATAAAAAAATAGTTATCTTTGGTATTCCTGGGTGAGAGAGGGACACAAACATACTATGTTAATAAAAACACAAACCATTATCTTGGATTTATCTCCAAGGCTCCCAAATATACTAATTAAACAATGCTCTTAGGTTCCCCCAGACTTCCAAACATACTATGGTTATTAAAATATTTGAAACAATTTTTATAAGGTTCACAAGAGGGTCTCCAAACATACTGCAGAAGTAAAATATTATTTTTAAAGCCTGCTCGAGGGACCCCAAAGGTACTGCGCTAATAAAAAATTAAACCAATTATTATAGGACCAAATATCCCACAGTAACAGATAAATACGAAACAACTATTTTCAAAGACCTTAAAAGGGTCTCCTATCATTCTATTGTGGTAGAATAAATACAAAATAATTATTTTAATGGTCCACTGGCGGGCCCCCAAATGTGCTTTGGAAATATATAAAATAGTGGTTTTCTGGGCCTTTCGGTGGGACCCCAAATATACTGGGGAAATAAAAAAAAAATAAAAAAGCAATTATTTTTAGGGTCAACCATACCATACCAGATACTAAATCCTCAACTACTGGGGATATATCTGGTTGAAAAGCATTAAACACACCATAATTGATAATGTTTTTAATTCCTAATTGCAGTAGGGAAAAAATCATTTTACTTACCTCCTTGTTGGATCCTGTGACAATTTTAAATTTGACTTTGATATAGCACCATAAAAAAAAATATCTTAAAAGATTAAATCTGGTGAATGTGGAATGCATGGAATGTTTACATCATTAGATCAAGCAATCAGTGAAAATAAGGGTCTTTACTTCACTACTGCAAATCACTTTTCAATAAAAACATATGATTTCTTTGTCACTGTTTACATACTTGTTAATAATTATTGCTCCGTTGTTATAACCTCATTTTCAAATAACGAAATAAGTAGGTAAATCTCTTTTCACCAATATTATATAAAAATTACGTAATTGAACGTATTTATTTGGAGTTGATAAAAACAATAAAAGACGCACGACAAAAAATCTGTTTTACTCATGAAAGAGGCCAATAGGCTCTCTTTTATGTTTTCCATTATAACTCATAAAATGTTATAATATTTAAACATGCCAAAGATAGAAAATAAATAACCCAATCGGTAACAGCTAAAAGCAGTTTAAACCAAAATCATTTGTTTTTATTGAAATCTTTTTCTGATAACGGGTATTGAATGTTGAGCATTGTTGGTTGCACCATCAGTTGAAAAATGTACATTCATTCATGTTCTAAAAAATAATTCTATGACCTTCAAATAAAAATTAAGATTATTCCTCATTCAGTAAAATTACTTCTGATTTTGGAGGAAATTAGCTTTTAATGAATTGTATGTATTTGGGGGGAGGGGAGAGGGTTGAAAGAGGGAGAAATGTGAAAATATCATTAACTGTTGCCTCTTTTGATTTATAACGAGGAGAGATTTTTGTTTTGCATTGTTTGTTCCAGGACTCAATATTTTTAAGTATCCAGTAACAGAAATCAAATAGAATTTACTTGTAAATTTTAGTTTGATGCCCAATGATTTTTTAATTATAACAATAGGTTTTCATGTTTAAATTCACAATAATTTATTTTAAGAATTAACTAATTGACTATTAATTTGCTGATTTCTGCCTGGATTCCAGTTTCAGGTGATATGAATTAATTAATTTTTTTTAACTACAAAGAAATACCAATTTTTTATGGTTTTTAAATTTTAAACTTGGTTGTGATGATTTTGATAAATATTTTTTGATACATGATAGCCATGATTTTTTCATCCATGCATGCAACAAAACTGTTGTACCGTTTCTTAAAATTAATTTTATATGGGCTGAGAAATTAACCAGCTATTCAAGGCAACATTATGAAATTTAAGTAAACTATCAATTGACAAATTTATTTAATTTACTTAATAAAATTTGTTTTTTGATATTTTCCATTTGAATATTGAATGTTGAACTGATTTATCTGAAACTGTTTCTGAACAAGTTAATGGACACCCTTGTTAGTATGCTTACGCTGGTCGAAGTTGAAAAACTATTGCTCTACCTTTGATTTGACCTCTACACAGTCAAATGTTACCAGGGGCTGGCAATATTCTTGAAGAACTAATTTAGACAAATTTTATCAATAATTCTCAATAACCAATAACTCTCAGCGGTAGAATCACACACATGTTGTGTGAGCTGACTCTAACGGTAATCCTAACCATCGCACATATGTTATGTAAGCAGCTACTAAAGTATTAAGGAGAAATATTATGAATTCTGCAGTGGTTGAACTCTAATTATATCATCTCACCATTTTATTGTCACTATTTGTTCTTTTTTGTTGTTAACAAAACATTAACAATTGTTAATAAAAAAAACTAAAATGAATTATATAGTCACACAAAGAAAATCTTCAGTGTGCTTTGATGGTTTAACTGTATTCATTTGCTTAGATTAAACTGTTCTCATTATTAAAATACACACAAAAAAAAAAAAAAAAAATATTTGCCATATTAATAAGTTTTGAAAATAGTGTATAAATGGTTTCAAACGTATTTATTTTCATAATATTAAACTTCAAAATTATCTTGGAACTGTTTTATTGTTACTATTTTAATGCTATAATTTAATTTTAGTCGTTATCGTATATAATTCCTAAATCTTTGGTATATGTTTTATAATACAAGGAAATCTCATTATTTTTGGTAACATGTTTGCTTCTTTTTTTATTATTGTTAGCTTTTTTGCACTACTCAACAATTGTCATAGCTGAAACAATGTTTCATTTTGAGGCTATGCAATAGAATATATTACATTCATTAAAAAAAAAAAAAAAAATATATATATATATATATATATATATATATATATAGTCAGGAATATTCACTCCTAACTTGTCATAATTTTACTCACAAAAACTATTTGGTCACTTGTTTACCAATACATTTTAATTATACAACAGTAACTGCTAGTTGTATCTCTTAGAAAAAATAAATGTATAGTTTTATTGAAATAACCCAGGAACTAACAAATTAATGCACACAGTTAAAAAAATGTAACACAAATCAAAATGTCAAAAGAAAAATTAAAGATAGTGACTGTTTGACAAGACAGCTGCCTGTTATTTATGAGACCGCCTAAGCTATACCCACAAGGGTGGTCTCCCTTAATTTGTTTACTTATATTAATGCCAACAAAGAATTTTCTAGTTTAATTTTTTTTTTTATTCTGTTAAATGAGTATGCTACATCCAAAAGAATCGTGAGCTGTCCAGTAAACTCCTCTCAGGCAACTTAATAGTCATTGGAAATCTGTAATTTAATATAATTTATAGTTGAGTTAGAAATTCAAATAAATAATAAGAGTAGGAATATTTTTTTTTATAATATTCAGGATACCTGAGTAGGAACTTTAGTTATGATAAACCGAAAATGTAGTTAAGCGCCGCCAACCACATATCCATATTTCAAACCTTTGTTGATATAGATATTTAAATAAAGGGTCTTCAAAGAAAACCTCATTTTTTCCCATAAAAATCAAAATTTGTCTAATGTAACTGAACATTTCACAGGTTTGTTCGTTTTTTTTTTTTGTTTTTTTTTTGTTTTTTTTTTTTGTCAGAATCTAGAATACATTTCCTATAACACAGCAACCACATTGTTGGTAAATTTGCTTTTCAGGCTAACATAGCAGCCAAAGCAAAGTAAAATTTAATTTCTTTCAAAAATACATGGTTGAATCTCACACAAAGAATTTCCAAGCTGTGCTGTTGAGGATTTAAAACAAACAAAAAAATCAGTCTGCATGGTCTGCTGCATCGTTCTAATTCTGAGTACCCAGAAGAACCCTATTATCTACAGTGATTACATGCTTAAAATCTTCCAACTCTCTTAGATTTTGTCTTGCTCTCATTGGCAAGGACAATATTTTTTGTATCTTTTTTCTGAGCCAGGAATGACTTTAGGTTTGTTCTGACCTGGCGACAATGTCTAAGTTGTTGTCAGAGCTCTCTGGAGCTGAATACCTGGCTCATACACAGGTTTCCATCCTGCAAAATTGAAGATTAGACAAGCAAGGAAATCATTGTTGACGTTAAAGAGAGGGGTCTAACAGGGTATGGCTAATGCATTTTGAATTACATGGTCATCCTGACTAGGTGTGTTAGCTTTTTAGGGATATTCATTTCATCTAAAGTTTGCCAGAGTTCTGAATGCATTAGGCTTTTGTAACCAGGTACTTTACAAGCTTTTTGTTGTAAGAGCTTTTACAAGGATCTACGAAGAGGTATTGAGTAGTAGTCTTATATTTTTTATTATTTTTTTATATCATTCTTAGAGTAAATATTTTTTTCTGTAGTGGGCCTACCCCTTCTGAACTCTCTAGGAACAAGTCTTTTATGAGTATATTCGTTAGCACTTTGTATGGATATAAAAGAAGGACTATAACACATTAGCTTGATTGTGGGCAGTTGATTATTCCCGCTCCCGTCATACCAAGACAAAAAAATAATTAATACTCATTCTGTTGCATGTATCTAACTTTTTTCACCTCCCAACCTCAATATCTCTTCGAAATCAGACTGTCTTTGCAGGATTGGGTAAACCAATCAAAAGCTGATAAAATGAAACAGCTTTTTTAAAAAATCCTCTAGGTTATATCTCTAAAATTAATTGTATGGTATTCTACCAAGTAATTTAGAAAATTATTCATTTTTACTTCATTATTTTCTTTGGCTGCTATGATATCCTAAAGTGTAGTCGCTATATTAATAGGAAATTCATCCTATATTCCAGAAATTGTGAAATGTTATCTTTCAGTACAGACAAATTTTGATTTTTCTTGTAAGAAATGAGGTTCTTGAAAAACTCTTTAAAATATCATTTCTCAACAAAAGATTGAGGTATGAATGAGTAATTGACGGCACTGAACTGCATTTTTGTTATTATATCCCTACTTCAATTACTGACTTTTCCACCTCACACACCCTGTATTCTGACATTTCAGGAATGACAAAACAATAACTGTCAACTGTCTTTCAACTATAAAATAATATTATTAGATGTGATTTTAATTTTTAATCCTTTATCTTTCAGGAAATACAAAATGAGACTGACATCCCAGAGAAGGATTTGATTAGAGCTCTTCAGTCATTGGCTATGGGTAAAGCTTCTCAACGGATACTTATCAAGTCCCCCAAAACTAAAGAAATTGAACCTCCACATCTGTTCTACATCAATGATTCATTTACTTCTAAACTGCACAGGTAATTTTAAATATCAGTATGTATAAAATGCATCTACAAATGGATTTGTAGTACTTGTTATTTTCAGTTACAAAATTACTTGGTTCATACCATCTGTTTGCCAGAGTTCAACCAGAGAAACTTAAAAATTGAAATTTACATTAAAGGATGAGCAAAATTAAAAAAAAAAACTTGTACCACTACAACCCATGAAGGGTCTTGGGTTTAGTACTTTGTAAGGAAGTGCTGTTTTGATGCCAACGGCCGTGCAGGGAAGTGATTGGGCCTGGATCATGCTCAACCGTCATGTTTCTCCCCTTAATCAATTATTTAATTATAAGTATCCACTTTATAGAGACTCACTGGGTGTGTCCCTAGAGGGTCTCCCGACCCCAGGTTTGATCCACAGCTGATGAAAAATTACTTACCATCAGCCAGATTCGAACCCGGGATCTTGAATTTAGGAAATCAGTACTTACCCACTTAAACTTAACTTGAGTAGAACTTAAATCATAATTGAGTTGAATATATAAAATTTTATAGTGAATAAAATGGGCGTATGAAGTTGTTAAATAAATGAAATAGTCATATAAAATTGTTGGTGTTAATTACTTAAACATAATTGAATAATGAGATATGAATAAAAAGTTTTTATAGATTAAAGTAAATTAATATATAAGCGTGGAATATGATAGTAAGAAATAATATTATTAATGGATCATTATGTATAATGTGTGGGGCAATAAAATACAAAAAACAGCAATATAATAAGATAACGGGAAGTATAATAATAAATTAAACTATTATGATGAATAAACAAAATGTATATATTTAATAATATATATATATATATATATATATATATATATATATATATATATATATATATATATATATATATATATATATATAAATATAACAAAAATAAATTTACCTTTAAAAATATATAAGTAACAAAAAAAAAAAAAAAGATTACTGAATGAAATATAGGATATGTTAGAAATAATAAAATACTAGTTGGCCCGTGCAAAAAATATACACAACATATTGTTAAATGATCAAATGCCAAATTAATAAGAAAATAAAATAATGCAACGTATCATAAGATAAAGAAATCAATTGTTACTTTCTCGATAAATATAATCGACAAAGGAAACAAAAACTAATTTAAAACTTTATTAATGTTTGGAACCAACATGTTTACAAATTTCAATAAGCTGTATCTTTACTAAAAATTGTCCGATTTCAATGATTTTTTTTTTTTTCCTTTTTGTAGGAAATTTAGTAATATTTTATATAATCATGGACATAACCATAGAAAAAGTGTGTAATTTTTGAGTTATTCGCAATTAAAATTTCTTTTCTTTCAAACTTTTTTGCCTGAATTTTCGGGTGATTGGACTATTTTTCCTGCCTGAAGGAGAAGGAAGCCTTCAAATTTGGTGGCTCAATCTTGGGATTTGGTGAAGAATTAATGATGATGTGGCTTACCGACAAAAAACACCTCCAATAAATGATATAAACTCTTTCGATCATAGGAGCCTCAAGTTGACAAAAAGAGACATGTATTCAATAATACATGTCTCATTTCGTCGACATGAGGTAATTGGGCAGTACTACAATTAATGTAAGTTTGTGTGGATGCTAATTTTCCTTGAGTTATTTTGAAAATAGTATGTTTTTGGGCTTAAGAACTCAGGGCCCGATAGTTCCAAAGGCGCTATCTGGATCTTGCTGTATGCATCAACATTTTCAAAACCCAATTTGTTCTGTATCAATCCACAGACTTACCACCTTTCTAGTATTGAAGAATAGCAAAATGTTTGTATCGACTTTTTTTATTTTAGAAAGAAAAATCCGGAGAGTACAATTTGAAATATCGTTACAAGATAAAATATTGTTTCTTATTTAGATATAATTTTATGTATGACCGCAACTCTCTCTCCAAGCCTATAACTAAAAACTATAAAACTAAAAAAACTTTTCTTACAATTACAAAAAAATTTTTTTTTTTTTTTATTTATTGATGATATTTACAACTGTATTACAAGTAAAAATACATTCAGTAAATGTGAACAAAAGAATATAATAGCATGAAATCATTTGTTGAGAAACTACCCACTGGTAGCACTCTAAAAATGTATTTACAAAAGGAGATCTTCTTTTCAGACGCCTCGGAGGGTTGTCATTGAGGGATTGAAAAGGAAGCAAGGTTAGAAACGAGAGGGTTAGGATGGTTGTGAAGTTTGTTATGGAAGGAAAGGTATCTGGATTGGGCCAGGTCAGAAACATACGGAACATTAAGGTCGTTATGGATGATTTTGTTTGTGACAAAGTAAGAAGCTGTGAGGATTTTACGAAGGATTTTGGATTGTAAGGATTGGATACGAGAGGAATTCGATGGCTTAGTGGAGCCCCAGAGCTCAATTCCGTAAGTCCAAATAGGTCTTATTGTAGTCATGTATATGAGTCTTTTGTAATTGACTGGGAGCTTAGAGCATTTGTCTAGTAAGTGCTGGAGTAGTCGGAAACGTCGAGCTGTTTCTTGTCGTTTCAGTCTGGTATGAGGATTCCAAGATAGACGTTTGTCTAAGTGGAGTCCAAGGTATCGAATTTGTTCAACAGGGATAAGTGGGGTATTATTAAATGATACTGTAGGACAAGAGGACATAGGTTTATGACGAAGGGTAAAGGTGATTTGATGGGATTTATTGGAATTTATTTTGATCCTCCAGTTTTGAAACCATTCTTCAAGGTTTGTGATGTGTGATTGAAGGGTTTGGGATGCAATTGATGGGTCGTTATTAATTGCTAGGACACATGTATCATCGGCATACGTGGTAATGACAGTGTTAGGATGGGTTGGGATATCAGCTGTATAAACTGTGTAAAGGATAGGACCTAGGATACTACCTTGAGGAACACCAGCGGACTGGGAAAAAAGGGATGAATAGGCATTATTATGATTTACTTTGAAGGATCTATCAGTTAGATAGGAACGGATAATGAGGAAGTATGTAGGGTGTAGGAATTTACGGAGTTTGTAAAGCAGTCCTGGGTGCCAGACTCGATCAAAAGCTATTACAAAAAATAAAATATTTGTTAGCTTTTAAAAGATGACGGTTTATATATGCCATTTCTGGGCTTCTAGAACTCGCTATTAGTCCGCTGATCTCATTGTTACCATTTTACATATTATTGTGTTAATAAATTATTCATACCTTCCTATTTTAATACTCCATTTTACTTATAATGAAAACAATTATTAGCTAAATGGTCCATTTGAACTTCGAACTTCTAAAAGGGTTGAAACTACACTTATTTCATACATAAAATTTCACTTATAATGGTTTATTTTTTTTAATAATGCTGTTTTTGTTTTCAGGGTCAAAATACAAACTGTGGCTGCAAAGGGTGAATCTGAACCAGAACGGAGAGATACAAGAAGCAAAGTAGATGAAGATAGGAAACATGAAATAGAAGCAGCTATTGTGAGGATAATGAAAGCTAGGAGACACATGGCTGTAAGTGAAAAATGATATTTAAAAATTTTAATTAATTAACTGAGGAGATTACTTTTTTATTTATCTTCTATCTAAGAGGTTCTTAACTAAGAGATTTTAAGAAGTTTGAGGTTGATTCATGAAACCAAAGGAATATGAGCATGCCCGAGGTTGCCCAAAAGATTAGAACAGGCTTCCATATGTAATATGAGCTTTATATAATACGGACTCCGACAATATTATGTACATATACATATTCAGTTTTCATAAATGCTATCATTGGTATTACTTAATATTATTGTATAGATTACAGCATATAAAAATTAAAATTTGTATGTATAAGGATAATTAAACAAATAAAAATATCCACAATGAAATGTAAATAAATATAGCGTCTATAATTTTTATTTTCTCTTCCCCTTTGTCTAAGAAGAGGGTCATAAGTGAAAGTCATGAGATGCATGCACTAGATTTTTTCTATTCTGAAATGATTTTGGAAATAACTAAAATGGGTTTCTTTATTTTACTTGTATTTTAAGTTTTGTTAATTTTAAACATATTAGCTCAAAATACAAATTATGAGAATACTTTGGTTATTAATTTTTTGTGGATTGGGAAAGGAAGTATTTCTCTGAATGTGAACAAAAAAACCTGTTTATTATTGCAATACAAAGCAAAGAGGATATTTTCTGATGGATGATCATGTCGATTTCATTAAATATAAGTGTACCTGGCTTAATATTTAATCTATGTTATTTTGACATTGTTATTATGAGTCAGATAACAACAAATAATAAACAATCCACATTTTACCTATTATTTTTATTTATTAAGTTTTTTTTATTACAGCATAATGTTCTCGTGTCAGAGGTAACTGAACAACTTAAAATAAGGTTCCTTCCATCACCTGTTGTAATTAAGAAGAGGATAGAAAATCTCATTGATAGGGAATATTTGGCACGAACATCCGAAGACAGGTATTGAAAATTTTATTTAATATATAATTGGTAGTTTGCTTTATAATAAATCTTTAAGTATATTTTGTTTTTCTTACAATTTTTTTGCCTTGTATGAACTTCGTCATTTATACATCATTCTGAAATTATATTTTTATGAATCACTGTTATATACCTTGCTATTGCCAACTGTCATATACCTTTATCTTGGTTTTATTTAAATGCTCTCTCTGGATGACGTTGATTAAACTTTTTTTTTAATTAACAAAATTGTTTAATATAATTAAGACAAAAATAGCAATTAGTTAAAAGCATTTCTTGCTGGTTTCCTCATTGCCCATTAAAATACTAAATCAGTGGGGGGAAAAATGCAGAGAAAAAAATCTGTTATTTCTTTATTATTAGGAGGAAGCTCATAAAACATAAAACATTTTTATGAACAGTATTAGAGAATACTTTACATTATCATGCCTTTTTTTTTTCATTTGTTTGTGTATGTAATTACATATTTTTATTAAATCCCTAAATGTTATTAATTGACATCTTTTTTTTTTTTTTTAGGAAAATGTACACATACGTTGCTTGAAGTCAGGCACAATTAACAGTAAGTAACTTTAAAATAAATTCATTCTTAACTCATTGATACATTGTTATTTTACTTGAAACGAATAACTAATTATGATACAGATTAGCATTATTCCCTAAAAAAAGTAAGATATGTCAAAAAATTAATATTTTTATAAATTATTTATATATATGTAAATCAGGGATATTCATGGACTTGTGATAAATGCTTAATGTGTTGTGGTTCTTAACAGTTAGCATGAATCTTGAGTGAACAACTTTGATGTGCTAACCTGCCAAAATTTTGGTTGATGTTGTACCGTGAAAAACCTCTATTCGGAATAACTTGTTTTAAGTGTGACAACCCTAAATTTATTAGATATTGAAAAAACAAAACAATTATTCTGGATTTATTCTGCACTATTTTGTTGCATTTCATTTCCCTTGAAACAAACTGTAAGAAAAAGGCGAGAAGCTCATAAATAATCTTACATGTGCATTTACAAAATTAGTACCAGTTTTAACAGACCCCAGATCATGTTAAAGTTGAATCTGCTTGTAGCCATCTTCAACATACATACCTTAAGTTGAATAAGATTCTTGATTTTAACATATTTAAGAGGTATACAATACTTAGCACAGTTGCATAAATACTCTTTGTATACATTTTATCAAGGAATGTTAAATGAATTTATTAAAATAAAATTAGTGACAAACGTTCAATTAAAGCGTGAAGCACATGTACAAAGAGTATAATTGCAAATTAAATTTCTCTTACTTCAGTTTGGGAATATTATTACTCTTACTTCTTTGAGTATTTTTTTTATTTCTTTAAAATGAACAATTTTATGCAGGGGCACCACACAACTTTCACTTACCAACCTTAAAATAGATAGGTATTATCATATGTAGAATAGTCAAAGTGAAAATGATGCTATAACTTCATTTAAAACAGTGCAATTAAATTAATGTTATCCCCCTTCTCATTGAATCTGTTTTATTGAATTTATACGTTTGCATCACTTTCCATTTCCTTTCACGACTATGTATAGTATAAAAAAAAAAAATACGAATGATAATGGAGAAAAATAGATCTTTTGGAAAATTCTAAGTTTTATCGGAAACATTTATCATGAAACTTGTCGAAAAAATAACTTAACGTTAGTAAATATTGAATATTATTAGGTTTATATTGATAGATCCTCAATATTTCACGTGAAAACCTTTTTAAAAAATTATGGGTAAGTTAAACTAATAATATGATAGCCCTGTACTGAGCAATATCGGGTATCTGTGAAGGAACAGGATTGGCAAAGGTCGGGCATTGTCAGCTGTTTCCGTATAGCTTCCAAACCTTGTTTCTCCTTTAATTTTTCAGCTATTTAATTTTTCTACATTCATTATATTTAACCATTTTTTGTATCTGATATCAATGTGAAATGCTTAATTATTTAAAGTTAAAGGTACTTCAGAGGGAAGAAAATTGAAAATTAGGCATTTAAACACTGTTAGAGAAGAGAACATCATTAAGAATAAGACCTACTGTTAATAAATTAATTTTATCATTTTATTAAATACCGCTTAATTATACGCTGGTATAATGAATTTAATCAAGCCTTTTTTTAGAAAAATGTGTAAAATCTATGATATAAAGTAACACTTCCTTTTAGCCAATTTTGATGAAAAAGTTGCTGTAACATCCCAGGCATTTACAAGCCTTAAATACTCAATTTCAGTTGCATACAACTTGTCTTTATGGAACTTGGTCATTTGGACTCAGGGAACCTTTAAACATATATTCCTGTTCGAAAGTTTTTGCCATCGCAATTCATTCCCTTTACTATATATAGAGAAAATTAAAAAATATACAAGGAAGTAAGAGCAATATTCATAACCCTAAAATTAACTATAATATTCTTTAAATTGTTAGTATCGCAAATAATGTTTACACATTTTTATGTATATGCAAAAGCTCTTGCCCATTGCTCTTATTTTTGTCTTGATAAGAATCTAAAATGCAGGTTTCAACTGGACAAATTAAAAAAAAATTGTTCTCTGTTACTGATTATTTTTAAAGCCCAGTTTTTAAATAAAATTTCTTGTGAGAGGGGTGATTTTTTTTACTTTCTAATAAAGCCTTTTACATCTTATTTCGCCAGATTACTCTTACCCTTGTTTTACGAATAAAGGATGTATTTTACTTTAATTTTCTCTTTATCTGCTTGTATCATGATATCCTGATCCTGATAATCATTTCAAAAATTGCTTATTGCTATTATTTATAAATTATAATAGCTTCCAATTTACTTAACGTTATCAATAATATGGGCAATTAAAAAATACTATACAAAACAAACATGAAAGAAAAAAAACTGAAAAACATGTGCAATTATCATTTTTTAATCATCTGAGCCTCATGAGCTTTTTTGCTGAAAATTGTTTTTCCCCTTTAACATAATGAAAATCTAAAAAAATTGTCAGTGGCTTGTTTCCTCTTATAGAAGTATTTTTAATTTTATAATCTTTATCTAGTCGACTATTCCGAAATGAAACAGTTTTACGTATTAAGGATATGTATACTAATAAAATTGATGGGCTTTAATTTTATTGTTTACATACTATTAGAAATATAGAACTTGTAGTGTTTGTTTGCACTCATGAAAAAAATTTAATATGTTTTTTAATTTTTATCTTTTTGATATCGGCTATTATGATATTATATATGGATAATTCCTCTTGAAAAATGTCATGGACCACAATACATTATGGTGGAACTGTTTATTCCTCTTTGAATGTTAGCAATTATAAATAAAAGAGTAAGGAATACTTTCAAAAAGAAAAACAAGTATAAATAAATTAGTTATTTTTTATATACTGCTGTTTTTTAAAATAAATTTTAATTTATATCATATTGTTATATGATATAAGTTATTCATCTAAATGACTTACATTAATTGACTAGAAACAATTAATTTTTTTATTGTAAAGTTAATAATGGAGGTAGTTTATTTTTTTTTAAGTATCAGTGTATATAACAATTGAATCAATGAGAATAAAAACATTACAAATCCAATTTTGACCATTCTGGAAAATGTTTTTTTTGTAGGTTAAAACCTGTAGAACTAGGCATTTAGCACAAGAACAGCCCACCAACAACACTCCTAAACTAATCAACCCTTATAACACACTGATAATGATTCACAGGATAATCAGACCTTTGACGAGAGATACCTCAAAATGCTGATTTGTGACATGTACTATTATCATTCTCACCGATTCAATTGTAACTGGTTAAAATAAAATCTGTTAGAAAAATAATTGTGTTCTCAAGCATTAACAATTAAACATGCATATTTTGTTTTACAATTTTATATTGTATTGTAATAATATTTTGTTATTATTTTTTTTTTTGTAGGTGAAACTTTGTGTGCAATCAATTTCCTACTCAGCACTAATCAATGCTCCTCCCTCCTGGGAAGTAGCATTTCATTTGTCAGTCAACTAAATAAAAGGAAATTTTCTCTGCTATACTGTTTCTATATAGTTGTTTGTTGCGTATCACGTTTTTGGGCCGGGCGTGACTGCGCTGACTGTGATAACAGACTGATAACGCGGAATACCCTCCGCAGCTGTGCCCAGATATTTCTCTCTTTTTTCCTGCCTTTTCTATCGAAAGACTTTTTTTATCCCTGTACATGCCATGAAGTGCGTCGGCTTTCAGTTTCTTTTACTTTTGTCCTAGCTCCGAATACCAAAACAAGCAATTAAAAGAAATATAAAACTATTAGGAATATATATTATATATATGAATATAAATAAAGTTTGTACAGATTATATTTATGATTATATTATTACTGATAATCTTTATTGTGCACTGTTGTCTGAAAGTGTTATTTATAAGTGAGTTGACTCAATTATAAATCACATCTTTGTCTTTATTATTTTTATTACAAAATATAACGCTGTGAATTTTTTCTTATTTATTAGGAGCCAATTCCAGATTGTTCTAACTAAAGATCATTTCCTTTCAATAGAAGATATTTATAGATATTTATTTATAATAAATCATTGTACATCAAAATGACTGTAAATAAATTATTTCTTGGTTTTATATGTCATTTACTTCCAACTATTTGATTCCTTTATCTCTGTTTATTTTCCTTACCTTTAGAAGTTACACAAAAGTTCTTATGGATCAAACTAAAAAAATATATAAATATTAAATAAGTTCTGAAATAAGAATATAATTATACTTATAGTAGAATCATTTCAGGAAAAATTACAACCATTTTAAAACTTGACTATTATCAGACTATGTTTTTAGCTCAGCTTGCCTATCTGTATTCAAATAAGTCTGTCTTCATACTTATTTTTGATATAATTTCTTCATGTTTATATTTGCATATAATTTCCAGAACTTTCTGAAAGAAGTATTTTGTTTTGTGAAAACTACTACATCTCTAGAGTCTTAAACATATCAGAATGTATATAGACTAGTAGATAAATTAAAAATATAGTTGGTTTTTTAACATGCTTGACGATTCAAAATAAAGATTTATATAGGACTACTATCTAATTAAACATAAAAATACAATTGTAGAAACACTGACTATGCTTAAAATAAATCAAGGGACAATAAATATATTTCTATATGTAATGGGTCTAGCTAAGAGCAGTTACTGTCCAACATGCCAATGCCTGGAGGATCCAAGACACATTTCCTTCCAGAGTAAAATATTGAAGATAGAAAGAAGAATAAGTTTAATATTGCAAGCTATTGACAATAGTATTAATTTTCTATGTTCAGTACAGACATAGATTAGGACAACGCAAAAAATAATAATAAATGTGCCTACATAAGCCTCTTATGCTCATTTAAGCTCCTTTGGTTTTAAAGTATTAAATTAGTTAAGTTCAAGTTTAATATTACTATTACGGTAATAGTAAAATTAAACTTGAACTTAACTAATTTAATACTTTAAAACCAACTCATAAGACATTTTCGGCAAAATGATTACTTACACTCATTGGCTTCTGGATGCTCTTTTGGAACTGTAGTAATTATTAATTATTACAAAACTGTAATAATCAACAAATAGTCTGACATAGTTCAATAGAGATTCAATTACTTTGAATATGATTGAACTAAAATGCTGATAAATTGTAAAGAGTTAATTAATGTCTTGAAATAGTTATAAAGAAAAATATATAAATTCAACAAAAAAATTTCTAAATATTGAAACTAAAAGAACCAATGTCCAAAACTTTGAAATGCCTAAAGAAAGATTGTTTCTTGGTGCTACTGTTGGAGACTTTAGAGCTTTATATCATCCTATGTTCTAGCCAAGTGTAAATTTTTAAAAATTGAAAGAGAGAAATACAACATTGCACGGCTGCTCAACTATATTGAGTTGCTAAATAACACAGCATACTCATTAATCAATAGATAATACTGTAAAAAATATATAAGAGAGAGTTAGGTCAGACCATTGGAATACATATCAGATATGCCAAGAATGGTTTATAGAATCAAATAGGTGGAGATCTAGTTCATATAATGTGGTGATGGAGGATTCTCAAGTCTAAAATAATAGTTTCTGTCATGGTCATCATCTGCTCCCTTCCAACACCGAGCCTCTGCAAGAAATTACTTGTATTAAGAGGGATACTTCCGAACCATAGCCTTTTAACTGAGAATTCTCTCTCGCGGAATTCATCTCTGTACTTTTCCTTCAGGTAAAGTATGCATTTCATATAAATTTTCTCTTTCTTTGCCTGTATCTTGAAATCCTGATCCTGATAGTTGGATCCACTATGATGATCCACTATGTCGCATTGAACACCAAAATGTCAATGAGCCTTTTATATCCAGCCGATATACTTGGAGGAAACATTTACAGTTCTTCATTTCAAGGAATTCGGCTATACGATATTATTGGTCGGCGAGTGACAAGGAGCATGTTATGTGAAAAATTGCAGCTCGGGTTTCTGACTCTGACACATTTGTGGCAGAGGAGTCCAACATTTTTGTTAACCTGGCTTCCGGCGCCTGATACTCTGCGGAGAGGATCGTAATCAATGTTTAATTTCATGGTGTTAATATTTTACTTTAAATTGATTTACTGAAAAATCGAACATAGAATACCAAATGATGGTCGGATTACTTTAGTTTATCCCAGCTGAAAAATTATATATGATTGTTTTTACTGTAGGAAAATTAGGTTTTGAGAAAAAAAAGAAAATCCTCCTTTTTTCCATTAAAAAAAATTGTAATTTGATAATTACAATGCTAATATTAGTAGAATATCACATCTCCTAAATATTGTCATTTGCTTCTGATACTCTCTGTATTTAGAAAGTAGGTGAATCAAGATTGTACCTATAGTCTCCAGAAGCCATTCTGTGCTTTGTCATAATTCCATGAGCTTAGGAAAGTAGGTAGGCAGGAGTAAGGAAGATAATGAAAGTTTATGGTAAGAGGTAACTGTAGGGATCCAGCCTACATAAGTTGGTTAGTAAAAGGTAAATTTCTAGCAAATGGAACCAGGTGTCCTGAATGTAAATCACAAAAAGAGAGCCAGTATGATCCTCAGATGGGTACTTCATTTGTTCAGAGTGAATATTTTCACCAAGAGGCATTTAAAAGTGTATTTGTTTTAAGTCCATCCAGAATACCTATTTATGCTAAATTCATTTAGTATTTATATGATCATTACAAAAATATAACAGTAAAAAAGCAAATATCTTCTTGAAGTCTGCCAGGTTCATTGGTTCCTTAATAAGGATGGCTGCCTCATCATAGTAGTACACAGCGGCACAGCTAAGGTCTCTAAACCTGCTGTTACGTAGGTATAATTTTATTGACAAACTGCATTAGCGCAATGGTTTGAATAATACTAGATAACAGGAAAAGATTTAAATAAAATAATCACAGACTACGTAAATAAATTAAAAATATTCAAATATATTGATAAAAAAACTAGCCTTAAACTAATTAATAATTACCACCAAATACCAAATATCCATGGACTGATAAAAACGCATAAAGAAGACGAACCTTGTTGACCAATAGTAGATGCTACTAGCGGGCCAACATATATGTCTAAATTCCAGAACCCAAGCTTAAACCAGTTTTGTAGCAATAACCCTTTTGATGTAAAAAAATCAATCAATTTAGAAAACAAAATAAACTTAAATTCAATAAAAGACGAGTATTCAATGTTTAGCTATGATAAAAAATCACTATTTACAAACTCACCATTAAAAATGGTCTACAAACTCATTTCTGAAAATTGGGGCAAGATTGAACCACACACCCCAATAAAAAGCAGGACGATCTTCCTAGAAGAAATCAGACTTTGTACCGAAAACGGATATTTTTCTTTTCAAAAACAGACCTATAAACAAATTTTCAGTCTCCTGATGACTTTCTATCAATCTATCCATATATCCTGAACCACATACTCGAAATAGCACATGCTTGAAATCGAATATAAAGCCATTATTATTAGTAAATTATATCGACGACCTATTGGTTATCCTAAAAATGGAAGATCATTCTACATTGGTCGTTAAGCTTAATTCTATCCATCCAAAAATAGAATTTACACACAGAATGGAAAAAATAACAGCATAAATTATCTAGACATGACAATAGTTAGAAAAAAGCAGAAATTATACATTAAATAGTTCAGGAAAACTATAACTGCAAAAAATATTCTCAAATTTTATTCTAACCATCCCAAAACACAAATTATCAATGTAGGTAACAATTTAAATTAATAAATAACAATTAATCAATAAAGCAACCTGAATTACAGATGATATATGTATGAAAGAAATTAAGCAACACATTTTCAATACATTAAAAAATAGTTTCTATCCAGCTAAATTAATAACAACACTGTGTTATAAAGCAATAAATAAATATAAAAAACTACCAATAGAACAAACTGACAAAAACACAACTCAAAATTGTCTTACAGAAAATAAGAATAAAAATGACAATGAGCTAAAAATCAACTTTAATACACATCGGCCCCCAAACCAAACTAGTCTCAAATGATTCTTTAACACGAGTTCATTAATTACAAAAAAAGATAACGAACAAAACCAAAATTCAGAAAATAGCAATATAGCAATATCCACAGAGCTGTTAAAACTTTAAACTAAAAAGCTTTAATAAAAATTGGGTAACTTTGCTCACGTCCGTACATTGTACACGTGCCCTCTTGTTATAACTAAATGAGCAATATTGTCGCCACGAAGACAGTTTAACATCATAGAATCCACAAAAATATGAATCCATCAAAATTAAGGAAACCCACAGGCCCAGTCAACACACAGCTTAAGGCTATGTTCAGGAACGCTGGTGGCCTAACTGCTGACAGAATGGAAGACAATTATTACAAAGGAGGATGCTGATCTATATGGGATCGTAAAAGCCGGCTCATCCACTGAAAATATCCAGTTCTACCAATTACCAGGATATCAAACTTATAAACTGCAGAGATCCAGGCAGGTTACATCAGGAATAATTGTCGCTGCTAAATCATCCCTCAAGGTAACCTTTTCAATTAAAAAGAAGATGGAAGAGAATGATAAATTGGAGGCTGTACAGTTAGATCTATGGAAAAGGATTCATGGCGGAGTTGTATTGGGCTGCCAGGAGCCGAATGGCCTAATAGCCAGCGGCAGATGCGTTTAATAAAAAAAAAAAAATATCCAGAAGTAATAACAATAACCAATTTAAATCCATAACATACATTGACAAACTGACATATAATATCATAAAAACATTTTAAAAAATTAGACAGACGATTTCAAATTCGCTCTCAAACCCAGGCACCATATACGAAATTTACTGACAAAGATAAAAGATCCAACACCTTTTCAGAACCATAGAACTATTTCATTTCGATTTATTCAATTTAATTAATTAAAAACTAACTTTAATTTAAAAAAATTTTATACAAAATATGAGACGAAGAACAAACTCTGTTCCAATTTACTATGGTTTTAAATAGTAAAATAAGAGAATAAGGTATGGTGTGAGAATGAAAATAATTGCATGACAAATATAATTTTTTTAATTGAATGTTTTATAGTTGACCATTGCATTATAAAGGAAGGAGATGGTCCAAGGTGGCGGTCATAAATAGGCTGAATAGTGGCAAAACTAATTTATTAAAAGCCAACGTTTCGAAGTGAAATTCCTAGCTGAACACACCTCCCTGAAGAAGACCTGCAAAGTTGAGTCGAAACATTGGCATTTAATAAAATAGTTTTGCCACTATTCAAACCCCGGTCCATCGCCATAATTTTTTTTAAAAAATTGTTAAAATTATTATTGATTGAATTGTGTTGTATTATAGAGATGAATATGGTGCAGGTCGCCGAAAGCTCTAGAAATAAAGTAATTTTAAAATAAATATAAAGACTATCATTGGTATACAAATATCCTGATCTACTAAGACATATAAAACAGTCTAAAATTACCTGAAAATCACAGTTTTTTTTTATTAATACATTTTATTTCATATTTTGGGGAACGTTCTCTCCATCATCAGATCATTTATTGTTTTTCTTGTTTGTGCAGTTCTTTAATTCTATGATGCTGTCATCAACATATGAAAGGTTTATTGTTAATTTTCTTTGATTGCTTTAGTCAGGAGTTACATGTGTTAGTTATACTGACCAACAATTGATTACTTCTGAGCAATTTGATTTGAACATACATTACATTTGAACTCAAAAGTAACCAATCATTAGTCAATAAAGAATATTTACTTTGACAATTAACAAAAACCTTTTTTATGGTGACAATGAGTGTGGGTGAACAAGAAAAAACAATGAATATTCTGGTGATGTGAAGAACGTTTTATAAAATGCTAAATAGAATGTATTAGTAAAATAAACTACATTTTAAAGAGAGTTAAATCACCAACAACACGATTAAAACATAAAACTAACCAACCAAAACAAAAATTAAGAATATTTGCTGGTAATCAAATCATACTTGTTAAAGGACAGAGAAAATGCATGATTATTTATTTTTTTCTTTTAATTTACTTCTGATGGATTATTGACAAAATATTTATTGGATATGTATTATAACATAGAAATGCTAAAAGTTATCTCTTCCTACCAGTGTAAATACTTCATTTTTTTATATAATCCAGTTCCATATTCAAATGTAATGTAAAACAATGTAAAGACCTTAAGAATGTTCCTAAATAGATAAATAGTAAAAAAATTGAAGATATAATAAATCATGAATTTTATTTATAATGTAAGGAATATCTCTGTAATATGGGTAATATCCCCATTTCTGAATATGCAGCAGAGCCCCAAAACCTTGGATACGTAGCCTGATTATATAAAAAATAAAGTACTTACACCAATATGAGGAAGAAATAACTTTTCTGAAACTATAAAGAAGCTAGAATTATCCATCCTAAATGGAGTATATATATATATAGAAAATAGGTAGGGTATATTTTATTTTTAACTGTTTCAATATCTGTCTACAAACGGTGAATTTGTTTGACTTACTTTTTTTTCTTTTTTTGCCACAAACATCTAAAAAACAACAACAGAATAATGTCCAATTTTTCAGAAACAAAAATAAATCATAAAATGGGCATAGAAAATTAATTTCTGTAAATTAATAAATATAAAGATTTAATTGGATACTATTAAATTTTACTTATCTTTAATAGCTCCTAGTTATTAAAGATTAGTTATTATTATATTAAAGATTGGTTATTATTATATGAGTTATTTATATTACAGTCAAAGGAATACCTGTGATTATATAATTAAGTTAAGGATGATCAATAAAGTTCAAAATATGGTTACTACTTTTATATTTTATTTATCCTTATTTAAAATATGTATATTATTATTATTAAATATTGCTGTGTAGTTTTAGAAAAAGGCTCCAAAACCCTTGCTGGAAACAATAAATATTTTGCACTAATTAATTTAAGAATCACAGTATGTTCTATTTTTCAACACATTCACATTCAGCTACTAAATGTAATAAGTATCTGCATGAAAAAATGCAAAAAATTGTCCCAAAAAGAATTTTTATTTCTGTAATTAAGTTTATTATTTTTTTAAAAAAGTAAACCTTTAAAATTAAATCCAAAATCTGCTAGCATCACATGCAAGAGAAGAAGCAAGTCAGTTTAGAAAATATAACAGTATCAAAAATTAATTATAAGACAAAAGACAAAAAAGCAATAAAATTATAAATCATTATAACTTAAAAACATGTCATATTATTAAGTATTTTTTAATATATGTTCTGAGATTAAATTGAATCTAATTTTAAATAGTTTCTTTAGATAATTATTTTGACAAATTAAATTATTTGTGATTGTTCTGATTAATATTTAATGCACCTTTGCTGAAATTTTTAACAAAATATATATTTTTTTAACTTTATTTATTCACACTTATCTAAGACAGCAGGATAACCAAAGGCAATCCTTGGAAAAAAAAAAAATGAAAAGTATTTTACAAACTAATTTGTGTTACCAATGCCACTCCAAAGTATTTGGAAAATAATGTTTAAGTAATTATTGGATTTTTCTTTTTATCATATAAATTGTCTTAAACAATTAATTTAATATTATTGATTAAATTAACATTGAAATTGAATAAATTTCTCGAAAAAATATATGTGCCGTGACCAGGATTCGAACCTGGGTTATTGCGGCCACAACGCAATGTCCTAACCACTAGACGATCACGGCTTCTTACTCAAGGTTGAACCTTACTCCCCTTCAACAGTAATATGATATTTAAAGGGAGTAAATAAATTTGTCAAAAATGTTTTGAATTTCGTTTTAATGTGGAAAACACTTGACTACTTCACCGTGTTTAAATATTCATAGACTTCCACATCAGTATTTACTAATTTGTACCCTTAGTCTTGATAGAGTAATTTCCATAGTTAGTTATAAAAAAAATAAATTATCTTCTTTTACTAATAAGTTTTAATTGTGACATTTCATAATAATATTTTAATAAATAGTACATAATATAAAGTAATAATACAAATTAAACTGTAGGCTGTCGCGTGGATTATAATCAATAATTATTAGCGCCCCACAGTGGTCAAAACTTAATAAAATCGGCATTTGTTCTTGCAGGCAAAATTTTGATATTTCCTTCATATTATGTTTGACATAAGAATTTGTATAGAGCATTTAAGTTAAGTACCTAATGGGGCAAAAAAGGAAAACATAATTGTTAGGCATTTTCCAAACTCATGCAAATTTTATGCCATCTCATAGAAAATTTAATTCTGAGAAGAAAATAATCTATTATTTTTTGGCGAAAACCTCTTCTGAAAAAGCTATGAAGAAAAATAACTAAAAAAACGTGCAAATTTACGGTTTTGAAATTGCAGTATCTTTTAAATGGGGGCGTGTGATAGAATGTGACCACGTAATTTTGTTGTGGATGAAACAATAAACAAAATCTATCTAATCTGGTTAGGTTTTAGTTTAATCCGGCTGAGACATCGACATTCGAAGTTTTGCATTTATTACTCAACACAACTTTTAAATCTTCCGCCTAAAAGCGTCAATAATTTATATATTTCATTGATTTATTCAATTCGTATACATTCCTTATTATGTTTATTTATGTATTAATATTTTATGTACATATGGTGGCACTTAAGGACCAAACGAGGTCAGTGACAACGCATGTGATTTGGTCACCGGAAGGAAAAGGTCAATTACAACCAACGAAAGGGACCCGATAAAACTTAAAGGTGAGTGAAGTTACTATTGCTCAAAATAGTTTTTAAGTTTTAAGCAACGTTAGAGAAGAATCAAAACCTAAAATAACACAACCTGCTCGTATGAATCCTACCCCCATACATTTAAATGATGTATAGAATTACTCAGAACTGTTCTCATACCTCCAAAATGTAGGCGGTGTCGAGTTTCAAGCTCAAAACAACAACAAAAGGTGCCCGTGTATATCCCAAAAATGCTCATATATACCGTATACTAGTGGCTAGTATAAAGCAGGGTGCTGATTTTCACACATACCAATTACATGAAGATCGAAGCCCCAGAATAGAATTGAAAAATCTTCACAATGCAACACCAGTAGGGACAATTAAATAAGATCTACTTACTTGGCTTTGAAGCCACTAACGTTGTGAACGTAATTTGAGTTTTCAATAGACTTTACCTATGTTCTTATGTTCATAGATATTTCAAAGGCAACCTTAAATGAAAACATTTTTGATGTAGCATTTTTATATTATACGAAAGTAAAAATTGAAGAGCCTAGAAAGAAGAGAATCATCCCACAATGTATTAGATGCCAGCAGTACGGACATACTAAAACGTACGGCAATCACGGACCGAAATGCCTGAGATGTGGCCTAGGCCATGATAGTGACGAACCCAAGAGAGACAGCCGCGAAGTGTGCCAATTGCGGGGGGTCACATCCATCAAATTAAAGTGAATGTGAAACGTTAAAAGAATTAAGAGAAGCCAGAAATCCTAGAAAAACCCTAACACACAAATTAGCGTACCTCCAGCAATCCATGAGTATCCGCCTCTACCTAAACCTTAGCAGTCTCACTCCGCTTCCTTAACACGGAATTTGCAGCATCCGAAGAGTTAATTGAACTTTGTTAACAGATATTTCACTTCTATACCGTCTCACTAATTTATATTTACCGATTCATTCCTCACGTAATAAAATATAATTTACTAGTGCATTTTTAGAAAAATGACCTCTTGTATTCAACATTTAGATAGGATATAATGAACAATGATGAATTGTTGGTTGTCAACTTGTAAAACAACATATATATACACCGGCCCAGTCATCAGTTTATTACCTATAATATAATAATTTATTGAACTCTTGAGTTGTTTTTTAAGTAAACGACAATATATTATTAAAAAGCCAATGAAGCTCTGAACCCCTTCATAATCATACAGATAATCAATATATTTATAAGATTGTAAGCGTCCGAAGAATGGAGCGTCCGTTTATAAGAATGGTAAGCGTCCGAGGGGTAGACCGAAGCGAAGGTGGGAAGACTGCATTAAAGCCGATCTGAAGAGACTGGGTTTGGACGGCGAACGGTGGAGGGAGGTGTGTAACAAGCGATTGGTGGTGTCGGCATCGAACCTTCGGGTTCGCTAAGCCTTATTATTATTATTATTATTTATAAGATTGTAGGTTATAAATAAATTTATATTACTATGGAGGTACCCCCCTGTTCCCCTAACGCCAATCCCCATTTTACATATTATATCGTACCCCATCGTCGCCCAAATTGTATAACTGAAATTTCTGTATTGTTCTGTAAAAATGGCGAACTTGCCTTTATCCATCTTTTGGCGTATATTTACAAATAGGAGAGTTTTAATTCAATTCCATTTGTTGAATTTGAACTTCCGAACCCAATTGAGCTTCACTTCGGAATATCATATTTTTATCTACGATAGCTCATGATTTTCTTTCAATACCTGCAACTTCAGTATCTACTGAGAGATTATTTTATAAAGTATCATTAGTAATTAGAAAACATAGAAATAGGTCAACTGATGAGTCAGAAGTTACTTTGTATTATCAGTTAATCAAAAGAATTAATATAAGTAAAATTTGGCTAAATAGGACTTCCTTTGACAAGTCTTAAGGCCAAAAAAAGAAAGAAAAGGAAAAAAAATATTTTATTTGCGAAAATTCTCGGAATTGGGACGTTTTCAATATGGAGGTCGGAAAACTTTGTCTATTTAATTAAGTACTAAAAACTCGTAAATACCCATTTGCTTTCCAATTTAATCGTAAGATAACTTGAGCACAAAGTCGAGAAAAAAGGTGGGCTTCTAAAATGTTTGCCCATTTGGCGTGACCTACACTCCAAAATTGACAAAATAACAAGGTTATATATACCAAATGGATCAATATTTTTGAAGGTCACCTTTTTTATCGACTTTATGCTCAAGTTATCTTACGATTAAATTGGAAAGCAAATGGGGATTTACTAGTTTTCAGAACCTAATTAAATCGACAATCTCCAGATTGAAAACGCCCCAATTCCGAGAATTTTCGCAAATAAAAAGGGGTCTGTACCACGGACTAATATCAGAGAAGCTTTGAGGAAAACGTTTGAAGTGTTTGGTTACACTATATTCATCTTTCACATTGCTTTTACTTCTCTCTCTCCACCCTCTAATTTTACATCATTATTTTAGATGATATATTTCGAAATAAATATAATAGTATAAAATTAACTCGTGCATTGACCGAATTAAGGTCAAAACAATCATAAAGATTTAAAAGAATATTTTTGAATTAAGCTAAAAAAATGTTTCTAGAAATTAGCCGCCCTCTAAATTCTACCATACAGAGCAAATGCACTCATCGCTTTATTCTGGTTTCGGTCCGGCTATATCTTAAATAAATGTGTATAAATAACTGTGTGAACCGACTTATCTATAATGTTTAAAAAACGTTGGAGGACTATTTAGGAATTATTTAGAAATTTACTTAAATATAATTAAAAAGTACTAATTTTGTTAAACTTCGTCCACTATTTTCGCTTACGCATGCTCAAGTATATTCTTTAAATTTAAAAAATGCCACGTCTAAAATTGAAGGTAAGTTAGTGGCTAATATACTAATGATGCAGTATTAATTTTATCCAATTCAGTCCACTTCCGATTTCGCTTAAGCATACGAAAATAAATTTTCCTTGACATACATGTATTAAAAAAAAAAACAACAACAGTTCATCACTTAGATTTTATTCTCAAACTACGAATCACAGACCTTCAAATAAAAGTAATTGTGTACGTAATATGGGGGGGGGAGAAGCTTTACTGACTCTTTTAGGCAGAATTTATTTTAGGCTATCTATTTCTTTTCTTCTGACAAATTTCCCGTTTGAAAGCAGTGGGAAGAGTAAACTAGCTCCAAACTTACTTATTTAAGTAAAGAGGGAGCTATGGGCCTAGGCTTTCCTTCTCTTGGAGCAGAAATTACGGTTTGCTCCATCTCTTCCTCCTCTCCCCAACACTTACCCCCAAAGCTCCCTTCCCACTTCCCACTAGCAATAAACGTTCCTTGCATAATTTGTTTACTTTGTTCCCTGAACGGAGGAATACGTTATCGTTTCCTACAAGCATTGTAGCTAGTAATCGTGCTAACTCTTGTGTAAGAAAAAGCATTTTTTTAAATAATTGTATTTTAATGAAATGGAAAATAATAATAAATAAATTAAATAAGAATAAGATAATCCACTCAAATTGAAAATGGATGACTCGAACATGAATAGATACGTAATCGATTTTCATTAAAATATATAGTATTTTTAAGGCCCCGAAAACCTAATATCGAAAAAATCCCAAATATTTAATTATATTGATACTTAATATATTTGCTTCCGACTGCTCCAACACTTACTAGACAAACGCTCTAAACTTTCAATTAATTACAAAAGACTTCTCTACTTAACCATAATAAGACCTATATGGAATTGAGCTTTGGGGCTCTACCAAACCATCGAATTCCTATCGTATCCAATCCTTACAATCCAAAATCTTTTGTAAAATCCTTAATGCTCCATATTTTGTCACAAATAAAACCATTCATACCTATCCTTTGAGCCAGATATCTATCCTTTCATGATAAACTCCAGTCCCATCCGAATCCACTTGTTTCCAGCCTCCTCGATTCCTGATAATCCCCCTAGGTGTCTGAAAAGGAGATGGCCTCGTGATCTTCTCACCTAAAATTAAATAGGGAGTGCTACCACCGGGCAGTATGTCTTCAAGTCAGTTCATGTCATGACTTCTAATGTATGCATTTTTACTAGTTGTATTGTTTATACATTTGTAAATTTCATTAAATAAATTTTAATGGAATTTAACATTAAATAATAAATGGATATACCTAATTAATTTACATTAAAATTGATGGTATTTTTAAGAAGTACGTCTCAGAAAGCCTAATAACACACATTGATTCCGATATATAAATCCGAAAAGTTTAAATAAATTGATACGTTTCCAAGTCTTTAGAACCAAAATTCTTCCTTACATCCACTCTGTTAATACCAGGGGCCTATTTCATAATAAAGTACTAACTTATACTATTAGTCTAGTAGCTTGTACTTGGTACTATTTCGTTTAATAAAAAAAAGGTTCAAACTACAAGTTGTAAAATAGAAAGTACAAGCTAAATATTGTTATTATCACGAGTTCACAGCTGAAAGCAAGGTTAACTCCACTATGTTCATGATAGTGTGACATTATTATGTGAAAACTAAGATCGAAAAATAATAATAAACATGCAACTTAATTAAGTTGCAATGTTTATAAGCAATTGCTGTTGAGACCAATTCATTCAATTTTTGACTATGTTGAGGAAACTCAACAACATTTTATAGGTTATTATTTCAAAGATTACTCACTTGGAGCAACTGATCCGTTTTCCCTTCCCTGGTTTGACCCCAGTTATATTATTAAAACTTTTGCGGTATATTGAAAATTTATATATGAGAAGGAATTGGTCGGTGGGTGGGGTCAAATAAATACCAAATTTATACCAACCCACCTTGCAGGTCTTCTTCAGGGCGTGGCATGTGCCTCCAGTAGTGCCACATGCCATACCCTGAAGAATCTGCAAGTTGGTCGAAACGTCGGCATAATTAAAAATACTATTTTTTTTTTAATTTAGTATTTATTTGACCGCATCCCCCGACCAATTCCTTCTCATATTATATCACGGTCAACCATATCTACATCATTGAAAATTTATATCAGTTACTGTTAAGTAATTGACTGAATAATACTGGTAGGCCAGAGAAACTGCCTTGCCGCTCCCCTCTACTCTCCCTGCTGCCGGCACCTTTGATTTGTTTTAATAACGAATAAAATGTTTACGGCGAGTTAAGATATATCTTCATTTTCATGACTAATGATATTATGAGATTAATATTGTCATCACAAAAATTAATGGCGGACCAATTAGCTCCCCTACGATAGTGTAAAGAGGGTGCGATAAAAACTTTTGAAGGGTCCAAACATTAAAGTCGTCTCTGATCATAGTGTATAGAATAAACTATTTATTGTATTCTCTATTGTCCTGTTATCACTTATTCGAGTGAAATGAAATTTAAAAATTATTTTATTTTGGGATTACAGTCCTTTAAGTTAATTAGTTAATTATGAACACTAGTATGGCTTAGAGAAATACAAAATGGTGCCTAGTTAACTGTTAATTGCAATTGCAATTGTAGAACTAATTAAATTATACAGTATAGATAAGCAAGTAAATTTTACATGTTTGCGGAAGTTTGAATATGAAATAGGAGGTAGAATAGGAGTTGTTTGAAGGAATTTGTGGACGAGGATTGGCGTTTGGAGTTAGGTAGAGTTCTAAAAGGAGGTAGCACGAATGACGAAGGATTTGCTGAAGGAGTAGTTTTATGGGAAGGGATATATAGATGAGTTTAATCTATTTATTTTGGATTAAATACTTCTTATTACTTTCACTTACCTATATATGAAATAAATAGTAAAGGAAAGTATTGCGATCGTGAAAAGTTTTGAATTTCAGTTTTCAACGGAAATATACGTTTTGAGGTCCCCTGAGTCCAAATAAAGAAAGAATTTGATTATTAATTAAAGGAGAAATAAAAAATCGTAACAGTTGTAATTGACCGCATCCGAGCTCGCCCGAAAGATTATAACAGACTTCCATACGTAACATGAACTTAATATAATACGAATTCCGACTATATTATATAAATATAAATACGCAGTTTTCCTAAATGCAATTTTTGGTATTATTTAATATTTAATTGTATAAATTACACCGATATAAATATTAAAATTTTTATATACAAGGGTACTTATACAAATAAAAATACCCACAATGAAACATTAATAATTATAGCGTCTATAATTTTTACTTTCACTTCTCCTTTGTCTCAAAATATTTATTTCGGCTAAGAGGATGGTAAGTGAAAGTTGTGTGATGCGCGCACTGCTCCAGATTTTTTAAAAATAGTTCTATTATTTTACATTATGTTTTATATTTGTTTGAAATATTTTTTTAAAAAATACGGTGGTTTGTATGAAAAAAGAAACATTCTACATCAACTTGTTAAATTACATTTTATTTGCTTGAGATTTAACAAAAAAGCAACCTTTCTCTCACTTTTTAAATGTATTAATATTAATAAATTAATATGTTATTATACGTTAAAGTATTGAATTCATGTAGATAGGTAAATAAAATAAGAGCCGGAGGGGTAATATCGGTCTAGTGGTTACGTCACAGCTCGATTCCTCTCTACCATTTTCCCTCCGAGTGAGCGAACCTGGTAGTTCTATAGACCTTGGCCAGCAGCGCTTATAGAACAAATTTGTTTTTGCTAACGTGGGCTTGCTAGCATTATGGGTCTCTAGAAGTAAATCCGAACCTGAGGAGTAGAATAATGTGATTAGCTCTTATTGAGGTATGGATGGATTTGACGACGACGTGCAAAAAACAATTGAGCTAGCGGGTGAAGATATCACACGGTTGGAGAGGTTTCATTTAAAGATCCAATTTGTGTAGGTTCAGGAGCAGGCGGGGGCTTCATGGGCAGGCCCGCCCACCTGCCAGCTACTCACTATCCCTAATTAGATGACAAGAGCAGGATGCTTATTCTCAATCAGCTCAAGTTTTTTTTCCTGTTTACAGCTATCGGCGCTTAATGCCTGATTTAAATTTAGAGTTCTTTTCCAAAAAACTTGAGCTAGGCAATCACGAGGACAATCTATAAGTGAATAAACTGCCTCTAACCAATCAACCTAGTTCCTATTGTTATTTATGATGAGTGATGATTCATTTTGGAGAGTACGGTTGAATTGAATCTACTTTAAAAAAAAACTTTAATCTCGATCACAATCGCTTTGGCTGTTGTAATGTTCTTTTTTAAATACCCTGTCATAATAGGAATAGTTAGTGGCCCATGGGAATAATTCGCAGATTATATTGTTAAGTGAAGGGATAGCAAAATAATATGGAATAAGTAGATCCTATTTGAGAGAAGATTTAATTGTGTTATTATTGGTCGATTACAATATTTCATTTAACAGAATAGACCAAAATATTTGGGCAAATCACTTTTTACGGCCTATTTTGAAACGCTGACGTGGAAGGTTATATTCAAAATAAGGACTCGATCATGAGATTTTTTTAATTATTAAGAAAAATAAAATGTACCAACAAAAAAATTCCTTTAAGAAATAATAAAGTATATTTCAGCCAGGAAAAAAACGATAGTAAATGCCAGTATCTTCTAAGAGGAAGAAATTATTACGTATTCCAAATCTAATAGGCTGTATCTTTGTTAATAATGTTCTGATTTTTGTTTATTTTGATCTTTCCAA
Organism: Nezara viridula; assembly: GCA_928085145.1. Lineage (NCBI taxonomy): Eukaryota > Metazoa > Arthropoda > Insecta > Hemiptera > Pentatomidae > Nezara > Nezara viridula. The sequence continues at coordinate 205,767,543 of OV725077.1, read as the reverse complement.
TAATCATGGGCACAGGCGGATCTACGAAGGGAGCTTTCGGGCTGAAGCCATCCTCCTCCCTCCCAAAAATGGTGAAATGTAACCATGTTTTATGGAAAAAAATATTAAAAAATTATCTCTCAAAGTATTATTGTTCGTGTAATTACATTTAATAGGACTTCAAGAATCAATTATACACCATTTCATATGGGTAGTTAGTATCTTTCTTATTTTTAAAGGTAATTATCGTTATATATATATATATGTGTGAAAAAAAAAAAAAGCTTTCGGGCTCAAGCCCCACAAATTTAAATCCTTGATACGCTTGTGATCCTCGGTACAATCGAGAAAAAAATGTGTCCTTTGGAGTTATTAGTAAATAAAGTTTATTTTTCTTCATAATTTATTTCCCAGAAATTTCGGAAGAATATGATCATTTTTCATAAGTCAAGAAGATCTTCAATATGAGGGGATCAATCATGGGATTTGATGAAGAATTGCATGGATTTTGCATCTAGGCCCTATCCCATACAAGAAAAAAAATCTACCCCAATTTGATGCAACCCCCTTTTCATGACAAGGTTATTGGGCTATCCAGGCTGTTGCTCAAAAAGATTTCCTGTCTCAAATTTCCCAGTGTAGTATCTCATCGACTGTATTATATCGAGTGTTTTGAGCCTTGGCGGATGTTCAAAGTTTATTAAAATTTAATTGAAGAGAAGGATGGTTAGGGTGATCAATCAAAATAAAATAGTAAAAATAAATAATTGTGTTTATTTTTACATTCGCCTACGTTTCAGCCCGAAGTTCGGGCCTTCATCAGGGAAGTTATATGAACAAGCGTAGACAGACTTGAAATTTAATAATATTTATATCATTTAAAAATATTAAAGAAGTAAAATTGTTTTTTTTCTTGCAGTTTCTGGTGTTCAAAATCGACTGTGCTATCAAAAAAATAATTCAAGTTTTCTAATGAAATTCTGAAAATGTTGAAAATAATGGTGTGTCTTTGTCCGCTGGGATACTGAGTATATATATTTTTAATGTTAACACTGCATGAAATCCTGAAAATCTGATTGTTCCATGAAGATGATAAAGATCTCTTTATGCGGGCCAACTGCAAACAATGTGGCATTCCAGCTAACAATTCTCAGTGGGAGAGCCTCTTTTTCGCACTGTACCCCCCAGACGGCCCTGTGAGTGCCCTAATGCTCAACATCCAAGGAGGTAAAACTAATTAGAGGGCTGGGAGAGAAGACAAAGTGGATAATCAGATCAGGAAGGCGGGGCAAACAATCCTCCGGGGGCCCCTTTGTTACTCCAGAGGCACAACGGCCCTGGTTATTCAACATTGTCATCTTCACCGCTTGACCATAGCAACAAACCCAAAGAGAATTTTCCTGAAAAGATAAAAATATAGAGGATTCTATAAGGAACAAAAAAGTCTTCTTTAATTTTTATAGATTTTTTTTTAAATAATAAATGTATAAGATGTGGTCCAAAACAAAAATCTGTACCCGCATCACACAACTTTCACTTACCACTCTGCATTGAGTAGAAATATTAGTGTAAACTACCTAGTCCTGTCATAGATAATGTTACAAGGAAATATATACAGATTTCAACAAAAAAATTATTTTTTTCAAAAACTTTATTACAAAATAAAATGTATATTTATAAAGAGTAAAGCAAAAAAAGAAATTACTCAAAATGTCCCCCTTTTGCCTTGACTAAGGCATTTAATCTCCGTGTCCAGTCATCAATAGCAACACGCATCACTTCTTGAAGAAAGCGCTGCTCGGACCAGAGATTGTTTGAGGCTTTCCAAGTTAGGGTGTGCTCTTTAGCATGCCATCCTCTCCAGTTCGGACCAAAGTCGATAATCTAGTGAGCTGAGATCAGAGCTTCCTGAGGGTCAATCCGAGCCAGAGATGAACTCTGGAATGTTCTTTAGCAGCCACTGCAGTGTTGACATGACCTTGTTAGCTGGAGCGGAATCTGCTGGAAAAACCCTATGACTTCCAGCAAAGAATCATCTAGAGGCTTGACATATTAAAAGTCCCTACTCGTTAGTGGTGAGTCAGATGTGAGGGGGGGGGAGGACATCTAGGTCACTTTTTTAGGGTATTCGCTTAAATCAGGAAAACTATCCATCGCATCGACAAAAATGTTCTATACTCACTTAGTTTCCAAAATATCCGTCCATAACTATCACTAATGTAAAAAAAGTTTTTTTTTATCTCATGTTTTTTTACTATATTTGACAAGCTAACTCTTGATTGCTTATTTCTACGATTAAGTCGTAGAGAAAAAAGTTTTTAAAAATCAAATTTTCTTCAAGAATATATATTATTTTACTAGTTTATCACCAACGGTTCAAAAGTTGAACCATTTTTTAACTTTAATAACGAGACTTTGCCAAAAAATTTAGTTTTTATATTATTCGTTATTGCTCTAACTCTCTATACATCTCTCTCTCTCTCTCTCTCTCTCTCTATATATATATATATATATATATATATATATATATATATATATATATACACACACACATAATACATACAATAGCGTATATTATAAAAATTATTCTTTCTGCGAATTCACGAAATCGACGTATAAAGTTATAATTAATCTAACTTTTGAACCGTTCAAGATAAACTAGTAAAATAATATACATTCTTGAATAAAATTTAATTATTAAAAACTTTCTTCCTCACGACTTAATCGTAGAACGAAGCAATCAAGAGTCAGCTAGTCAAATGAAGTAATTTTTTTTTCCACCTTAGCGATAGTTGAGGAGGGATATCTCAAAAACCAATCGAGATAGCGATAAAAGATTTTTGATCAATCCTATTGCAAATTTTATCAGCTTTAATTTTGTATAAAACATCTTTGTCGATGCGATGGATAGTTTTCCTGATATAAGCGAAAATCCGAAAAACAGTAATAAACATGAGGCCAACTTATTTTTTCAAAATTAGCCATAGTTGAGGGCGGATACCTCGGAAACTAAGCGAGGTAGCGAAAAAAGGTATACAATAAATCATATTGCAAATCTTATCAGCTTTAATTTTTCCCAGGTAATCCTCAATTAATATGAAATTAAAGCTTACTAAACGAGATTTTTTTCTAAAAGTGGGTTATCTGTTGTAGAGGATGAAAAAAAAATCATGGATAATTTATGATTTCTTTAAAAGCTGAACTACGTTTAGTTAAGCAGTTATAAAGTCCTCGTTTAATGATTTTAACATTGATAAACTTTATTTTCATTTGAGTAAATTTTGTCTATTTTACAGAGAAGCAATTGTTAATTATATAAAATTAGTCAATCTTTAGTTATCGCTTCCTGTTCAACAAAAAAACGTGATACTTAAAAAAACACTAAACTTAAATTTTCCACCTTTCTGCCGAAAATCGGAACAATGTTTATATTAGTTTATATTTTTGTACCTCAAGAGGTTTCTGCTATCACTCCTATAAATATTTCCCTTTACTTATGAGACACTCTGTATAAATCAAATTAAAATTAAAGTAAAATCAATCTCTCCTAGCTTTAAACAAACTCACCTTATTTGAATTTGGCGAAGCTTCGTTAAGAAAAAAATCATTTCTGTATCGTTTCACTAATTAATATTTACTAATTCGCAACTCGCGTAGGTTATTAATAAATACAATATAATTCATTATATCATATTAATAATATTCATAATTCAATTCTACTTTTAGAAATATGGTCCCTCAAATTCAACATTTATAGGTGTTGATAGGACTATAGAACAGGATAGAAGGGTTGTTGGGTGTTTGCAAAGTTATAGAATGAATTTTAGGTGAAGGAAGAGATAACGTTTAATATTGTTTTGTCAGATTTGTGCCGAATAGACATGAACTTATTCTTTCGCAGATATGCACTCCGTAGCGCTAACAATGTTTGTCATTATTAAAAAATAATAATGCTTGTCCACAACCCGTGGCACTCACTTAGCCGCGACGCACAGTGGGACAAAAGGCGGGTTTTCGTGGACATGGGCATAGAATTCGTAAATGACATCAGATTAACTTGATATTTAGTATACTAATGTTTTCAAGGCCAAGGAACACGAATATGACGTCAAAATTAGAAAATTTCCACGAAAAGCAAAAAAATCCCGGTTTCTTTATTTAAACCTGAGATTTTTTTAATTTGACAATAAATTAACTTCGAAAATGATAGAGACCTCATAAAACGCATAATTTTAGATATCTTTTTAATTTAATGTTACTACTGTCTATATTACTACATATAACAGTTATTTTAATATATTTTTTTTTAATTATAAAAACACAATAAATCACAAAATATAATTATAATGTATGTATATGTAATAACTTCAAAAGTGTATCGTTTATTAATTATAAATATTAATTTTATAATAGTTCTTACCTATGAAATGATTAACATTTTATTTTATTTTTTTACAAACAAATTTAAACACCATCGATAATATTCTTTTGAACCATAGATACTTCCTCATATTTTCCCACGAAAAAATATGTAATTTTTTAAATTAATTTTAAAGATTATAGTAACAACAACTGATGCAAATGAATTCATAAAGATTCAACCAAATGCTATCAGATTCGATTTACCGTTAAGAAGTTATAACGATATTTAAAAAGAATAAGAGTTAGGGATTGAAAACAATTATATTTTATTACTATCAGGCAGTAATCTTTGTGGAACAAATAAATAAAAGTTGTTTTTTTCCTTGAGGCCGTCTTATACGGGTACCCATTGACCCCACCTTTTATTTAATTTTAAACATTAGTTCATTTAACGGTATTGTGTTTGTTTATTTATTTAGATTAGAGCGAAGATGTAGGATGGTAATGTACAGTTAAAAGAATAATATAAAAGTTTAATTCTTATCTAGGTAGACAGAATTAAAATTTTAAAACCATGAAAACGAAGATCTAATATTTGATGTAATTTTTTTTATTATTTTGGTTTGAGATCTGGTATTTTTCGAAACAAGTAACTACAGAACCTTATTTTCTTAATGTTCAATACAATTCTCAAAACTAAATTTGAGAGCATGTCTAGTTAGTTATAGGAGCTATTATTTCATACCTAGAAATTGTTCGAACATTTATAAATACAAATATAATTTTAAATATATTTTAACTAACTTCGGGTGGATCATGGCGGTTTAAACAAATACGAATTTATCTGTGAAAATGACTGCTAAAAAGTTGTGAGAAATAAATTTTCCGGAGGATATCAGAGGTTTTTTTAAATCGCATTATTTGAAAAAAATGTATTTAAAAACACCTATTTTTGTTAACAAAAACCAAAAAGAGGTTGGAAGTAAAACAAGTTTTAGAAATGAGGAGTTGGTCGAGGAGGGAGGGGAATAGGTGCGGTAAAATAAATAATAAATTTAAAAAAAAATGTTTTAAATTATAATTAATTAATTAAAGAAACTGTTTTTTAAAAATTTAGTATTTATTTGACCGCACCTCCTCTACCCCCGACCAACTCCTTCTCATATTATAACACGGTCAACCATCTCTACATCATTATCAAGTTTTAGAAATGATTATATTTTATTTCAATTAAGCATGACAGTAAAAAGTGTATAAAGTTTCAAGAAAAAAATATCAACCATCAGCTTGAACCAAGCAGTTTTACAAAACCTATAAATCACGCGAAATTCCACAAATTAACTAGATTTTCAATTGAGCTAAATACTAAAAACAGTATAAAACGTTCCTTCTGCCAACTAAAAATATTTTCACAAACTGGCTAAGGCATCAATTAAACAGTTTATTTGGTTTTTAGAGTTATAATTCTTTTTTTTTTCTATCCGGTGTCGCAGGTTTTCCATTACTCGGCCCACTGTACCGCGTACCGAACGCCCCACACACGCAACACCTCTGAGAGTATCTAGATCGCAAAAGAAATGTTTAATGAAACTGAAATAACGTATTATTAAGGTGCATATCATAGGCACCGATACTTCGAAGATATTGAAAGAGAGATCGCGTGGTATACTTTACCGTTCTAAGACAATTTACACTCGTGAGAATTTTTTTTCATCTCTCTCCCAAAATTAAATTTATTCCTTAAATTGGTTTATATTACTAATATATGATAAGTATTTCATTAAATGCATCTCTAATTAAATAGCTTTATTAATAAGGTAAAATTAATTATTTTCATATGCTTGTCAATTCTTTTTGCTTTCTCCCTACCCAAGGTAGGGTAGCATTGTATTCGTGTGAGAGGTTAAAAAAAAATTTGAGCTCAGAAACGAAAATTTCCACTCGCGTTTTACGTTTCAGACATTAAGAAGTAAATTTCGATGTCTGCCTGTATGTAGTCAAATCGATTTAACGGGCATATCACCTATTAACGTTTATCCAACATTCATGAAATTTTCAGAATTTGTGCGGGTTGGTGCCATGTCAATTTTATCATATTCCATCCAGCCCTTCCGCTTACGCATTTTTGTAGATATGCCAATATTCCGTAAACTGCTTATTCGATTTGCCTCAAAGTTGGATAAAAGGTAGGTATTTGTGAAAAAAAATAATGTAGGATCAATTTTATTGAATTCTGTCCATTGCTTTCTTTTATATATGCGCAAAAGTGTTTACTTTGATAAGTCTATATCTCTAAAACCGCAAGTTAGATTTGGATCAAATTTGAAGAGAATTTAGGGATTCGTAAACGTGGAATGAAATAGGCTTCGATATTATAAAATTCTAATAGAAAAAAATACTTCCGCTTTAAGATCAGGAAATGTTATATTTGATATGCCTATAGTTTGAAAACAGCACATCCGATTTGCCCCAAACTTGGATGAAATTTGGAGAACAGTATTTAGTATCAATTTCATTGAATTTCATTTAATAATTAAAATTAATATAAATAATTGTTAACAATATAATGGCTTTGAAATGTGGAAGGCATTGATCATATGGAGTGAGAGTTAGGTTATTACAATATTGTTATGCGGTTATAAAATTTTAGGTTTTATTCAAAAAATTATTTTATACTGTATTATTTGGTTGATTCCAAACGTTACTGACATGGCCCTTATTGCTGCTACTTAGATTTCGTGTAATTTTCAGTAAATTTAAAGTAATTCTTACTCTGAATATTTAAAAAAAAAAAGTCTCATTTGTGATTGTGTTTATTTCCATTGAAGTTCAACCAGTTCGTCTTTTTTGACTGAAAAGTTCTATAGTTTTCGTTTATGGGTCGTTTTGGCTGTCCCGTAAACTTGTGAAGCATAGGTCCACATGGGACTACTTATGGATCCAGGATTTAATATTTGGGGGGCTTCAGCCCGAAAACTTTTTTTTATATAAATATAACGATAATTACTCTGGCAAAAAATAAAGAAACTATATGAAATGGTGTATCAGTGATTTTTGAAGTCCTATTAAATGTAATTACATGAGTAATAATACATTAAGAGATACCTTTTTAATATTTTACCATCTTCAGCCCGAAAGTTCCTTCCCCTCCATCACCCGTAGACCCTCCTGTGTTATGTAGGTAAATGTAAGTTACATAAATTAATAATATAAATCAATTACATGAATATGTCGCCAACTCTCCAGCTCCATCTAGTGTTGCAGGAGCACACGTAGGTTGTACGGCACACGTAGAGCCGTAGGTTCGCGAACCTAGTTTATACACGTTGTTATATACCACAAGCGGATCGAGGATTTAATTTTGGGGGCTTCAGCCCGATAGGTTTTTTTTTTCATATATATATATATATATATATATATATACATATAACGATAATTACTTTGAAAAAAATAAACTACCTTTATGAAATTGTGATCAAGTGATACCTTAAGTCCTATTAAATGTAATCACAGGAGCAATAATACTTTAAGAGATTGTTACTATGTTTTTCCATAAAACAGGATTACATGTTACTATTTTCAGGGAGCTTCAGCCCGAAAGTCCCTCCCCCCCCATAGATCCGGCTGTGCAGTATACATTTCGTTAAAATCGACTTACTAGAAGTACCATCTTATATAGATGATTTTACATGTTTTCCTAAAACGGCTCTAATGGTTTTCATAACACTTGTTGGTATATAAATACACAATTAAATGGTATTTAATGTCAGATAGTTCTTACCCTTGGAGCATGGATGGCCGAGAGGGCTAAGGTAATTGAACTACGTAATTAAAGTTAAGCAACGTTCAGCATGCTTAGTACTTGGATGGGTGACTATCCATAGTGGAAAGACACACTGGTTGAGACTTTTCTCTCCGGGTATGTGAGACCCATCAGTCTACTGGAAGAAACTCACACCAACCTGGTGTAGGACTTATGACCAAACTCTGTGTACTTAAATCAGGAATCCTAGGATGACAGTAGTTCCCCTGAGCTTTAGTCTCTGAATGGCCTGTTTCAGAGAAAGAAATATAGGTCCTCCTACCGTCACTGTCCTTGAAACTGAGAAAGTCTGCAGAAAGGACACTGCCAGATTGGCCTCTAAACACAGGGATTGGTCATGGAGCCCATAGTCTGTAGCAACGTGAGTTTGGGTGATTCCCTCCAGGCTATCTGTGCTTTCACAAACGACATATATACTGCTGTAGAGAGACCACATCTCGCGGCCAAAGATCTATATGGTCAGTAGCAACAAAAAAAAAAAAGTTCTGGTTCTTATTGAAACAATTAAGTCTTTCATTGGAAATAGCCCTAAAATATGGCTTTGCAATAACTGTGAAAGAAATAATTTAGTTAAATAAAGGAGAAATATTTTCCTCTGTTGAAAAATATCCCATCGTAATTTGTGAGGAGCACGCGACAGAAAATATTTTAAGCTGTTTACAGGTTGACTAAACTGAGGTAATAATTATCTTGAATAGCTTTAGCTGAGATAATAGAATGAAATATTAACTAACCTAATTTTGTTAAAAATCTAATTATTTAAGTAGGATGGTGTGGTCTACCAGGTTTTTATTATTGGTACATGAAAATTTTATTTGATGTAGAGATAGTATTTTTATGGTCAAAATTCAAAATTCCACCATTTTATTGATAAATGAAATTTTAAAATTTATAGGTTCAAAAGTAATTTAAATTAAACATACCAATTTTTTTTTTTTACAATATTGAATCTGAGAATCATATCAACTTGTAGACTTGAAATTAAAACCGCAGTATCAAATGTAAATTATTTTTCCATTGTTAATGAAGATGAAGATTACATAGTGAAAATCATTATTTAATTCAACTTATTTTGAGCAATATAATTTATTATTTTTAAACTGATCTGTTTCCAGTCTCAAGTCTTCAATTTTCCATAAAGTTAACCTTTTTGGCAAGTAATATCATTAATTCAAGCTTTTTACATTGAACGGTCCCAATTATTAAAAGCAGGAATAGGAATCATATTGATATAGTATACAAGACATATTAATAAACAAAAATAACCAATGTAGAAATTATGGTTTTGGATTTTGAGAGACTGAAAAATCAACTCAAGAAACGAAGTAGTAAAGAAAAAACGAAGAAGATTGTTACTAAAATAAAATTGGGTTCTCAAATAACAATGTCGTCTCTTCTTATACATACTTTTTAGTTAGTAATAAAGTTCCAAATTTCTCCTTGAAGGGTTAGCAAAATTAATTCTTCCAATATATCCATTCCCCCCACCCCAACTTGCTAAGGTTTAGAGGCTGTATCCTCATTAACAAAATTTATTAAATAATACTATTATAGTGGATTGATGGTTGACTGGAGTGAATAAATGAAGAGAAGTTGGTTGGGATGCTCAGTAAAAAAATGAATATTTATATTTTTACTGAACACCCAATCAACTTCTCTTCAAAAATACCATAATCGGTTACTTAGTATTAAAATGGTTACCTTTTGATCAGTAATTGACAAAGGCAGTGATAGAATTGCAATTAGTTAATGATTATATAACTTCAGCAAGTATATTATTTTAGATACTCATTACTAGAATGTTTCAATGTATTTTAGTTTTCCTAATTTAATTCATGATTTCAAACGGTGAATGAAGGGTGACTATTTAAGGTTGAAATGTTAAATTAGGGTATTACATTAAAGTACGAATGCTTAAACTTCAAACATATTTTAGAATAAATGAAATGTGAGCAAGATGATACATAAAAACATTAAACCTCTAATGTATTACTATATTTCTTATAAAAAATTCGTTTTAAAGAAAATTTTGATCATTAATGTATTTATGTGATTAGATATCAGGTACAAATTAATTTTTAAGGATTGAAGGATATTAGTGGAAGAAATAATTAAACAATTGAAGATGTACGTATGTGCATTTTTTGATTTGGTATACATTAATTATTTCATTGCAGATTTCTTACATACAAAATAAGTACAAACATATTTAAGAAAGACATGTACAGTTAATATGCAAATGTAAATGTATACGGATGTACTTATTACTTAGAAACAAATATGTAATTATTTAATTTTAATTTTGTTGGCTATCCGTCATTCTATGGCTTTAGCCAAAACATTATTCTATGGTATAAGTAAAATTTTTAATCAAAACAACATAGGGTTTTGATTACATTTTTTTTTTTCTATAAATAATAATCAACAATTAAAACTTAACAGAAAGTCTTTTAAATCACAGATTTAATTATATATTGAAATTATTAAAGGATTGAATGAATATAGATGTAATATTAAACAATTTTATTCAGAACTAACACACATAAAAAATTTATTTGAAACATAATCTAGTGACTCAAGTTGAATCCATCAACTTGCTTAACAAGGAACAAAGATTATTCTTAATTGAAAAAAAAAGAAATATCACCTCTTAAAAAATATTTATATTACATCACCTTAATGTTTATTAAAATCTATATTAAAAAAAAAGTAAAAAAAAAAAAAAAAAAATATAATACACATATAATGATCAGACAAACTCATGAGTATGCTTTTAACATCAAACATCAATACACTTTGAATGGCACAAATATGGGATAGTTTAGAGACATTTAGTACAGACTGAGGATTAGTCAATAAAATCTTGAAGATAGTGGAGAGATGTCAGGGCAAGAACACATGTAAATGGAAGAGATCCAAAAGTTTGTGCTGGATTCTTTTTAAAAGATCAGTTTTACTGTTCAACCAGATTTGAAAAGTAAAATGGCAACCTGACCCAGATAGAAGTATATGAAGTGGCGAGTTTCGTGAGTGACGTAACTGCCGAAATTTCTACCAACTATACAATGCCATGTAGGATTGTATTTTTTGTCAAACTCCTTTTTGATATGAGCAGCAATATCCTGAAAAAAAGAAAAGAATTGATAAAAAAGTCTGTTTTAATGAATGAAATTAAAAAAAATCATCACTAAACATTTAATTTGTCATACATAAAATTAGCTATCTGTAAAGTGTTTTATGCAATAAGTAAATTTGTGTACTTCGTGTAGGGGTTAAGTTAGAAAGTATCTAGGCCATCACCTTAAAAGTTATCAAATTGGAATATAGGGATTCGTCATGGAATGAAGTGTTTTTAGTATTGTGTTGCTGTATCTGAAACAGTTTGGATGTCCAAGTCCTTGTGTAATAAGTCATTTGTCACATAGAAAGATGAATGCAATTTTTTGTAAAACTTTTGATTTGTAAAACGTTTAACTTTGAAAAGTTAGAATTTATTCGGTATTAGATTTTGTTATAGTGTCCTATGGGATGCTCTATCTCATAAGTCCGTGAAGGTTTTATAATTAATTTGTAGATGGTAATAAGTTTGTTAGTTAAGGATAATTTGGAGTGTCTGTTAAGTAGCCTAGATTCGAGTCCAAATAGTTTCCTTTTCTGTGTAGTATGAGTTCTTCATGTCAGTCTCTTGTCAAGGTGAAGTCCCAAATAACGCACTTCTTCCGAAGTAGGGATAGGAACATTGTTGAAGAAAAAACTATGGGCATGTACCATGATTTATTATGCACTTAGAGAAAAAACAATGAGTATACGTTACATATTATTTATTTTCACTTTCCACCTGGAAGCCCAAATAAAAACATCATCAAGATGATCCTGTATGAAAAGATATGCGATAATTGGGTTTTTGTGGGTTGTTAGTAGTGCAATATTAAAATCTGGTCATGTTCTGGTAAGTCTATTGTAAAATAATGGTCCCAGTACACTGCCTTGCATTCAACCTTCATATAATGTTATACATAGAGTAAAATTAATGTATGGTTGTTATCATTGCAATCTTTATTACTGTTATCAATTCATTAATTAATTTTCTCAAGCAAAATATATCAGATTTTATTCTAAAAATTATTTTATTTGAATTGAAAAATAAAATAAAAATAACAACTAATTTCTTTGAATTTATTGTTTTAAATTATTTTGATACTAAATATCTAGTTTTATTTTTTTTAGGATAATAAACCACAATATAATTGATAAGTACTATGTTTGTCTTTTTATTTATTAACAAAACATGAAAAAATTATAAGACCTGTAAATGAGGATGAAGTCAATAATTGAAATACACGATTATCGCCAAACAAAATGGTTATTAAGTCTAGATATTAGTCGAGACGTAATAATTTTTTAACAGCAGACTGAATTTGGAACATACATTGTTCATTCCCTAACCATTTAAAAGTAAAAAAAAAAAATTAGCTTACACTTTACACTTGTTCACTAATTTGACATGGATATCTTATTGATTAATAATAAATTGTTATTCTCAAAAGCAATTCAAAATTTAAAAAAGGTCATTGTATGAACATAACTCAATCAAAAGAGAATGGAGAAATCATAACAATATAAGTTAAGTTCAAACGAGGCATACAGAAGAGATTTCGGAAAATTTAGAAGTACCAATTTATTCTTTTAAATATATGAATATTTAGATTACTTAAAAATATATATATATATTTTTTTAAAAACACAATAATTAGAATATATTGGTTTAATTAATTTTTTAATATCTTATAAATAAGATTTAAAAAATATTAATAAGCTTTATAAGGAAATTTGTCAAATAAAATTATCACTTTATTTTATTAATGCTAATATATATATATATATATATATATATTTTATGGTAATCAATACCTATTTCTGCTATCGAAGCTATTAAAAATCCAAGACTTCAATTCAAATTTAATAACATTAAGTTCCAAAATATTAATATATTTGATAATTATAATTATCAATGATTATGTATGTGTCAATTGTATTGTTCGATATTTTCACCCATACTCTTTTTAAAGATCAATTAATGTAACAATTTTCTTGTAGCGATAGGATTTCTTTCAAAACCATTTCTTGGATAATTCAAGTTATACGAGATAATATTTATAGCCAGACTACACGGAAACTTCTCAAAATAAAATAGTAAACCATCAATGAATTTTTGTACTGAAATGTATAATTCGATAGAAGTCCTACTTTTAATAATTTTGAAACAAGTTATGGAGGTAAAATAACGAAATTGATATATACTTCCATTATTTTTCAGAATATTTTTTCATATGATTCAACTGTTGATATATGCATCATAAGTTGAGCCTAAGGCTCTCCTATACAGATTTTCAAATTTAAATGAGTAGAATTAGATTTGCTCTTTATTTATTATTTGTATTTATATTCATTTAAATAATTCCTTTTCCAATGAAATTCTTTCATACCACCCAAAATGAATTTGATATTGTCAGTTTATTGAACTATCCAGGTAAACTCTGAAAAATGAGTTCGAACATTTTCTTTTTTTAAATTTGCTGATATACACCCCTCTAGCAGTTATGTGCGTTATAGTTTTATATGATTTATTTATTTAAAATAATGTGAACAAAATGTCAATAAAAAGAGGTGTCTAGCACTATACCTTAGTAATATCACTGATAAGTTAAGACATAGCTAACATCAGTTCAGGCTAATAGGAATGTGACTAAAAACTTAGCAGTACCAGCTACTAGCAAAAAAAACCTAGATTTGTTCATTAAGCACAATACATGTCTCAAATCAGTTAAAATATTGTACATTTTCATGTACAATTCCAAATGACTTGAAAAGAATCACAATATCAAACACATTAGTCACTGATATTACAGTAAAAGGATCTTATCTGTAGTATCAATAATGAAATTTTTGTTTAGTTGAAGAGAGAAAATTAGTTAATTTAAGAAAGAGTATTTCTAATGTAGGGTATGCGTTACTATATAATAATAAAAAAATCCTTTAACAATAGTTTTATAATACCCCAAACATCGCAAGAACAAAAGTATCAACAATATTTAATTAATTAATTGATGTTAAAATGAACAAAAAACAATATGAAAGTAGTTTTAGTTAAAACAGCTGAGCTAGTAAGCTACCTGTTGCTAGGGGCTCAGTTTGACCTAACATCAATATTGATGAGAGCTAATAAATGCGTCTTGACAAAGGAATAAGGATTAGAATAACATATTCACCTTGATCTCTGAATAATTAGATTGTAAAGATAATAACCAAAGCATGTAAAATATAATCAAGAGCAAATACCTTTTCTATATTGAACTTATCTAAGGCTTGTGTCGCACAATCAACAGCATCTTGTTGCATTTCCTCAGACATATCTGCATTTTTAATAACTGCTTTTCGGTCTGACATAGTGCTGTCTTTGAATCTGAAAAAGATTATATAGGAATTAAATGTTTAGTCGACATATTATGCATAAATTTTAATTGGAAATGGAATATGTTATCAAAATAAATCTGATCAATTGCTGATAACATTATAATAACAACATGACACAAAACTAGAGTACATCAGTAGAATTGTACAAGTGAAATTTGATCTAGTTGTCTAAAATACATTAAAGGACAGAAAGGCATGGTTCCAAAAAGAAGTGTCAGATCTCTTTAAGAAAAAAACTTATTAATTAAGATGAACTCGTATGAATATGGCACAATTTATTGATTTTTGAGGGCAAATCTTGTTTTATTACTAATATTAAGATATAAAGAATAAATATAAAGTATTCTTGGGTAATGAAAGCCTACACTAGAATAATACTGATCTCAAATAATTGAATATCGAACATATTATCAGCTACACACATATGTTGTATATGATTCATATTAACTGATATTAACTTACCTACAAATGTAATGTAATGATACAGTCTTTTTGTTTCCCTCTTGATGGTCTCCAAGGGACCCCTGCTTGGTATAGATAATACAAATCTATCAATTCGTCACTAAATATAAATAAATAATTTCGGCGAAAGATACTTCCAAAGCACCCACACGAAGCTGGATTGGGCAAGTCTTGTTCGATATTACTTATGAATGGAAGCCGACAATACACGCATCTGATTGGTCGAGCTCTACTGTCCTGAAACAGAGTCCTAAAACTACCCATCGTGCTTTGCAGTTCTTGGCGCCAAATAAAAATACCTTTTGTAATGGCGTATTCAATTTAGATCATGTTAAAAAAATTATTAATTTCTCTGCTTACTTATTTTTTTGGTTTTCTTAGTGAAGTTAGCTCTTTAATATACATTTACAACTATCAAACATTGAAAAACGTTTAATACCAAACATATGTAGGTAACTTATAAAAAACAAAAGAAAAAAAAAAATTGAAATTAGTTTCTTTGGAAACAACACATTCCTTTTAAAAACTATAAATAATAGTGTTTCCACCGGCAACCGCTCTCCCCATTTAAAAATGTATTTATTCCAATACCATTTTTATTTGGCCAGTAAAAAACACCAGTTCAGGACCGGAACAAGGATTTCATCAAAAGGTGCAAGTTTAATCTTACTCTCACGCCCTATTTTCCTAGGAGTATTTTAGACGATATGCTTTCAAGTAAATACAATTATCTCATAATAGTCACTCAATTGAATAGGCCACACATGTTCACCAGTTTGAAATTCTGCTCCCTAAATTCTGCCACTCCTTTAGTTTCCTGATAGTTCTTCCGGCTCTTCACCTGTAGCACATCAAAAACAGTCAAATAGTTCAAAGTGATACTTGACAATTGCACTAACTAAAAACGGGAGGGACCACTGTTATGAACAGTAACATGAGACCAAATCAATGTTTCAGCAAAATCACCCAATTTTTTTGGAAGTTGTGCTCAACGCAATATCAAAACTGTGAGTGGCTGCTTTATCTTTTCCAAGCTCTTACTGCAAATAAAAAAATATATATTTATTTCTATTACATTTGGTTTAGACTTTTAGGCCTAAAAAAAAAGGTGGAGGCGAACTCTAGAGCAGATATGCAGTGCCTGGTCTGGATTCATGAGCTTGCGAGAGATAAAGCTGTCCCATGGAACTTCGTGACGGCCTTATATCCTATGTCCTTATGTACCTAAGGGATTCCAGGATTGATAATAATAAATAAATCACCCAACATTGAGCCAGCAGAATATGCAGACCTAAAACAATTACGAATCATCAATTAATGTGCTGACTTATTAAATAAATATTGAAAATAAGTATCTATTATAAGCATATTTTTATCTGCTTATAAAAATAACAACTCAAAGTATTTATATATGTTTTACTTAATTTTATTTTCGCTTCTTCACTAATCTCGCAGACAGTGACTAATAATGAAGTGAAAGAAGTTGCAGTGTAATGTGTTTCTTTCTTCAAACAAGTAGTTTTGTAAGTGGTATGTTTCTGAATTTCCTCCCATCAATTCTAATGACAGAAATGTGTGAGAAAACACCATTTCCTAACCACACCAAATAAAAAATGTTTGAAAAATGGTTATTTTTAAAAATAAAATGTGTTTTTAGGTTTGTTATAATAAATCTCATGTCACGGAAAAATTAGAAATAAAAGCTTTGCAACAGTTAATTGTAGTCATTTTTGCTGAAAACAAGGGTACTTTTAGGTGTCTGGATAGGAAATCACATCATTTCTTTACACAACTTGAGGCGAATCTCAAAATTTTCCTAATAAACCTCAACTTAATTAATATGGACTTAAAGCATATTAAATGAGAAAGTTTTGTTTAAGTGGGGTCAATGTAGTACAGTTAAAGGGTGATAAAAAAAAAAATCAAATAATTTATCATTTTTTTTTTAAACGAAACTTACCTGAGTTTGATTGCCCAATAGTCCTCTTAAAATAGTTTTAACAATGGCAAACTCTACTTTCGTTTAACGTAAATTTTGTCTAGTTTACTATGCAGCAATGTTATGTTACTTAAATCAAATATCTTTTATGTTATCGCTTCCTATTTAACAAAAAGCGTGACAAACCTGAAAAAACACAAATCTTAAATTTCCTACATTTCTGATGGAAATTGGGCAAATGTTTATATGAACGTTTTTGTAGATCTTAATGTCGACTATCACTATTTTGAAAATTTCCCTCTACTTACGTCTCCCTCCCTCCCTCCCTCCCTCCCTCCCTCCCTCCCTCCCTCCCTCCCTCTCTCTCTCTCTCTCTCTCTCTCTCTCTCTCTCTCTCTCTCTCTCTCTCTCTCTCTCTCTCTCTCCCTCCCTCCCTCCTCTGGCCCTCCCTCCTCCCTCCCTCCCTCCTCTCCTCTCCTCTCCTCTCCTCTCCTCTCTCTCTCTCTCTCTCTCTCTCTCTCTCTCTCTCTCTCTCTCTCTCTCTCTCTCTCTCTCTCTCTCTCTCTCTCTCTCTCTCTCTCTCTCTCTCTCTCTCTCTCTCTCTCGGTAGTTTAACTTAAGTGGTAGTTTTTTTTTTCTTTTTGTTCTACCCTACCTTGCCTTTTGGGATATATGAGATTTTCCTGGGCCAGAGGGTGAGAGCGGGAGATTAATGCCAGTGTTAAAAGACATGACACCAGGACGCGGGACGCGAACTCGTTATTGTTTTGTTATCTGTAACTTGGTTATTAGTTTGCCGGGCAACGCGCGGTGCTGTCCCCACGCGTTTGCCCACTCGGCCAACCCACCTTTAAGTAATAGTGTTGCCCAGAACAATGAATGTGTAGCTCAGAATACTCAAAGTACTCCGGCATCTCAGACGAAAAAGTTAAAAAGAAAAAATCCTCCCTCATAGTAGTCAGTGGCGTTTAAGGCATGGTACAAGCAGTCGAGGACCTGAAGGCCACTGGTTTTCACTCTTTTGAAACCCAAAAAATCAGATGAAGTTAAGATCTTTCCATCATTCATGGAAGTCCAGGAATTAAAAAATACCTATGTCGGGCAGGATGTCAATATCCCACCAATGCTACAGAAAACAGAACACCTATCCAGAGGTTCGTGATTTATGGCCTGGATGTACAACATGACACAGATGAGGTAAAATTGGGGATGGGGTGGCCGAATGGGCTAACGCTTGTGCACAGCACCGCTATTTGCCCGACAACCAGATAACCGAAGTTATGAAGGATTAAAAAGAACGAATTCGTCCCGGTGCCGGAGAAGATTATAAATTCCCTGCTCTCACCTCCCAGTCAAATAAGACTTGCACCAGCAACTACCGGGAGTGCTTGAGTGTCCGCCATCTACAGAAGAGTGATAAGGACGGAAGAAAGACAGAACTTTGATAACTACAAATATAGACTTCAGTATCAAAGACTTGTTAGCAGTACAACACATACATCGAATACGTTTTACTGTGAGACCTTATAATGGAAGAAGAGACATCGACCAATGCCACAGATACCCAGCAGTTCGGGCATACAAAAAACCAATGTGGAACAGCAACGACCGATGAAGAATCGGACTAACCGCTCACGCAAGCCGTTAACAAGCCAGCTAACGACAGACCACGTCCATCCCTCTCCCAGCTGGACACAACAATCAGACGAAAGGACATACGCAAATATAGTTCGGCAAGATGTTATTTCTTCATGGGTGGAAAACATCATGACGAGCATAAAAACTTTAACAGACTCTACAAACAAACTCCTCAACTTTTTCGGTGAAATTATGGCAAAATTAACAGACCACTGACAGTATTAAATTTCAATACGGATGGACTGATGTCCAAGATTACCGAGATATACGCCTTGATAGCAGAGAACCCCACCTTTGTAGTCTTCAGACACTAAAACAAATTTCCAGCGGATACGACTATCAGGCTACGATCTAACAGGAGATTAAACAACGCAAAACGTAGGAGGAGTTCTAATAGCTATACGTCATGGCATGAGGTGGAGAGAACTGCCCCCAGCAATGGCTATTAAGGACCCCAGAATACATCACAAAACAATTCAGGTTCTGTTGGATAAGCCAACCATCATCACAGAGTAATAAATTGGTTCCCTCATCGCATTTTCCCAGATTCCACAAGAGTGTGCTAAGAGGACGAATCATTGGATAGTAGGTGACCTAAACGTCCGGCATACTTTATGGTATAACAATAAAATCATGATAGCTGGGAAACTGATACTGAAGATCGTGTTTCATCCATGTCTGAATAACGTGTGATTATCGTGGTTCATCCAAATATCCACAATTTCAGACATTGAGCTAATTTATCTTTTATTTCAACTGCTGATCTTCTACTTACTAGACAGCCATACCGTATATCGACTATACAGCGTTGGATTTTATAACATCTGATCACAGATCTGAACTTCACTGGATTGACGGTAAAGCTCCAGCACCATCACCACCTACAAAATACAAGTACGATGAAGCCGATTGAAAACTATATAAGGCACAGGTCTATCAAAAGTTGACCACTGTCCCTGTTATCCGCTCAAGAAAGGATGTAGACGACTACCTAGAATTCTTCGCGACAACCATCAGACGAGCAGCCGACAGAGCCATACCGAAGTTCACGCCACTTCCGTCAGCTCTAGGTTCCTTCCAGATCATATTCTGAAACTTATTGCCTTGCGTAATAAGTGGAAGAATAAATGGCATAGAGATCATGATGTGAAGTCGGTGGTAAATTTCCTCACCACTCAGATTCGTAACCTCATGAAACAATGGCGGACTACAAAGTGGCATGAAAAGTTTTACTCCACTCATGGCGATTACAAGAAATTTTGGATGCTCCTGAAAAACACCATCAGGAAGAGAAGCTCCATATTACTTCACGACGAGAGCAATCTTTTAACGTCAGAAGAGTAGGTGGCTAAATTTGCAGACTACTACAGTGATATTATAACCAAACGAACCGAGACTATAACCGAACTTCCGGTGGAAAATAAACAGTACAATTACACGTTTGCATCCCCCAAAGCAAATAAAGTCCATATTTCGCCGTTCAAAGGGAAACAAAGCCCCTGGCCACAATGGGATACAATAAATATTACAAAACAATTACTAAGGAGAGGGATAGCTCACTTGACAAACCTTTCAACTCCTGCTTCAGGCTGTGGTATTTAACAGATACATGGAAACAACCTATCCTTTTCCCGCTATTGAAGCCCACGAAGAAGGGATCTCAGCCAGCCGACTACATACCAGTTAGCTTACTTCCACACCTGGGCAAGAGTCTTTGAGAAAATTATTCTTAATTGTCTCAAGACCTATTGCTCAGAGATAGCTCTTATTTCACCGGAGCAGACCGGATTCCAAATCGGCTTAGGTCCGGATCACCATCTGGCAAAGCTACAAGCGGAATTGAGCCAGAACACAGTCAAGAATGAAGCGACCGCTATGATATCTATAGACTGCACGGAAGCCTTTGTCTCAGCATCCCATGATCTTCTATGTAAGACACTGTTGGACAACTAGTTTCCGGAGCAGCTTTTTATAGTCATTGCGGTCTTTTCTGCAGCGGTCTTCAATCAAGGTATGAGTCGGCGAAGTTGTTTCCAGAAACATTTCACTCACCTGCGGAGTCCCCTAAGGGTGAGTGCTATCTCCAGTACTATTTTCAATTTACACCGCTGAAACTGTTGGAGCAAAGTAAAAGAAAGCAACTGTAGACAGCTCTCATGTAGGCGAATGAGACATGTGAAAAAATCACAAACAAAATGAAAGGGCTAAATATTGCAGGCAATCAAAAGAAGGCAGACTGCATTATTTTCTCCTTTCAACAGAACTTGTGCCCTCTACCTAAGGTCTGTAAGGTAGGGAGTAGCGAGAACGGATCGCCGAGCAGAATAGTATATCTAGGTATTACCCTCGATAGGCACCTAACACTGGCTCGCCATTGTAACAAGAAATTAAAATCGATTAGGACCAAGGTATATAGGCTCAACCACCTATTGACTTCGAACTCATCCCTCCACTTCAAATGGAAGATTTACATAAGTATTTTAAGACCGGCTCTCCTTTATGGAGCACCACTCCTAACATATCAGCGGCACACAGTGGTCAAAACTTAAACAAGTCGGCATTTTGTTCTTCCAGACAATATTTTTTTTTTAACTTTTATGAAATTTCCTTTATATGAACTTTGACATAAGCGTTTGCAAAGAGGATTAAAGTAGCTAATGGGTAAATTGTTTTTAGGGATTTTCCAAACCAATGAAAATTTCGAGAAGAAAATATTCTATTACTTTTTTGCGAAATCCCTTTTGAATAAAGCTATGATGGCAAATAACTAAAAAAAACACACAAGTTTACGATTTTAAAATTGAAATATCTTTTATGAGAGGACGGGTTAAGAATGTGACTTATGGCATTTTGTTGCACATGAAACAATAAACGAAACCCATCTAATTTGGTTATAGTTGCATCCGGCTGAGATATCGACATTCCAAGTTTTGTAATGTATAAAAACATTTTAATAGACTGAGAAATGAATTTACATTTATAGGACACTAGTGAGCCCCGTCACTAGATTAATATTTATACCAAAACAGGAATGGAAATAAACCGTACTTCCAGTTCCCACCACTCTCTTAAAATGAACATTGTCCAGAAAAAAAAACACAAAAAAAAAAACTGCTCTTTCAACAATAACCAAAATAAGCTCACTATCAAGCAAATTCAAAGAAAATTATGAGTTACGTCAAATTTGAAAAAAATAAAAAAATTTGAAATCTATATAAATAAAATAAAGGTTTGGTCTGTACATAGGAATAGAATCAAACCGGTTCATGATATCTTTCTGTTTCATACATTACAAACACCAAATCCACTTTCAGAATTTTTTTGTCTGTCTGTATGTCCGCATTGACCAACGAAATTTTGTCAGAGGTAAGCTCAGCAATGGCTAATGGTAGACTTTTGAGTAGAACCAAAGTTATGAATTCTTGAGTAATTTGTCTAGAGATCCCGGTTAGGCAATTACTTACTTCGATTCTCATCCCAACCTACTCTACCGCGAGCCACATTTAAAAATTGTACTGTTCAACTGATGGAAAAAGTGACAACAACTCAACGGGAAAAATCCCAAATCCCGAACACCTGTAGCGCGTTGTCGCTTAAAATACGGATAAAACACACTCATTTTAATACTTCACTTCAAATTTTTCACCTAGGTTACTACCCGTTCCACAGAAATAATTTCGACTACACACATGGCCAAAATTTCGACTACAATTTTTCACTCATTAGCTCTCTACTGACAATGATATTCATTGTCAGTCAAGGAAGTAAAAATTTGTTTGACATATAGATTTTCAATTTTAAATCAATATATTTGTGATTATTTCAATCAACTCCACAATCTCCTAGCTTCAGAAATGAAAATTAAACACTTAAAAATTTGTAATGGATCGGTGGTGGTCGGTTTAGTTGTGTGGCACCTAAACTTTAGCCGAATAACAATGTTTTAATTATTACTACAGCGAAACCTTGACTTCCGCAAGGTCCCCTAAAAAATACAAAACAACCTTCCTCCCACCCAATTTTATGAAATGAAATTTGGATCCCCTTCTCCCATAATACAAAATCCATCTCAAAATAAGATTCTCAAATTTTAACTACACACCCGTCAACGACAAGTCTATACACTAGCCAGTAGTTAATAAAATTTTAATTCCAAAAAACAAAATACACATTTACAAATGTGAATTGAAACGCTTTAATAAAACTCAATTGAATAAAATATAAATTTACATGAAGTAATTGCTTTATATGGGTTTAGGAGTTTCTTTTTTGTATTTTAACTTTCAACGATTTTTGAAAATATGATTCAAGTATCACCACAGGGAGTCCGTTCAACAACTATTCAAGAGAATGTCGAAGGTGCTGTTCAGTGCTCTGTTGTAATGTTGCATACTATTGGGAGCTAATTTGTGATAATGACTATAATATATATAATGACTAGGCCCTTTGTGATTGAAGCTTTACTTTAGTCCTTGAGTACAAAATATTGCTAATTACAACGTTAATTTCAGTGGAAAAATAACTTTATAATGTTATAAAGATATTTATTACGGAAGTTGGATGTTCCGTTGTTCTACCTACGTGGACCATCCGCTACTCTCTACCCTCCAGTTATTCAGTCCTATCCTCCGAGCTCTTTGCCATCTATTTAGCTTTAGGTATAATAATCAAGGAAATTGACGGTAATCATATTTTAATTCTTAGTGATTCCTACTCAGCCCTCAAGCTAATAGAAAAATTTTAATTATGCAACAACTCCATTGTCTTCCAAATCACACAAATCATTCAAATTACAAAGCAACCTATAAAATTTCTGTGGGTCCCCAGTCATATAGGAGTACCAGGCAATGAACTGGCTGATAGAAGCAATAGAAACATCCATCATACTTCCAGCACGATCATACTCTACGATTTCAATAACTCAGTTTGGACCAGTGTAGAGAGGCCTGGCGATATTGTTGGACAAAGGTTCCTGGTACAAACAAAATTCAAAGCATGTTTAATGATTCCACTTCCACAGATGCAAGGAAACCGACGGGAGCAGCCCATTATCACACGCCTCAGAATAGGGCACACCAGGCTCACGCATGGGCACCTACTCGACGGTAGTTCGCCACCAAGATGTCACAGCAGCAATACAGCTTTGACAATGGTTCACATCTTGGAAAATTGTCCGAGCTTGGATCCATCAAGCACCTTGTATCGGCTGCTAGGATACCGACAAGCCATACAACCTGGAAATCAGAAGCACTTACTTCAATTTCTGAAAATAAAACACAATTACTACAGACATATTTAAACAATACCATCTTCATTAACGAACTCACAACGTAAATCAGAAATAACTTATACAGTTGTAACAACACGCTCTTTAAACAAACATTCACATCTAAAATTTTACATACATAAGACATATTGAAATATAATTAAATAATCAATATGGTGCCTCTAACCTATAAAGTTGCACACGGCACCTAAAATACAATGAAATAAATAAATGTAATGAAAAAAAATTAAAGATACCCGCATAAATGAAGATAAATGAAAAATGCCCATAAGGAGGAAACAAAACAAATTATATAATTATAATTTGTTATATACTATAAATAGATATAAAGTTAAATTTGAATTATAAAACATAGAAACACAAGGTGAGTAAATCTATTATGAAAATAAAGCGTATCTAAACAACTATTTAAATTAAGAAAACAAACGTATATTACTGACTCTAACATTTATAACTTTTAGTTGAACTCACTGATTAAACATCTGATAACTCTCTGGTTCATCTTTGATGCCAGTTTAGAATGAAATCAGCTAACGTGATGGGAAGAAATCATTTACGTGGCCTCATTCGACTTGAACCAAAGCTAAAGGAAATTTAGGGACTTATCTAAAAATGGTTCAGTTTTAATTTTATCATCTTACCATGTATTGCGTTTCCTTATATGTGTGTAAATATATTGTTTGTAAATAGCGTATATTTATATTGTACAGATTGAAAAAAGCATAAACTCATAAATATTTGCAATAATCGATCTCTGATGATCTAATGATACTTTATAATAAAAAAGAATATCTAATTGTTTTGGAAAATATTATTGCATTTTTTTAAAATTTCGAGCAGGTTTTGTGAGGCAAGGAGAATAATTATTTATCCTCTTCTACTGTTTCCTACTCCAAACGTCTTTTACTCTCTTAGGGTGGATTCTACTACTTTTAGAGGGTTTCTTTTTAGTTTAATTATTCCTATAGAAATGTCATATAACTACTATCATTTTATAAAAAAGAAATATGTGTATAGAGAAATAAACATATGTATTATGGGTATAAACGTATCAAACAAAATACAGAAAAAGAGTGTCTCAGAAATAAAATTATCATTTGAAAAAATAAACTAAGTGAACTTTCCATATCGATGTCATAATTGAATCTTTATTCTTTCTATTTACATTTCATTATAGCTTACTCATTTTTCCGTTATATATATATCTAAAGATGGGATATAACAATGTTTTTTTGTAAAAAGTTGATAAGAGTTAATAATCAACAAATAAGTTCTTATTCCTTCATCCCCACAAAAAAAAAAAAATACAAAGCAATAATTTTTTTTTAATAACAATAAAAAATCTTTATTAAATTATTTCACCAATAAATATCTGAATTGCAAGAAATATTATATTATAAGAAAGGGAACTAGAGGTATGAGTTAAAAACATGAAAAATTCTGCTCAAAGGCCTAACGGTCTACCACATATTTTTCTTAAGAAACTGCCTCCATTGGGGAAAAAATATCTTCTTCCTCTTTTTAATATTATCTGGTCCCAAAATATTTTCCCTACGCATTGGCGAAAATCTATAGTAATTCCAATATTTAAACCAAATAAAAATAAACAAGACCCTCAAAACTATAGGCCGATATCCTTGACGTGTACAATGTGTAAACTGATGGAAGCAATCATCAATAAAACACTCATATGGTACCTTGAACACAAGAAATACATCTTTAAAAATCAAGCAGGTTTTCGGCGTAATTATTCGACAACAGATCACCTAGTTAATATTACAAATTAAATAATTTCAGCGTTCGCAGAAAACATGAACCTGATTGGAATCAGTCTGGACATAAGAAAAACATGTAATATGATTTATCGGCCACGTATAGTTGCCAAAATTCACCATAATGGAGTAACAGAAAATATGCTAAATTTCATTAGAAATTTCCTCAGCAATAGGGCGATACAAGTAAGGGTAAACGAAGTATTTTCCGACGAACTTGAACAAAAAATGGGATACGTCAAGGCTCTGTAATCGGCGTATCTCTGTTTCCCTTAGCTATAAATGATATAGCCGACCGAATTAATCTTCCAGTAAAACGATTCCTATATGCTGACGATTTATTGCTTTGCTGCAAAGGGAAATATCTTAATCTCTAACGACAGATAATGCGGTCTGCAATGTCTAAACTACAAGAATGGAGGAAGGAAACCGGCTTCAGATTTTCTGCTACAAAACCCCAGGATTCGTTCTCAAGGAAAAAGAAATTAAAGAATGTAAGAAATATTTCAATAAACAGTTCCGAAATCGCATTTCACATAGAAATTAAAATTGTAGGTCTTTTACTAGATCGTAAACTGAAATGGAAAAATCAAATAGAAAAATTAAAACAGGAATGGAATAAAACAGTGAGCCTCCTAAAAATTCTTCCCCATCACAGCTGGCATGTTAACTACATACAAAACTCTTATAAGGTCAAAATTAGACTTTGGAAGCATCATATATTCTTCAGCTTGCAAAATCCTCCTGAATAAGCTAGATTCAATTCAGAACACAGCAATGGGACTTTCAATTGGAGCATTCAGAACAAGCCCAGCAACTGCCTTACTATGTGAAACGGGAAAATTGCCCTTGAACCATAGAAAATAACTTCTCGTTCTTCGTTATGCAGCGAAAATTCTGAGTATGCTGGATCACAATAGTTTTTATATTCTCTAGAAAGGTGATTTTTATGTTTCTAATGGTTCAGAAATACTTAAAAGTCGAATAGTGCATTTCATACTCCACTGAGTATGAAATTACAACGCATATAGATATTATATCCAAGACAATAGAAGATACCCAACCATGGACAATTCCATCAATCAAAAATGAAGTAGGACTAAACATTAGTATTATAAAAATGTCAATAAATTATTTCATGCTCAAGAAATAATTTTCACGGACGTTTCAAAATCAGAGAAAGGTGTTGGATGCTGTTGATGATGATCCTATAACCCAAAGCAATATGGACAAAACAAATAGAAATTAAATATATGATATAACTTAATAAATATGTTTTATCGTTAATATAAACTTTTATTGCATGGTATTATTTTTGGGAGGATACAAAGGTTCCTATTCATTTATTTATTTTATACAAAAATAAAATAAAAACACAGAAAGCAAACTCTTGGAAAGAATTCTGGAGTAGATTTGGTAAAGAAAAACCGTGGTCATTTTCCTACAAATTTGCTACCAGCAGAGTAAGACTTCCTACAAAGCTAGCAACAATAGGAAAACCAGACGGTTCTCATACAACTGATCTCCAAGACACGCTTAACTGTCTCATTAACAAATTCCTTCCACCTGATGAACTAGAAAATGAGACTGAATACCACGAAAATGTAAGGACAATAGCTTACTACATCCCCGAAAATGCAGTAGATGACCCATTAACCGAATAAGAATTGATGATGCCATAAACAACCTACATGACAATAAAGCATCAGGTATTGATGGGATCTCGCCTAAAATCTTCAAAAATGTCTTTAAACTACTTCAAAAATTTATCACCGAACTATATAAGAAATGCTTCATTACAGGTTTGTTCCCTAAACCTTGGAAAGTTTCTAAAATAGTTCCTATTCCTAAAGGGTCTGATAACAAGCAGTTCAGGCCAATTTCACTCATTCCCGTGGCAGGTAAAATTATGGAAAAACTTATAGCCTCTCGCTTGACACTACATCTGACAAGGAACTCCCCTCTCAACGACAACCAATTTGGTTTTACTCCGCAGAAAAATACAATTGGGGCTTTATACAAGCTAGTAAATTTCGTCGATACCTCCTTTCAATTGAAATTGAACGTCCTTGCCGTGTCACTGGACATTAAAAGTGCTTTTGACCATGCCTGGTGGCCATCGATCTTACAAGCATTGCATGAGAGATCTTGCCCTCGAAATATTTATTTAATAATACAAAATTATTTATCCGAGAGAAGAAGTCACATGCAGGTAGGAGACACGTGTTCTAGTAAGTGGCAAAGCAGAGGTACACCGCAGGGCTCATGCTGCTCTCTCCTTCTATGGAACATTATTATGGATGATATTTTCAAGACAGTCGCTACGGATGAAGCTGAGATACTTTTATTCGCAGATGATATACTAATACTTTTTAAATCCACATTGTTCTATCAATTACAGGTACAGTGCAATGAGGTCTTACACAAACTGGCTATTTGGGCACAAAATAAAAAGCTAACGTTCCAACCCGAAAAAACGAAACATATAATATTCTCTAGAAAAATACAAATCCCCAACTTGAATATTATGTTAAATGATGAAAAGATATGCCAAGTGAACCAAATAAAATACCTAGGCTTAACACTAGAAAGAAAGTTAAATTGGGGCCAACATATCATCAACCTCAAAAATAGATTGCTGAAAATCGTCCACGGACTCTCAACTAAAAGAAACTTGAAAATACTTGAATCCGTTCAAAGATTGTTGGCCATCAAAATAATTAAAGGTTATAGAACAATATCATATGACGCATCATGCGTATCAACAAATATAGTTCCGATTTCCCTCCTAATCAAAGAAATAATTCACAATTTTAAATTAATCAAACTTAAACAAAACATCGTTGACTTTCCAATAAATGACATTGAAGAAAAAATTCCGTACAAATGTTGGATACATCTTAAAGAACTGACAAGGCCCGACGTAACAGAAATAGAACGGCACTCTTCTATCAATATTTTTACGGACGGCAGTAAGGACCAAGACAAGGTAGGAGCTGCTATTGTAGTCTTCGACGGAGGACAGCTACTACATATACAGCATTTAAGGCTAGGACCTTACTGTTCAAACAACCAGGCAGAATCTCTTGCTATGTTACAGGCCATACTCTACATTAAGAACTCTGACAAGACTAATTACTGCATACATACTGATAGTAAAATCACAATAAATAAACTAAAGAACATAAACGTACATGAAGACCTTGTCGAGGAGACCAGGCGAGCGTTGATCTGTTGCTACAACCAAGGCATAAATATTTCCTTTAAATGGGTAAAGGCATATGCTGGCATTTTGGGGAAGGAGCTAGCGGACGAAGCGGCTAAGGCAGCGGCAAGGGACAACGCACTCCCGATAATATTCAACAAGGCACCGACCAGCGCGGTTAAACACTTTCTAAGAACAGCAAAAGGACAAGCGTGGGACCAAATTTGGGCGACATCATCAAAAGGCAGACACACTTACGAATACATTAACAATTTAGGAGAAAGAATCAAACTTAAAAAATTATCACCTAAACTAGTACAATTTTTGACAGGACACGGAGCAGCCAAAAGCTATTTATTCAGGTTCAAGTTAACTGACAACAATATTTGCAAATGTGATGGCAACAGTGAGCAAACATACGACCACTTCCTGTATGACTGCACTAGACTGAATAAATACAGATACAAATTGGTCTCTGCTGTCATGGTGAACGGAGACCAATGGCCGCCTTCAAAGAAGGATCTGATTGAAAAATATTTCTCAGAATTTGATGCATTTGTGGAAAGAATTGATTTCTCTGAGCTTAATGATCCAACGGCTGCCTAACCACCCCTCAACATTTTCTACATTAGCTGTTTTATCAAATCGTACATACTCTGTAACCCTCAATTTTTATCCTAAATCTTTATCCTTTGTTTTTATCCTACCATATCACATTTCTGCTGTAAATATACTATTTGTCACTATCTAATCTCTAATGTATCACTGTTGTTTATTATTTCAGTTATTGTATGTTATATTTAATTATTTACTTAGATTACTATAATTTGTGATATACATTTATTTATTTTATTTTCTAATTATTCAAAGAACTGTAATATATCGATACTATGTTACTTATTAACTATGTATCTCAATACGCGTTATGTCGCAAGATGGTACGATATGCACCCATTACAGGGTTAGTGTAATGTGGAAAACAAGAAAAAAAAAAAAAAAAAGGTTCCTATTCGTTGATAATCAACTAAATCTTTTAGAAAATAAAATCTTAAAACTCATCTTTATACGCGTTATGACTTCAAATATTTGTACCCACTGGATATAATTTTTCTCTCTTGGATTGTCGGCTTATTCTCTGAAGGTCACAGTGGGAACTATTTTAATTTTTTTTAATATATTTTCTTTAGGTCCAAAGGAGGAAAGGGAAAAGAAAAAGGAGATATACGGAGGGGTAGACTTTGGAGGGACTGAGAAGAGCAAATCCAGATAGATGTCATCCCACGCCGGGGAGCACGTACAAAGCATACATATAGTCAAAGAGGCCGAGGGCATTATCATACTTTAATACGCTGGCGGGTTGAAGGGGAACCTTTAGCATTATTCGGGATGTAGTAGCAACCATCGCTGTACCGCTGAATATAGATTAGATCGTCAAAGGGTGCCGTTGCAGTATCTATTGGGAATTGAAGGATATATGATCGGAAAGGTAGTCTAATGTTCCCTCTTCCTTGTCTTCTGAAAAAGATTCATCGTAATAATAAAAAGGAGAAGAAAAAATGGTCTGGTTGATTCAATATTAGCATTAATTTCATTGCCGACAGTGAATTAAAAAAGATTGATCAGGGAGTAAGAATGAAAAACGTGGCCTTATTACCGAGTAAAAACTTTTTTGATAACTTCATGATACCAAAGCCTTAGAAGAATGAACCTTAAAATTTGTGTGATTAATTTACTTTTTATTATTTACATAAAATAACTAATTAATTTATAGAATAGGAAATTTATTTTAATTAATATTAAAAGGTTTATTGTGAGTATAATAATAATTTTGTTTGGAAGGTTCGGAGTAGGTGAGTCTTTTTTGCGATACCGTTTATCTGTGATGAGTATGTTCATATGGGTTAAAGTAATTATTTATATGTATTGAGTTTCTATCTCAGTTTCAGTTTTGAAGATTTTGAAAAAAAAGTGGATAAAGTAGTTTGAGTCGCTTGTTAAGGATTTCTTGTTTTATTTTTTTATTACATGCGACTAACAAAACTGTACAAACTGATTCCCACCTCAATAGTTAACCAATTTGAAATGATCCTTTATCAACGATTTTATATGAATTTAAACGGACATTCATTAATAAGGAACAACATAAGAGACATGGCCTCAACTGACATACCCCTCAATATCAGGAGGAGGCTAAAAAGGAGCTGGACGAGAGATCTGCTTTCTTACACGGCATAAGTAATTGAATTAAGCCAGAGATGAGGTGTTGCTGGATACTGTCCTTCCCCATGCCTGACTTGTTATTACATTCATTATTGTTACCTCATTTGCTGATTATCAGCATACAGTTGACAGGTGCAAATAAATATTAAAAGACAAACAAAAATATATTATTGCATAATTATTCATTTTTTATGTCAATCGTTCAAAAAGTTTGGAGTTATTTTAATTAAACCATTTGTATTTTGAAACTTTCTTTTCTTTAGACATTGGAACAAAGTGGCAACTTCCTCTCCATTGTCTGGTAATATTTCTTTTATTGTTAATAATTTTAATTTGTGTCTGGTTGTTTAAAATTAAGGAGAATCTAGTAGTAAATTTTTTATTCCTAGCGTTTTATTGTTACACTTCTAAGAAGGTATTCGTGTGTATAGATGCAGTAATCAATTCGTAATCGGCACAATATATTTTGGCTCTTTCTAAATTTTCTTGTGCTTGTGGCGTATTTGTTGCGCTCCGTTTTTATTTTTCAAAGTTTAGGTTGGTTTATTATCTACGTGCTTTTCCAGTTTTCTGACAGATTTTTATTGACTAGTGTATCTGATCCACTAACAAGATATCTTTTGTTGCAATCATACTTAATATGTTTCTCTTTCTAGCGAAATGGGCTCACTGCCCAAGATACCTCTTTGGGATGGAATCCAAAGATAACCATTCATTGAAATTTTTTTCTTTTCCCATTATAGGTCAAATATTTCTCAAATTAGTTACTTGGCCAAGTGTTAGCAAACGCCGCCTAGACGCTTTTGGAGTTCGTTATTGGAACATCAAAATTTTACGACATTATTGGTGCTGATGTTTCAACACGAGCATTTGAATCATCATCAGCACTCTGTTCTAGTGTTTGGAGTATCTGACGAGAGAGCAGAATGAATTAAAGAAGAATATGGCGAATAAGCAAAGAGGGAGCTTGAGATGGACCAGGATGAGGTGTTCCTCTTGATGTGCGTTGTGAGACGGTGTTGTCAGTGTAGGAAGAACTCATATCTGTGATGTGAATTTCAGCGACGACGTATATTCTTGGTGTTGATGGATGGTCCCATCGGCACTGTTAGTTTAATTTAACAGTAAAAGCCGTCAATTTCTTTGGACCTTGCTTCCTCTAAAGGATCTCCATGATTGCTGCTGCTTCTCCGGCCAATTTGGAGCTATCTCCTGATAAGACTAACAGAAGTTGTAGCTGGTGATATAATTAAATTTCAACTTAATAATTATAAGTCAATATGTTGCAACTAATTGCTGCATAATTTTCAGTTGCATAAAAGTAGACACCTTAGGTAACAATTTCAAGCTAGAACAAATCTGTTTAACAAAGCTAAATCTGTTTGGTTTACTCCGATTGGATACTGGTTTACTTATTACTGATATCATTCTGGTTGGGTCTGAGCGGTGTTCTTCATTTTGCCGTCAGCAGATATCAAAAATACTCAAAGGCCAACTTGATTCGAGAAGATGATTAGGGAGTTTCTAGATTTACGTCAGCTTTAGCCCCTGGTAATAAACGTTTAGGTTAGGTCAGTTTAGTCAGAGATGACTAACAAACAAGTTTGGTTCTGCATGTCATTAAATGCAGCTGGTCATCACCATTAATGAGCAAGTGTATAAATTTAAATTGATCTACAACATTTTTCTCTAATATCATTGAACCTCTTCAATTTTTTTATCCCAACGTAATTTTCTTTAGAATCCGACCGAGCTACTTTTCATTTAAATTCTGAACTCGGACTAACTTTTTCCCTAGCTGGGTCCATTTTTTTTCCCGAGTTGGGAATGAGAGCTTCCTCGGAATCTTGGCGTTTAATTCTGCCCTGTTAATTCCGAACGGTCACGAACCCAATATCGAAGAGAGAAGGGAGGCGCCCCCTTCCACTTGGGAGTTCTCTTATTAAGAATTCTCCGGAGAAGGATGAATTGGAGACTACAATGGGCCGCATACCCTCACACATTCCCGACCCTGACCGACTTTCGCTTCTTTCCGAGGCCATTAATGGAGTTGGGATTGAAGTATTGACGGGACATGTGTAGACTTCGGGAGTCCATACTTGAGGCTTCCATTATAAGGGAACTCCTCCCTTTTCAAAGAGTATAGTTGACTGCTTTTAATATTTAGAAGTAATGCTAACTTTCGAAGTTTGTGTATTAGATTTAAAGCTGATATGAATAACACACAATTAAAACTTGTGAAGATGCTAAATAATGAGGATTTTCATTAATCAATGAAAATTAAACATTAATTTTACTCAGGTGCCTGGGTTGATAGTAACCATTGGTAATTAAGATACTATATTTGTACCTTTTTATTTTATAATAATATGATTCCATAATTCTACATACTTTGTTCATATTATTTTTAATTAGTAAACCTCATCACATAACGTTGCTCTTTGGTTTCCAATTAATTTTGAAAATTCATCTCATTCATTCTTAGCTATATTTGTTTTATGCATGATTGTTATTTATTTACACCATTCATTTAGTTAATTTATTAATATTACTATTATGTTATAGATATTATTCATCTTTTTATCTTGGCTTATTTATGTACTTCCGTTTATGTCTTATATTTCTGATGAAATCATTAATTTTTAGTCCTCATGATGACCCACATGTTTGGGTCAAAACGTCGGAAAGTTGAATAAAACAAATCTAGATTGAAAATACTGATTATTCATCATTCTCATAAATAGAAATAAACTAACAGTAAGGTACGGGAAAGTTCCTAAACTCAGTCATCGATGGCACAGTCTCCCTGTTTGCCCGATCCGATTCCATCGATGAGATGAACACCTGCCTTGAAATCATACCTCTGGGTATCACCTTCGAGCTTTATCACATCAATCATCATAATATAATCACGTTCGCTGATTTTTTGGTAATCACGTTTAATACACGATACAAAAAAATATAAATACAATTTCATTTTTCTAAGAAATTTTAATTTAAGAACACTTTTTCTTCTTCTTTTACTATTTGGAAAATCATGTTGCATTCACCGATGAAAGTCGACATTCTACAGATTTCGGTCTTTCACGGTAACAGATACATTCATTTGGAAATAAGATAAATTTACGTAGCCTAGAACATCTTTTTGGGACTTAAAAGGACTTAAAGAGAAAATTATTTAATTTTTAGTCCTCTATGAGGGGTGTTCAATATCACAGTAAAACTATTCAAAAATGACTAGAACTTTTGGTATAATCAGCTATACAATTCGAAACCAAGATTTCATAGAACATAAATGTGTGAATTGGCAAGTTTATAATGCCTCAAATTAATTGAAGTCTAGTAACGTTATAATACCACGCAGAGATGTATCGAATGCATTGAAATATTGAAGAAATGTCTGGCACATATCATCGTGAAACTTCATTTCTCCTCGTTCTCTAATGTCAATGACTAAAGGTTTTACTCCACATTCATATTTGTTTTATAGGAAGGAGATGGTTCGGGGAGGCGGTCGTAAATAGGCTAAATAGTGGTAAAACTATTTTATTGAAAGCCGACGTTTCGACCGGACTTTGCATGTCTTTATTTATTTAAAACCCTGCCGTGCCTAGTAGGCAATACGGATGTCTGCAATAGTAAGATGTTAGGCAGGTCAGCTCAACATCTCACTGCTACAAATAAATCTTGTTCTTTTTTAATTTTTTCTCTTTCTTCATGGTTGCTTTTCTCATTCGTTTCACGCCAATGGTATAGTACCTCTTCCTCCTCTTCTTAGATTGAAATGGGCTGGCCCCACCGCGGCTTTCCACCCGTACACAAAATCTTTGTAGTACGGGTAGTTTTCCGCAGTGACTAACTGAGGAAAATCGTTTTCTATAAGAATGTAGAGACCGGTTTCCCTCAGTAACTTAGCCCTTAGTTCTTCAAATGCGGTGCAGTCCACTATGATGTGCTCAGCAGTCTTCGGAACACCGCAGCTAGGGCACAGGGGGGGGGGGGAGGGTCGATGTCCATTCCATGGCAATGAAGTTTTGCTCGAAAGCCTGTGAGAAATTGCGAGAGCCAATAGTCCTGCACGATCCACTTTGCTTCAAAACGTGACGGGACGGTGAGGAAGTACTTCCTCAAGGTATATCCTTTGGGTTTTTTTTTTTTTTTTTTTGGGTCCTTCCCTTCCTCGCCGTTAAGGCTATACGGGATTTTCCCGGGCCAGGGAGTGTGGGCGGGGATTTAAAAGACTCCTCCGGCACCGGGACGCGAACTCGTGACTGTTTTTATATCTTTGATTCATATGTCAGGTTGCCGGGCAACGGCGATGCAGTGCACACGCTTTAGCCCATTCGGCCACCCCGCCCACTATCCTTTGGGGGTTATCACCCACCGCCGGTTCCATTCCTAAATTTGCAAATGTTTTTCCATGTGCAAGGATTCTCGTCAATCCTCACCTTAAGGTTTTCCGGCAGACCTGCTGAGCCGTTTTTCTTAAACACATGTTTCATCATGTCTCCACGCAGGAGAAGGTCGAGAGGTACCCCTCCTGCTAATACCTGCACCGCCTCATGGGATTACGCTCCGATATGTCCTGGTGAACCGCAGCAATGCCGGTCGCTATATTGTCGCCAACTTACTCTTCTGTCGGTGAGAGAGGTTCTGGTTCCAGGCGGGAGACGCATACCTCAAGATACCTATAATCACTCACTTATAAATTGTTAAGGTTGCTAGGTATCTGAGGCCTCAGAAAGCGCCTACAACCCGACTGAGACCGTTTAAAGATAGGACAACTCTGTTTGTAGGATAGTCCAAGTGAGGGGTAACGTTGAATCTTTCTTCTCTTTTATTTTATCTTATTTTTTATCTCTTTTGAATCTTTTATTCTCTATCCTTGAATCGTTATATTGATAGGGCGTGCCATATCAGTTTTCCCTTTCATGAGAATTGTATGAGTCTTTGAAGCGGCCATTGATAACTTTTTCCTCTCGCACCATTCTCCAACCAAGTTGGCGCATCGTTCCGCTTCTTGTCTTGAGCTACGGCCAAATCGTCAACGTATCCAGTGGCAGGGAACCGCTGTTCTTCTAACACTTCCAACAACTCATCAAAAATGAGCTTCCATAAAGCTGGACCAAGTACTGATCCTTGAGGACATCCCCTCTCTATGAAGGCTTCAGTCTTATAAAAAGTGACACGAACCTTTACACGTCTATCCTGTAAGTAGCTTCTTATCAAGGCATACAAGTTACTGGGAGCATCATATTTCTATAGCTGCTGGAGCACAAGAGGCCACCAGACGCTGTCGAAGGCGGAGGATATGTCAAATAGCATCAACATGACATACTCCTCCGTCCTCACGTACTCTCAGCAAGGCATCAGCGGTTCCCTTTCCCTTAGTGGAACCGTATTGCCGTGGATGACTTGCTCTGGCAAGAAGTGGTACTAGATTCGTCATGATAAGGTTCTCGAAGACCTTGCTCATCACAGGGAGGAGACATATGGGTCTATAGAACTTGGGGAGCTGTTTATCCCTATTCCCTCCCTTGTTGAGGAGTCTCAAATCGGCGATCTTCCAGATTTTGGGAAAGTATCCCCTCTCCAGACAATCATTATATACTCCCAAAAGTCTCTCATCAATGTAGGGAATACTATTCCTAAGGATTGCCGCATCTATAGCATCGAGTCCTGGAGCACGACCGATTTTCTGCTTATCTACGGCAATACGGAGATCATGTATGTCCCATCGTGGGCACAAGTCCGTACCAGGTGGGCATGCCGTGGTGCGTCTCACGAAGTTTTCCTCATCGCGGTCTTCTTCAGGGAGTTGTGCTCAGCTAGGAGTTTCACTTAGAACTGAGGGTTCTAAGTGAAACTCCTAGCTGAACACACCTCCCTGAAGAAGACCTGCAAAGTCGGGTCGAAACGTCGGCTTTCAATAAAATAGTTTTACCACCATTTAGCCTATTTATGACCGTCTCCTTCCTTTATGATGCAACGGTCAACTATTAAATATTCAATATTTATTTTACCAAAGTTGTAGTTCTTTTACTTAGGAAGTCTTGATTTGTTCGATTTATTGGGTTTCATTCAGCAAAAAATTTCAATTACATCTTTGATTATGGTAATGAATTATTAATTTTAGGTTGTTGCCTATTTGATTTATTAATCTTCGATAAAACTTCAAAGATTATAACTTTTTATTTATATTTAAACCTCATGCAACATCTCAATTTACACAGAATTTACTTTAATTTTATTAATATATGTAAATTAACGAATTGATATTGTTCTGAACTCCATACAAGTGTGGGGAATCGATGGGAATAAAAAAGTTTTCTCAGTAAGCTTTGCCCAGGAAATTAAGGGAGCATATGTTCAATATACGGGGTAGAATCAGAGGCACACATTTTTATATTTCAATATGAAAAATGTCCTTCTAAATCAAGATTTATATTTTCTTCTCCATAATTCAGTCGCTATAAAAAGTCACAAGGGCGACGTAAAATTTCTTCTCTCTTTATGATGGGCGCGACCAAGAATTTAAAACACAGTACATTCTAAATGAGAAAAGGAGATAATAGGAATAAAAAAATACTTTATGGCGCATATTTTGGATATGACTTAATTACTGAATTCTCCACCATCATCTGATTGCAATATTGCCGGTACACCAAATATTAAAAATATTGAAAGAACGTAATACATTTCACACTGCATAAATTTAAATACAACATTAGACCTTCATATGTAATATTTTTGTATTTAACTTGCAACTCTTT
Source organism: Nezara viridula (assembly GCA_928085145.1). NCBI lineage: Eukaryota > Metazoa > Arthropoda > Insecta > Hemiptera > Pentatomidae > Nezara > Nezara viridula. The sequence goes on along the minus strand of OV725077.1, from coordinate 205,729,609 downwards.
AAGCATACATAATCTTCCTCCGTGGTCTTATGAGTCCTTATGAGTTTCATATAGTATACTGAACAATTCTTCATTGGTAACATAATATGGTAAATTCATTTACCCTGGTTTTAATGGTACAATTATCTTCTCGTTATCATTACTTTTTAAAACGTCAAAACCTTTTAATCTTTTAATTTTTAAAACGCAGAAACTACTTCAGAAAATATTAGTACTTTTCTTGAGAATAATAAAAACAATTGTCTTTTCATTTACCCCACAATTAGCGCATTTAATTTTTCAAGAAAAATATCACGATTTACTGCAGTATACATTGAAAATAAATTACGATATCGAAAAAAAAAAAATTAAGAAAACGTTGCTCGCGTCACACATTCTCCAATTTCGATCTTGCACGGTAACATATCCACTTCAACCGGAAGCGTATCGTATTCTGAAATTATAGACCTAGTGATTGAGAAAACGAAAGAAAATATTAATATATTTTCAAAACTTCTTTAAAAAGCTTTTATATTTTAAAATCTTTTTAAGATAATAGTATACTGCTTTTATCTCACGTTTATCTTGATATTATATTGCACCAGAGATTAATGTATACAATTAAAACCATTGGCATATGCCTGATATTCCATTTTTTGTCATGAACAGAAATTTTCAAATAGTTCCAAGAATGAATACTACTACTTCATTGGTACCCCAAGAAATAATTTTATTTTCACGATCCTAAGATATTCGCTGTTGGAAAAAACTTTATGCAGTCAGCTCGCTCATATGGTACCTCGTTGAACGGTGTTTTCTAATTAAAATTTGAAGGGACTCTTACTTTACCGCTAAATTAAGGACAAATTTAGTTCTTCTAAAATAGATGATCAACGTAGAAAACTAATATGATTACAGGTAGGGCACAGGCAGATCTATGGAAGGGGGGCTTTCGGGCTGAAGCTCCCTCCCTCCCCCCAAAAATGGTAAAATGTAACCCTATTTTATGAAAACAAATATTTATACATTATCTTTTAAAGTATTATTGTTCGTATAATTAATTACATTTAATAATACTTCAAGTATCACTTAAACACTATCATATAGGTAGTTATTTTTTTTTTCAAAGTAATTATCGTTATACGAGTATATATGAAAAAAACCTATCGCGTTAAAGCCTCCCCAAAATTAAATCATGGATTCGCTAGTGGGGTAGGGTGATAGAAACTTTCTAGCGATCAACAGGATCATTTTTATTCCTTATTTTGATATACATCAGATTCCTGATTATCAGATCAATTATTTGTATTTTTGTTCAATTATGACAAATCAGACGTCATACAAGCCATTAACAGAGGCCAAATTCTTGAAAAAACTAAACCTCAATTTGCTACCAGATTTAGATTGATCCTGATGCCTGATAGAGTTGACAGATTCTTTATTTATTTTTTAAATAGATTTAATAAGAGTTTTAACTCTATAGTAAGGGAGTTGGCTTTAATACACTGTACTTCTCGAACATACCCCTTATATTACAATCATTAATACTCAAAATTTCACTTTTCCTAGAGAAAGGTTGTTCTTATTCCCTATATATACACATTTATAAAGAATACGAAGGATCAATTTCACATATACAAAGTAAAAAAAAATCCACTGAAGAGAAAAAAATATTTTTTTTCCGCAATCGATTAATCACCTATACAGAGCGAGCGAATTCTGCTAACTGAATAAAAAATGCGATTTATTTTCTTAAATATATTTGGCGCATTCGAAGAAAAAAATAGACGAAAACGGTTCTTTTTCGATTTTATGAAATTGGGGTAAAATATTACGTCGGAGTGAATGCTATATTGGACATTGCGGTAAAATATGATATAAATCTTCATTTACTATACTAAAAATATTAATTTATAGCCCAACGGAAACTGTTGATAATATGTGTATTTTAGAAGTAAATGCCGACTTCTAAAATACTTAAGGGAACTTAAGATAAATATTGAGAAAAACGAAGGGACGTTGGGATAAAATTTTATGAGCGCAATACCGTGCAATAAACGAAACCTTAATGCTTTCTAAGAAATGGGCCAATATTCATTGCTTCAATTAACCACTACATCCATTATCAGTCGGGATTTGCCGCATTCTTAAATCGTTGCCATTAAGACTCCTTTCCTCTAAAAAAGTCGGAGGGGGGGAAGGGAGCGCTTGCTAAAAATGAGTATCAATTTATTTTCCCGAGTTGTTTGGGATTAGCATCAGGACTGCCACCCTAATTAATAAGTGGGAGATGTAAATCCCCTAAGTGGGTTGGTAGCCCCGAACGAGATTGTTGCCGAAGCAAGTCACGGGACGGGCTAATCAGGTGTGAGCGCCACCCCCCTCCCATTACAAATTCTTTCCCGCCCCCGCGCGCCCGCCATTAGTGGCGCCATTACTTCAAGTCCCCGGCAAACTGTAATTAGAAGCCGGCTCAGCTTACCTCGGACCAGTTTCTAATTTTGTAACTTATTTGTCCCATCATTTGAGCTGGATAATTATACCACCTTTATATCCCAGATTTATTTTTAGGGGGTGCTTTAATTTCATGCCAGTTGGTATCGCTATAAAATTATATAATATAAAGCGTAATTATTGAAGGCACAGGGTTTAACACGTAGCAATTCATAATGAAATCACAGCTAAATCATAAGCCGGTATAATTGAAGCATTGATTTAAATTTTTAATACCAAGATCACCCTTGAAACCAGACTTGGGCATTGCTAGGGTACTGATGACCTTTTTTTAATTAATTGTTTTGTTGTTGGTTCATCGCCATTAAAATATTATTTGAAAGTAACTATTTTTATTTATTATTTTAAACCAGAGAGAAATGTTTACTTATTTCATTAGAACGTTTCTAGGTTTAATTATAATGGGGGTTTCTATAGTAACTTGAAGGAAACATAGACCGGTAAAAAAAAACACTTTGGAGTAGAGAATGATATAATCATTCAAAAATAATTGAAAACCTTTGAATACCTATAGGTAACAAGGGTGTGATCAAACCAAACTTAGGCACTGTTACTGATGACATTTTTTTAATTAATTGTTTTGTAGTTGGTTTATCGCCATTAAAATATTATTTGAAAGTGGCTATTTTTATTTATTATTTTGTACTAGAGAAAAATGTATACTTGTTTCCTTTAACGCTGAGATGTAAAATATCTATATTGTTCAGAGTTTTAATAAGTGTAATTAATTTGAAATTAGTTGAAGAAATAAAATCAATCTTGTTGGAATATTTACCAGGCAACTTGCCATAAGAATAGACAGCGGATTTCCTTCACGGGACGAACCGTATATATTTATATACCGAGGTGTATCATCTCTTTACCTAAAAGGAATATAGAATATTCAATTTATTTTATGCGACAGTGTACATGGGAGGGAGATATAAAAATTCCGGGCATGGCTGGGGGAATATATCTGAGTTGAGATCGTTAAGATCCCGGTCACATCCCTCACCCTTTGTGAGTGTCTCCTCTTTGTGCCTCTAATTCCACTTATGGGCCTGCACTGTCTGCGCGGAGGGAGTAAGAGAGAAAAAAAAGAAGGAAAGAAAAACGGAATAAAAAAGGCCCTTATTAAAGTCAAAAGTTTGTTCTCAACTCGACTGAGATAGACTGAGAGGAGCTTTTTAAAGTTGGCAGACAACAGCAAGGTGAGGAGTATAATTCTAGATTCCGAGGGTGTCGCCGGGCCGACTCAAGTTTGTTCCTCGGGGTTCAGCTTTTGAATCCAAATCCGCCCCCTGGCCCTCTGGACTCTTTATGTATTTCATAGTGGAGGGGACAAATTTAATTCCTTACCTCTGTAGGGTCACACCTCCAACTTCCTACAAAGGCACAACGGAGTTTTAAGCTTATTAAGTCTCTTCCTTAACTAGCCGGTCACAGTTCCGGCTATTATCTGGAAGAACACATATTCAGCCTAAACATAATTATAATATTTTATGAAATGAGCTTAAAATTAAAATTAATATATTTTTTAAACCTTTACGATCAATATGTTGTCACTGAAAGATTTCAAAACAAATCATAAACACTCTTAACAAGCATTGAATAAACTAACAAACAGAACAACTAACACACTAACAAAAAAAAAAAAAAAATTCTGGTTCCGGATTGAAATTAGCTCATTTCTATTGTTCATTGGTTAAGAAAAAGAATATAACACACAAAAATTATTTTAGCTCCTGTTTTATTGATATATCTCTTTTAGTAAATATAAAATGACTATATCCAATAAAACATTCAAATATTTATCTTTATGCAATAGAAATAAACGAATTTAAAACAGAATTGTTAGTAAAAAATTTACGTTTTTAAATAAAAGAAAATAAATAGTGTAAATGTTGTCTTTTAGATACTGTTGATTTAGATACTGTCACAACAGTACACAGGGAAATAGATGAAATTTAGTTGAGCAAAATACATTTTTAGTTCATTTTAAAAGAAAATTAAATTCGAATACTCATTATAAGCTTTATTTTATCATGTGATAAACTACTTAATAAGCGGTGACAACAATTTAGAAAAAAATTGTTCTGAGTCACAGGTCTACTAAAATAAAACAATATAAACAATACTGTACTACAAAAAAAAAATTACTAAAAATGATATATTTTTAGCATTATAGAGTAATAAAATACTGTGTTTACTTAAAAGTATTAAATTATTAGAATTTGAAAATGCTTAAAAACTATTTTATATTCTCTTGGATAAGGCGTAATGGAAAAGAAGAATATCATAACGACTTGGAAGTAGGTAGCACGACGTAAAACATAGAAAACATCCATTACAAGCTGCAGATTTACACAAAATCTTTAGATATTTAGGTGTCTACTATATTTGCTAAATGAATTGGTACGAACCTGGCCATAAATAAATTAGAACTAAAGGTAAAATAAATAAATGCTTGAGCAGCTATTCTTAATTTGCAGCTTCAAAAAGAACGGGCCATAACCATTAAATTAATATTAAAAAAGTTATTTGAATTTTTTAGTAGAATAAAAACAATTAAATGCCTTAACGTTTTAGAATAAGGTACTAAACTATTGAATAGTATTTGAAAATGAATATAACAGATCGAATGGACTCCACCATAACTCCGATTGTTGAGGAAATTGGAGACAATATGGACTGTAAGAAAGCCAAGAATGGCAAAAAAAAAAAACAGCAAGTGGTGACGGGCCATTGGAAGGAAATTATCTAATCAGGGCCAAAGATTCGAGAATACATCCAAGGGAAATAACAGGAAAGTAATTAACCCATATGAGAGAAGTAGACCAATCTACAAATAACATTCCACCCACAATTGATAAATCACCTCATATAAATATCCACGAAATACAAAATAACGGAGCATTTCGTTTCTGAAAAATAATTCAGGTCAAAATGTATTTTCTTTTAAATCAAAAACCATGAAAATAAAAAAAATCATGAAAGTCGTAACTGTCTACCCCAACACTGAAATCCATCAAAAAAAGGTAAGTCTTATCACTCCAATTTCTGACATAAAACACGATTTGCAAAAATATGGTTACGAAGCCTCAAACATAAAAGGATATAACGAACCAACGTCATATCCTGCTTTAAATAGTCACAACCTATTTTCTACATTGAAATCTCATAATTGAATTAGAATGATAAAATTTACGATATTACAACAATATATTACACATAAATAATAATAAAACAGCCAAGGAAAAAAATTAATCACGATACATCAGATGTCAAGAGTACGGCCTTACAAGAGCGTGCTGTAATTAGTCACCTCGTTGTGTTAGATGTGGCCTCCGGCAAGAAAGTTCATCATGCACTAAAACAAGAGATAAACCTGGTACATGTACAAATTATGGTAGCTACTCAACTAATTACCATGGATTTCTAGTTTTCAAGAATTTAAGGACAAAACGGATGTCATGAAACATTAGCGATCTTCGTATTCACTTCCATATCCTGAAGAATTTCTCGCTCAGATTCAGGCATCGCAGGCTCAGAAAGCAGCGCAGAATAATACGAAGCAGGTGGGCAGGGACCCCAATACAGATGGGAGCGCTCAACATAAGCTCGTATCCTAATAATAAACCGAAATGTTCAGGTAGGAGGCGGAAAGTCTCCCTTCAGCTGATAATTCTGTCAATTCCTCAATTGTTTCAATTACTATGGGTAGTGAGGCAGCTCAGTGTTAGGGTACCGAGCTTTCAATTCTAAAGTTTCCAGGTTCGAATCCAGGCTTATGGCAGACATTTTTTTTATTCTGTTTCATTGGCCATGGGGCGATCTAGGATTGGGACAACCAGCTTCTATCAAGTGGTTACCCTTAATTAAATAATTAATTAAGGGGGAAACCTGGCGGTTGAGCGTGATCTCGGTCAAACCACTTCCTTGCACAACCGTTAACCAAGAAATAGTGCTTTACCTAAATACTATTGAACCCAAGACCCTTCATGGCTTGTAGTGGTACAGTTTTTTTTTTTTTTCAATTACTAAATTGCCATTAGAGTGCTACCATTGGGTAGTTACTCAGAAAGTGTTTTTCATGTCATTATATACATTATGTTCTAATTTACTAGATATATTTATTTCATACAGTTGTAAAAATCTTTAAGAAAAAAAAAAAAAATAATTGCCATAACTCTCTCATATAGTCTCTTTATAGCCTCATCCAACAACTTAAAGATGAACCAACAGATGAACCAAGTCATGTGTTCATACAACGGCTCCTAATCACTTGACTGTGGACTCTTTTATCCATTCTTGTGCGGAATTGAAACGGATGGACACAACACAGAACGAGACTGGACATTTAATGTATTTTAACAAAGAAACTACAAATGTATGCGTAGGAATAATGAAGGCTTCAGTTGACGACCGAAAAAACAGTCCTCCGAGCAAATCAAGTTCTAAAGTTTGTATTTGTTATTTATATATTTGATTTAAGAGTTTGAATTTATTCGTATTTAAGATTTACTTGCTTTCAATAAAAAACTTTGACAGAACAAACAATTTACTCTCCTTATTCCATTGGAAGCACCTCTTTGTAATTTATGATACATTATAAGTTATAATGTATAACTCATTTAATAATATATTAAATATTTCTTTCTTACCCTAAAAAAAAAAAAAAAAAAAAAAATTTAGGAATATAATAGCCTTTAGTAAGGTCAAAAGAAAGGTAAAAATAAATACCAGAAATCTTGTTTGAAATTATATAATATATTTTTTTCGGCTCCTAGGGCTCATTGGACCGAATGGCGAGACATGTGTCTAGTATTTTTCGATGTACTGTCATAAAAAAAATCGGTGATCCATTGATTGTTACCCCTCCCTGTCAAGATCCATTTGATGATAAAATAGCAATATAACATTACATATTCATTTAAATCAACATAAATTTTTCTATCGATGTACGAAATATTTAGATATAGATTTTCATAAATAGATATTCAATATACAGAGTTTTGATTGTTTAACTTGTATTTTACTAACTGAAAAATAAAATTAACATAATCTCATACAGCGAGTTTATATTTTAACAATATTCGTTTCAATTACAATTTCACAAATGCATTTTAATTACACGAAAGAGAAAGAGGTATATTGCCTTGCGGGTACTGTATTCACTGGCGCCGTACATACTTTTGCATCCACGTCTGTAACAGATATAGTCCGTGGTATAGATTCCTTTTTATCAATTATTAACATTCGGGTGAAACTTCGTAAATAGCTTCATCTCATCGTAACCTAGAAATATTTTATGTACGAAAATTCTCGGAATTGGGGCATTTTCAATATGGAGGTCGGTAAAATGTGTCTATTTAATTAGATACTAAAAACTCGTAAACACCCATTTGATTTCCACTATTTCGTAAGATATCTTCAACAAAAAGTCGGGAAAAAAGGTGACCTTCAAAAATATTTAGCCGTTTGGCCTATATGGCCTCGATATTTTTGACAATTTGGGGGTTTAGGTCACGCCAAACGGCTCAATATTTTTGAAGAGCACCTTTTTTTTTCGACTTTATGTTCAAGTTATCTTACGAATAAAGTGGAAAGCAAATGGGTATTTACGAGTTTTTAGTACCTAATTAAATAGACAAAGTTTGCCGACCTCCATATTGAAAACGGTCTATTTTCGAGAATTTTCGTAAATAAAATATTTGTAGGTTGCGATGAGAAGAAGCTATTTACGAAGTTTCAGCCGGATGTTAATGATTTGATAAACAGGGGTCTTTACCACGGACTAATGTCTTCATGAGGGAGAGGGTGTAGTTAAATAAAAGAATATATATATATATATATATATATATATATATATATATATATATATATATATATATATATATATATATGTGTGTGTGTGTGTGTGTGTGTCAATATATATTTACATATATAGAATGTTCCAGAGAGAAAATGTAATTAAGGAGGAAATATCCAACCTAAAATGCAATTCAATGCCGCTAACCGCAAATTCATATCTGAATCCGTTGTCGAGATATTTTAAAGGCTTTTCCTGAATTCTGTAATTTAAATGAACATTTCACAACTTTGGTTAATATTGTTGTTATCACGGTTTGAAACGAAAAGCTAACTTTTATAATTTTTTGTTCTCCTAACCTCAACAACTAGAAAATTGTAAAAACAATTATAAATTACATGTAATGAATAAACTTTTTTTAAATTCCGAAGGTCGTAGTTCGAACATTTATTGCAAGATATTCTTTCGACCATTCCATTATTGCTATTTTTCGACTATTTCTGGTTACTATGATTGCTTGACGAAACAGTATTATCGTATGAATCGGCTACTGTCGTGTATCAAATTCAAAGTAAAAATAAATAATGGGAACAGAGCTGTCTAATTCTTTTAGATAACTGGATTTTTATGAAATAAGATAAGACTGGACAACGGATTGAGGTAAATGGACCGTTTGTGAAGCAGTAATACATTTTCTGCAGACTATATTCCCCAAACCTGCTAAAATTTCTTCTTAGGACACAGTTTCTTTTATTTATATTGATAATTAATAATTTTTTAATTTATATAATCTCTAATTATACTATTTAGTTTTGAACAATCTTTACTGATTTTATGAATCTTATTGTAATCCTGGAAGTTATTATTTTCTTTAGTCTTTACTGAAGATATTCTATTTAAAAAAATTAAAAAGAGTTCATTTTCATTTAAAGTAAACAGGGAGTAGTCACAGGAGGATCAACGGGGGGAGGAGGGAGAGGGGACTTTCCGGCTGAAGCCTTCCTCTCCCAAAATGGTAAAATATTAACGTCTCTTAAGAAAAAAAAATTTAAAATTTACTCTTAAAATATTATTGTTCGTGTAATAACATTTAATAGGAATTCAAGAATCACATAAACACCTTTTAGTATAGATAGTTAAGTTAGTTTCTTTCCATTTTGTTCTAAATTAATTACCGTAATATTTAAAAAAAAGAAAATCGGGCTGGAGCCCTCCCCCCGAAAATGAAATCCTGGATCCGCTAGTGTGAGTAGTTAAATATTTAAATTTAGCAAATAATTATTGTAGTAAATAAACATAACTAAAAAAATCCGTAATAATAACTTAAAATAAGACATAATTTAATGATTCGTCTAAAATAATTGTTGCCTATTTGACATAGCCGGTGTATTTAGGCCACTAAAACTAGTGAGGCGACGAGTGAGGACATAATGTGAGCACCGGATTTGAAGTTTCACTACCAGGACCGCTCATGTGGATCTCTATAATCCGCTTACGGAAATTGAAAACCACACAGAGCTACCTGAGGGGCAGTAGTATGGCTCTTGTAAATTATACCCATCCTATACAAATGCCAAGCCTACAGAAAATTAAATATTTTTTACTTTCATTAACCGATATATAAAATATATATAGTAAGAGAAAGTATTGTGGTAGCAAAGAACATCGAATCAGAGTTGTCAACGGAAATATGCGTTTTGAGGGTCCGTGAGACCACAGAACAAATTTTCACAAAATGATCCGTGTGTGAAGATGCTAGACTCAGAAACGAAAAATGTGGTGCGACAAAATACAAAACTTTCATTTACCGCTCTACTTTGAATATAAATTATTTTCTAGCAATGCTGAGCTATTATAAAATATTTGAAGTGCATTCTAAACGGAGCTAAAGCTTAAAGCTTGCAGATAACCAATCATTGAGACCATTTATTATATCGGTGGTAGGCAATAAAAATCTAATAACTCCCTCTGTTGTTATAAACCAATACCACTTCAATCTCTGAGCCTTTCAGTTGACAGAATGACCAACTCTCATTTCAACATTTTTGAGCAATGTCATTTTAGTGATATTTCTAGTTGGAGTTGTATCTATACAGATAGTGAATAAGTTGATTCCAGAGTAGATGATTGCAGTGTTGAAATATAGAACTGCGAATAATAGTATAAATTTTGCCACTAGAAACATCACTAAAATTAATAATAAACAATGTAGAAATTGAGGATAGTCATTCTGTCAATCGAAAGGCTCATGTAAGCCAAGAGAGGTTTGAAAGTATATCTGAAAATTTAACCTAAAAATGATTATCAATTTTAGGACTATTAGTTATTTAACTGTTATTTTCCATTGTAAAGTTTACTAAAATGAATTTATGAGATTTTCATTGTTTGCCATGGATAGGTAAAAAGTTGTCACATTGTAAGTGGATAATGTTGGGATTTCTCAAAGGGAAAATTCATCAAATTATTCACTAACTTAATTTCCTAAAAGGTTACTTGATGATTTTATGTAATAAACGGCCAATAGATAACTAATTATTTAAATATATTTTCATATCTAGAGTTATTATACTACAGTAATTATGATTAAGCTTATAAACATATTCATGAAACATTTTTAAAATTTCACTTCTTCTTTCGCACAAGTACAATGAAATACTACCTTAAACATTGGCATTGGCAAGATTCGGTCGATTTTTAATACTTTTTTTTTCAAACTTAGAAAAAAATTTAGTTATAATTTAGTAAGAAAATTTCATTTTATTAACTTGCAATAAGCAAATCTGTGAACATATATGAAGGGGTTAAGTCATGTTAGTAAATCTCTTGGGCACCGCCTTAAAAGTCTTCTGGGTGGGGTGCACGGATTCGAGGTGGAAAAGTGTTTGGGCTTATGGTTTCATGAAGTAAGTCAGTCTCTGGAAGTTTTTATAGTAATGTTTTGCAAGGGGCGGACTAAAACGTGTGCACTGCACCACGCGTTGCCTGGCAACCCGAATAAAAGGTATAATGTGATAAAACAATAACGAGTTCGCGTCCCGGTGTAAAGAGGGACTTTTAACTTTTATCTGCGATTAATTCTCCCGCTTTTATCCCCTGTCCCAGGAAACACTAGCCTAAAAGGCGAGGAAAGGAAGGACAAAAAAAAAAAAGAAAAGAGTATTGTGTCGCTGTATCTGAAATTGTTTTGATGTCGATATCTTTGTGTAGCAGTCATTTGTTACATAAAAAGGTGTTTGTATTTTTCTCAAAACTTTTGATTGGAATATCTAAATTTTGAGGATATTTGAAGTTTTTGCAGTGCACAATAGCTCTATCCCGTAAGTCCATAAAGGTTTTAGAAGTCATTTGCAGCTGTTGCAAAGTGTAAAGTAATGATAAAAAAAAAAAAAATTCTTAGTAAATGTTACCAGTAGAATAAGTCATAATAGTTCTGAAAGCCAAAATAACTCGTTAGAATGTTTATCTAGTTCATATAAAGAACAGAAAATGGAGAAATCTTGGGCAGATTACGATGAAACATCTGAAAATGAAACAAGTAAGACAAATATTACCTAAATTTTATCTTCTTACCATTAAAGAAAGTGATAAAAACTTTTATAATATAAGACCAATTTATAGTTAACAATTGTTAAAACAAAGAAAGTAGAGAATAGTAATAAAGAAATTAGGAAATTCAGGTTTTTTTAATCGAATGCCATAGCGAGCATGCAGCTGTAAGAATTAGACAGATGAAGAGCATTGGCACCTATCCTGTGTCAGTTCTCCCACACAGATCTTTAGATTATAGTAGAGTTATATCTTTTATTATTATTTTTTAGCTTAGACTTAAATTATGTTACAGATGCGGATCTAGAAGAGCTTGAAGATCAAAATGTTTGAAGAATAAAAAAGAACATCATTGAAAAACTCATCTAAAAAAACATTTCAATTAACCTTCCAACACTTCGATCGACTTTCGATCCCAACACTTCCAAATAAAATTAAAATAGATTATCTAACTATCCCAATCCAAACATACATCTCAACACCATATTGATGTTTCAATCGTCATAAGTATCAGTACCATCGAGAATGTAACGCAGAACCTATATGTGCAAAAATTGCAAAGCCAAAACATGAAAATGATTGTAATAAAGTCAGATGCTGTGTTTGTGACGGCAACCACCCTGTTGGTACCAAATATGTCCTATCTACCAACAAGAAATACAAATAAGAAAAAACATGGTGAACCAAATAATTCATACGGCGAAGCGAAAAGAAAGATATTTTCTGAGTTCAAAAAATCGTATGCCTAAGTAGCAACTAACAGTTTGCACATCGATAACGGTTTGTTTTTTAAGATTCTAACGCCAATCGAAAAATTTGATAACATTCTAGAAAAGAACATAAAACCTAATCCAGCTGGGTTATCGATATCACATACAGTTGTAAAAGAAAAGAATCAACCACACTCTTTGACAGAACTGCCAGGAGACACCTGTTACGAGGATGAAAATGAAGAGAAAAAACGGACTCGCTTAAAGAAGACCACCAGAAAAATAAATTTAGAATAAAAAATCCGATAATGACTGCCGATGTAAAATGCAGGTAACAGATGACTTAAGCAAAAACAGTAATAACAGTACAGACACATCCCTTTGCGAATTCAGTAAACAATCGGCTACTGCATTAATACAGGCACAGTTCTGTAGGACCCAGACAATACAGAACTCCTTGACGACTAAATCAGATACAAATGTGATCAAAACAAAACTAAAACTCAAGAATAGGCGGTGGAAATAATTAAAACATTAATTTCAAATGTAATGACATTTCCAACAATATTTATTAACTCTAAATTATTACTGTAACATAATTTTAACTAAAGCAAATTAATTGCAAAATCGAAAATGATAAATTCGTTAATCAATAAATTTTTGTCATGAAAATTAATGTTTTACAGCTAACCACACACAATTCAAAGATTTGCTCAGATTGCTCAATCGTTTTATTTCAGACAAATCCGTAGACCTCGCACTATTCGAGAGAACCTTATTCTAGATTATGTAAAATTACAGGTTATTCACATCATTTCAAACTTTATCAATCATATGTTTCACGGCCCAGAGCTGCGAGAGTGATAACAAACAGACGAATGGATAGCTTATTACCAGAGACCGGATTTTCGTACAGTAAAAATTCGGAAAACGTGCAGTAAAAAACTAAAAATGTGCATAATCGTGCAGTAAAAATCCAATATACGTAAAATTGTGTAATTAAGACCTAAAAACGTATAAAATCATCAATATTATTTAATTTATAACATTGATACATCGAAATCTTATCAGATCTTCAGTTAACCGAGTTTTTTTAGAAAAAAAAAATTGAATAGTTCATCGAAAATGAAATTCCAGATTATAATCACCTATTATAATAACGATTATTATCAAATAATGCAAAGCTTTGAAGGTTTGAAGAAATAAATGAAGGCAGGAATTATAGGTACCTATATATTATATAGACCAGACCAATTTTTTATATTTAACTTTATTAAAAATAATAATGAAAATTTTATTTTTTAATAGGGTTGAAGTTTCCAATATTATACATTCCAAAACACTTTTGTTAAAATTTAAAGAACTAAAACTGTAATGTTTGAGTGTTCAAATAGTGTTGAAGCTTTTTTCCTTTATCACAAAAAAAAAAAAAAGAAAGAAATATTGTGGAGACTAACGTTCTCAAACTCCTAAAAAAAATTAATCTTTGATAGATTTATTGTTTTCTTACATGCTCCACAATGAGCGTTTATCAGTGATTTCCTATCACCTGGTTGATTTTTCATAAGGTGTATAGGATTTTCTCATCAAATTCTTTGTCCTCACATTTAAAATCAGGTTATTTTTATAAAATAACATTTCAACATTATCAATTTTTTATTTAATAATTAAATTTCTACAAATCAATTTAAAGCCGGAAGAGATACTGAAGGATTGAACGGTGAGTGAGGATTGAAGCCAAAACAATAACTATAAATGCCTTACTAACAAAGCAGCTTTTTATTATCCAATACTTTAGGAAGGTTCTATTCCAAGCACTAGCGGATCCAGGATTTAATTTTGGGGGAGGCTTCAGCCCGAAAGCCCCCCCCCCCGTAGATCCGCCGTGATTCCAAGAATAAGTCAATTGTGTTTACTTCTTCCTTTTGCTTCACACAAAATTATTTGCCTACCTCAGATTTTTCTATTTTGAATAATGAATTTAATTTGAACAATATATTAAAATAAAAAGTAATAGTAAGAAAATAGTGAAATAAATATTAACACATTAACTTATGCATTTATATTTATAAATGGTCTAATTTAGCACAGAAGTGCAATTTAATGCAACAAAAATCAAAATCGTGCAATTTAAGCCAAAAACGGAAAAAGCGTGCAATTTAAGCCAAAAACGGAAAAACGTGCAATATAAAATTTAAAAATGTTATTCTACAGGCCATGAAAAGGATAAATATTCAGGTCTTGAGTTTTTGCACGCAAGCAAATAAAAAGTGCAATAACATGGAAATCCGGCCTGTACTTATTACAAACGCAGCACACTGATCCCGATTTGTGCACTGTTGAAGTAATAATAGACCAATTTAAATTTATATTTATTTCCGCATATTTCGATATAAACAATGATCTAACCAAACTTTTATTAGTTTTACAAAAATATAGCACTCACTATGTGATAGATAATAGGTGTCGACTCCAACAGTCAATCGAAATTTTGGAACGATAAGAATAACATGATAGAGGACGTTTTATGGAAGCTTTCATAACATCCCAAAATTTGATTTTGATTAATAAAATATCTAATTTAATGACGTTTAAGAATGCGAGGGGGAAAAATAACATCGATGTAACTAAATGCAACATTAAAGTTGCACAATTAATACATGGTTGGAAATTACTCGATGGCATTAATTTTTCGGACCATATATCAATTTACTATCATATAACCTTCCATCCTGACATACAACTATAATACAATAATTTTTGAAAAAAAATGCTATATATCCAAGGCCGCGGGTTGGGAAAAATTTGACAAAAACTTTCTTCTACAATAAAAAAAAAGTTTGCTATTTACGAAGACTAGTATCGGTCTCGCTAGTCTATTTTTGTTGAATTTACTTGTATATTTAACAATTTTAGATCATTTTGTATGATATTGCAGGTCTGCTCCGGTTGTTTCAATGCTTTAGAGGCATTCATACTGCTACTGTATATAGCAATGTCGTCTACAATATGCCATTACAGATGCCGTCATATGATTTTTGCCAATTATTTTAATTAGGAAATGCATTATAATAATTTGTTAATAATAACGATTCAATATTATATTAAGAGGGAATGGAAAAGCGACCAACATCTTATTGTTACTTTCCTACCTATACTACTAGGTTAGGAAAGTATTGAAATCCGGTCAAATTTCCGATATGCGTTTTTCGACGGATCTATATTTTTCAGAGCTTCCTTAGTCCGAAAAACACATTTTTAGCCATTGGTCTGTCTGTCTGTGCCAAGATTTTCTCGGCAACTACAGAATCGATTTTGTTACTTCTTCTTTATCTTGTAGGGTTTTGACTACTGATGCCTGTGACAGAAATTTGGTGCTCCATGTGCAACAGCTTAAATACAAAACATGTTTTTCTATAGACTGTAGCGCGAAAACGGCTCTAACGATTTTGATGAAAATTTCCTATAATGTTCTAATAATTTTCCTTCCAATTTTCCGTATATAGACTAAATTCCCGAAAAAATTCAGGAAAAAAAGTTATAAAGAAAAGAAAAATGTAATGAGGTCTAACTCCCTAAGTATATATTATATGGTAAAATTTATAATAAAACTTTTGAAAGGTAATTAAATTCCCTACTAAGCCATATAAAAATCGTTAATTTTGGAGAACTATTAACGAAGTTACAACTATTCAATTTCCAATGTAAGATTACGGTTCTATCTGTTCAGTGTGTGACTGAAGAAAAATCCGTTGCCCGCATCACAAAATCTTCACTATTTCCTCTATTTTTAACAGAAATTTAACTTACATTGTTTGACAATACTAAGCTATGGCAAAAAGTTTTTGATCAGCAATATTAGTGGCTATTGAAATTTTTACACTGATCTACCTTAAGCCGGTTTACATTGCTTTAGTTTATTAAATAAATCGTACACAAATCTTTTGTTTGATCAATTTTCAGAAAAATAGATCTCGTTCAATTCTTTTTTGTTTCTTCGTGAACATATGTTAAGATATAAAAAGTTTTCTGAAATAGGTAGAAAAGTCGTGTGAGTGGACACACAAGATATTTTTTTTTTTAAACCATAAACCTGCAATAATATCCGGATAACACAATGGTTGAATTAGACCACGAAAAAATTTAATTTGACTTTAAAACACTACATTTATTATTTTATCTGACACTACTACATTTGAAATTAGTAATTAGTAGTAAAGTGTTGAAGACAGGAATGACCTTGGAACAACAGATCCATTCATTAGGCTCAAACGGAGGCGGAGATTTCTGAGGAAGCTGTTATTGAGGCGTTGAGTGCCTCGGGGATTCGCCCTTCATTAAACAAAAAGCTTCCTCCACCCCCCCCCTTCCACGGCTTGCGGTGGCTCCGCATCAGCCGACACGATCAAAGAGTAAATGAATAGTAATGGCGTCGCCACCCCCTCCTCATAAAAAGGCGGTAGATATAAATCAGGTGATTAGAATGTAGAGGAGGGCAAAGTATCCATCGGATGCTAATGAAAGCCCCTCGAGGAGGTGTACGTGCGTGAAGTGGCCGGGCCTCAGGGCGGGATACCTGCCTTCCGCGAGGCAGATGGGCTTCGTGCTTGGAATAACCCCTGCGCCGGATCGCCTCTCTTATAGCATTATTAATCCTATAAACTTGGATTTACGCCACCTTTAATACCTCTATTAATATCGATGGCCTCAACTTTCTTTTATATCTTCCAAACTAGGACCCAGCCTCGTATTTATAACCATTTCTAATAATTGTTTATCGGGTGGATGATATTTCAGCATTAAAAAACTTCACTGCCAGTCGGCTTCAAAGAGCTATTCTTTTATGGGAAATTCTATTAATATCAAGAGTTCTGTATTATAAGAGGTCTCCAGCATTGGCAGTAAAACCGAAAAGCTAACAAAACAGAAGCAAGGTATTGGCAAAGGGATCGATTGAAAAGTTCATAAAGATGTTTATTAAACAATTGTTTAGGTGAAGTGTAATAACGACTTTAATACTTCACTTTGGATCGAAGGCAGTGGATCAGCTGATGAGAAGGTTGTCTCCTCAACTCCTCTCTCAGTTTTTACCAATTTTATAGCGGAATCTCTCTGATTATTCACGTGATACAGTTAAAGTGTATATCAGAGCAGTTGATATTTACTGTTGGCATCTTTTTTTTTGTTATTTTAAGAAAAAAAAAAAAAAAATTTTTTTTTTTTTTTATTTATTTATTTATTTTTCTCTTATGATATGCGGTATGATCAGCAAGTGATGGCCAGTAAGGTGCCCAAGAGGTCTCGGTCAGACGGAGTTAGCTCACCAGCCAAACAAAGGACTCGTCGCTGCCTACGAGAAATACCTCCAGTGACCAAAATGAACACTTCAGAACCAGAACCTCAGCCCCAACCAGGTACGTCTGCACAAGAAACGATTGAAGAATCACCTTTCTTTACTCCAAACCCCTACCAAGTGCTTCAAAATGACAGAGAAGTAATGGAGTCTGCAGCAATACCCAGAGAACTAAAGCCTCCTCCGATATTTGTGAAAAATATAAAAAATTTCCAGATGTTCTGCACCCAACTAAATAAAATCTGCTCTGGCAGTTATTCATGCCTTAACAGGACCAATGACACCAAAATAACACCTGATTCTGCAGAAGCCTACCGAAAAATAGTGAAGTACTTATCAGAAACAAATGCGAATTTTCACACTTACCAGCTGAGGCAGGAAAGAGCTTTACGAGTAGTGATAAGAAATTTACATTCCTCAACCCCCACTGAAGTTATTAAAGAAGAACTAACGACGCTTGGTTTCAATGTACGCCAGGTAACAAACGTTTTGAAGGAGGACAGGGAGCAGCCAGGATTACGAAATAGGATCCCACTACCATTGTTTTTCGTGGACTTGGAGCCATCACCAGGTATCGAAAAAATATATGATATCACAAGAATATACTACACAATGGTGAAAGTTGAGAAGCCATATCCCAAGAGAGACATCGTGCAGTGCCATAATTGTCAGACCTATGGCCACACGAAGACATATTGCCACCATCTGCCGCGTTGCGTGAAGTGCGGTGAACAGCACAAATCTGTAGAGTGCACCAAACCTATACAAGATCCAGCAGTATGTGCCCTATGCTTGGAGGGACACCCGGCCAACTACAAAGGCTGCCAAATTTACAAGAATCTCAAAACCAGACACCAGAAAAACCGGATTCAAGATGAAGCACTAAGAACAAGAAGAGAGAGAGAGCCTTCCAGAATTGTAAACAATGATGTATCATTCTCCCAACTACTTAGAGGTAAGACTTTAACCGATAAATGTCAAGCCCTGCCACAACAACAACCTCAAACCCAACCTCAAAATCCTCTTCATCCTAATATACCTAACCACCAACAACAAATTCCTCATATTCCTCCTCCTTCAAATGCAACAGATCTCACAAGTTTGTTAGCATCTTTCCTCACCGATTTCAAATCCCTTGTTACTCCACTCATATCACTCCTCACGAATCTCGTATCTCACCTCATCCCTCCTTTGAAAAATCCTTAAATGACTCACATCCCTAAACCCATATCCATTCTCCTTTGGAATGCGAATGGTGTTAGAAATCATACAGACGAACTATCTACTTTACTACTTGACAAGAACATTGATGTGGCACTAATTACTGAAACTCGACTAACCACTAAACAGCACTTCAATATACCACAATACCTGACATATCGTACTGACCACCCTGACGGAAAAGCACATGCCGGTACTGCTGTAATTGTACACCAATCCCTCTCCCATCATGTACTCCCATTACCAATACATGATTTCCTACAGTCCACCGCTATCGTGATAAAAACCTTCTCCTTTCCGGTCACTCTTGCATCAGCGTATTGCCCTCCTAACCGATCCATATCCAATGCCCAATTCAGTTCTCTCCTCGACTCCTTAGGACATCACTTCATCTTGGGTGCAGACCTAAATGCCAAGCACCAACAATGGGGTTCCAGAACCACGAATTCTCGTGGCCGAACCCTGCTGTCTGCACTCAATTCCCAACGTTTTCACCTCCTTTTCCCTAACTCTCCTACCTACTGGCCCACAGATCCCAACCGTAATCCTGATCTTCTTGATTTCTTTATCCACAGCGGCTTAAGTCCCCTCAATTGTTCCATTACACGTCTAAATGAACTTTCCTCTGACCATAGTCCTCTAATCCTTAATGTTTCACTTGAACCTGTTTCCAAACCTTCTCCACCGTCATTCATTAGGGGCCCAGTAAACTGGGACCTTTTCCGCCAAATAATCTCCGATAATATTGATCTCAACATATCCCTCAAAACTCCCGATGACCTTGATAGTGCCGTAAATTCCTTTACTACCACGATCCAACAAGCCGCCTGGACTGCCTCCTTTCCAAAAGACTCCTCCAGAATTCCTATAAAGACCATTCTACCCCAACACCTCCTTAACCTAATCCGCACCAAACGCCGCGCCAGATTATTATGGCAACGTACCCGACATCCTACCGACCGCTGGTCCTATAATTACTACTGCAAACAATTAAAACTGGAATTAGCCACCTTCAGATCACAATCCTTCAACTCTTACCTATCCTCCCTCTCTTCTCGCGACAATTCCCTTTGGAAAACCACAACAAAAATCCTAAATCCTCACCGCATTTCCCATCCTCTCCGACGAGGTGATGGCTCCTGGGCAGCATCTGACGAAGATAAAGCTGAGGAGTTCGCCATTCACCTATCCAATACATTTATTTCACATCCGGAATCCCATCCTGCCCACACCGTAACAGTAGAAGAACTCCTTACATCACCAATCCCACTTTCCTTGCCCCCAAAAGCTATTCATCCTTCCGAAGTAAAATTTCAATTAAAAAAACTAATCCTCTGTAAAGCTCCTGGACATGATCTCCTTACACCTCAAATCCTTCGACAACTTCCATCCAAAGCAGTCATATTCCTTACATATATCTACAATTGTATCCTACGCACCACCCACTTCCCTCTGTTATGGAAACACTCCACTATTATCCTTTTCCCAAAACCAGGAAAACCTCTCAATAGCTCAACATCCTATAGACCAATCAGCCTACTCCCAATCCTTTCAAAAATTTTTGAAAAGATCCTTTTGAAACGAATCCTACCCATTATAGAATCCCAAAATATCCCTTCCCATCAGTTTGGTTTTCGCTCTCAACATTCTACTGTTCAACAAGGACTCCGAGTTGTTGATCATATTTCCTCAGCCCTAGAAAACAAGGCATACTGTTCGGGTGCCTTTCTGGACATTGCACAGGCATTTGACCGGGTATGGCACTCCGGACTGCTCTCCAAGCTTAAAATCCATTTACCTCAGTCCTTGTAGGTACAAGGACTGAGGTAAATGGATAGTCCTCCGATCCTACCTCTCTGACCGCTCCTTTCGAGTTCGCTGTGGAACAGAATTTTCCAATATCTACTCCGTTAAAGCCGGTGTTCCCCAAGGCAGCGTCTTGGGTCCCGTGCTTTACATCCTCTTTACTGCTGACATCCCTGTTAATCCCGATACTTTTCTTGCAACATTCGCTGACGACACCACAATCTTATCATCCAACTCTGATCCCGAAATAGCATCCTTAAATCTCCAAAGTCACCTCACCTTGATTGAGCACTGGTGTAATAACTGGCGCATTAAAGTTAATGAATCTAAATGCCAACATATTACCTTTACACTCCGACGCAATTCCTGTCCACCAGTACTCTTTAATTCCATCCAGCTTCCTTATTCAGACACAGTCCGGTATCTTGGCTTTCATTTAGACCGAAGACTAACTTGGAACCCGCATACTAGACTCAAAAGACAAGAACTCAACCGACGATACGGCCAACTATACCGACTACTAAGCAGAAAATCTAAACTTTCCATTGAAAACAAGCTACTGATCTACAAGACAATACTGAAACCTATTTGGACTTACGGACTAGAACTGTGGGGATCAGCAAAATTTTCTAACATCAAGCGCATCCAATCCTTCCAGTCTAAAGTCCTTCGAACAATAGTCGATGCTCCTTTCTATGTATCCAACAAAACCCTACATCATGACCTTAACATCCCATTTGTCCTAGACCTTATCCCAGAAAAATTCTCCAAATTTCACCAGAACCTTACTTACCACCCAAATCCTCTTGCACAATCCCTATCAAGCATCTCCCATCCCTATAATCCTCCAAGAAGGTTGAAACGGCAGTGGCCTCGCGACCTTTTGTAGATTATATAAATTGGAGTTCTGGCAATGGCCAGATTCTTCACTCAAGACATGTGTGTATGTGGCTAAAGTGCTCTCGACCAATCTCCGCTGGCTTTAGTACCAGTGACGCGGTTGGAAGAGTAGCGCAGGGTTCTCCTGGAGTTCCCTCGCCTGATTGTATATAGGTATGCATGTTATTTTTTTTTTTCCTTAGTTTTAATTTTCTTATTTTTTAGGTTATTTTATTTTATTGTCTATTGTATATACTTTTGATTATTATTTTGTTCTATTTATTTTATTTTTTTTGTACATATGGTGTGAATGTCATCCTACCTCACTATAACCGATGTCCAACAGACAGATTGTTATAATACTCAATAAAGAAATTTAAAAAAAAAAAAAAAAAAAAAAATACTCCACTTTAAAATAAACCGTAATTGTATTTCTTCCCTACTATGTCTTTAACAGTTATAGTTAACCATGAACAGTCAAATCTGGCATAAAATGGTTGTTTTCGTTAAAAACTGCGGAAAACACTTTTTACGTATAAATACGTTTTTGATAAAAAACTAATTTTTGCTTTCAGATTTAAAATATACGATTTTTTTTTTACTTCATAGCTGAGCCTATGCCATGGTTACATTTATAGACCTATTTAAACGAATCCATTTTTTTCATATGGGGCGCGTAAATAACCTACAGGAAGTTAAATGTAAATGATTCGTTTTGGCGGGAATAAGCGCATAGCCTTCCGCTTTTATATCGATCGGGGTTTAAGGTTATTTACACTCGTGAATCTTTAAAACAAAACCCCGGCACTGGATATAGACTTTTTGAGGGTGTTTAACTGTGATTGGGAATTCGGGGATCTATTACCTTTTATGACACTGAGTGAGAAGAAACAATAAGAATATATATATATGAAATGTAGGACTTAGTAAACACTTTGAATGAATTGACTCCCCTGGTTTATTCTTCAATTGTTAGGCCTATAGGACAACTAAATAAAAGGACTATTCACTCCGGTATAATAAAATAATTTATTTTGACAATTGATAATAAATGAATATATATAAGTGAACGGTCGGCTTGATAATCTTGGTCTTCAATGTAGTAAGCCTCTCTTCCCAGATGACGTCTTCTTGTGTTGGTGTCCAAGCCTTAAGTGTTTGGCCTCGCCATCTACCTGATCGGACCTTTTCTTCTTTTCGATTCTTTATCGATGTCAGATTTTCCAATGAGCAATTTGTCCACTGCACAATTGAGTACAATTCACAGTACTAAGTCACATTCCTATATATTATATATACCTTCTCATTCCCTCACACAATGTCAACTAATGGTGTAAATACAGGGGGATGTCTACTACAGGCGTGTAACCAATCTTTTTGGGCAAATGTGGTCTTTTGGTTACTTTAGCTTATTTAAGACATATTTTTTTTTTAAAGGAGGCGTATTAAAATAATATAAAGTGAGGGAAAGTATTACGATCGTGAACATTTTCGAAACAAGAGTTATCAACCAATATACACGTTTTGAGGTTCTCTGAATTCAAATAACCAAGTTTGTTTGCAAGTTGAGTAAAAAAGGTATTAGTGTTTGTGAACAGTATATCTCAAAAATGAAAAGGCGCAGTGAACTGAAATGTATAACGTTTATATATGCCTGGGGTGTTACAGCAATGTTTTCGTCAAAACCGCCTAACCAGAAGTGCCACATCATATCATCCATTTTACAAATGTTTATAGTTTTCTCGAAAACGGCTCCAACGATTTCGATTAAATTAAATTTAATAAATAAAAAAGGTGGTGTTTATGCATTAGGTTTCCAAATGTCAGAGCATGTGGGAAAGCTAGCAAGTAATTTTGATAGCGAAGTAAATGCAGTTTTTCTCACCTTGGAACTGATAAAAAAGTTGTCTAACCTAGGTCTAAGTCTAAACCGCACACAGTTGTACCCTAATTTTAGAAGGAGCAGATGTCGTTTTACAGTGGATATCAGGGCACTATGGGTTGTCAAGTATTGAAAAATCTGACCAATTAACAAATCCGGCAATGATCAGCCAGATATGCCAATTCCTTTCTTGACGGAATAAAAAGCTAATTAAAACATTAATCACTGGAAAAATTGAATAGAAACGGCAGTTTGAGTTGAAGGAGAAGAAATGGGCTCCATTACTAGAAAAAAATGGAATAGTGGCACTGGATCTCCCTAAAACTAAGGCTGTTGTCCAATTTAAGAAGAAAACTGGACATGACTAACTCCAATCTATACTGTATTGGAATTGTCGAATCAGCAACACGTCCACTGTGATGACAAGGATCCACACATGAAATTAGAACCAAAGCAAGGACTGAAGGTGAAGTTTACTAGGCTGCTAGATATCGCATGGCGATATCAAGAGTTCAAGACGATCAAAGTACAGGACAAAAAAAAAAATCTCGATTATCTATCCTCCAAATCTCCTTTATTATGTAATTTTAATTTGCATGTACGTTTCAGCATACCTATAAAATTTTAATTAGTTTTAAATTAGTTTGATGAGATATTTTAAATGAAATAGGTTATAATATAACAGGTTCATATATTATAATTATTAAAACATAAATGTAATAATTAAAATATAGAGTCGTAAAAGGAATTGCTTAAGAAAAAAAAAGTATTAAATTAATACATTTGAAGGCTGTGAAAAACATATGGTAATTAATTGTTTTAAATAATATTCTGTACCCTCTGTAATTTTTACTTTCACTTCTCTCTGTCTAAATACACCTATTTTTGCAAAAAAATATGTGGGAATAAAAGTTGTGTGATGTGCGCACCGCGTGAGATTTTTTTTATTTAAGGCAAACACCCACGCTCTGACATGCCAGTTTTAAATGCAAGTTCACATTTAAGTTTTAGTTTTATAACACACCCATCAACACATGCGAGTTTTATTATGGAACTTAAAAAAAAAAGAAATTGCAAAATTCATTTCATGGACCATGTGACTTAATATCGCAAACTGCAAAAATGATACACGACAACGAAAACAATAAAACTGATGATAGAAGATCAAAAAATCATACAATGAAAAATTGGAGAAATTATAGAAAAATACAGAATTATCGCAGGCACTGACCTATTAAGAATTCAAAATTACATTCCGAGGTTGGTTAAAATTTATTTTATTTTATTATTTATTTGTTTATTGATAAATATTACAATCTGTCTCAATAAAGGACATTTATAATAGAGTTCTGAGAGCACATTCACGCTATATTTAAAAATTAAAAAAAAAAAAGCTAAGTTCAAATAATATAAACCTACAAAAGAACAAAATAAAATGTCATAGTGAAGAAAGAAAATATAAATAATAGTAATAATAGAATGAAAATGAATGAATAAAATAGAATTTAAATTATTATTGAAATTCGAGATTTTATTATTATTTTATTTTATTTATTTAAAAAAAAAAGTAATGAAAATAAACATCTTAGATGCAGGCATACCTATTTACACTATTTACAGTCGGCCATGGGAACTCCGAACCATACTTATCCACCCACATGTGGAGGGAAAGCAAGGCTTCAGGAGATCCCTGCACTTCTTCCTCAACCATTTCACTGGTATTGAAAGCCAGCGGAGATTGAGTAAAGGCGCTACAACCACGGACACTCATAACTTGAGTGGAGAATCTGTTCATTGCCAGAAGTCCAATATATACATGTTACAAAAGGTCACGGGGCCACTGCCGTTTCAGCCTGCGAGGAGGATTGTAGGGATGAGTGGTGCTAGATAGGGATTGTGTTACGGGATTAGGGTGATGGATAAGGTTCTGATGAAATTTGGAGAATGGTTAAAATTAAGGCTCATTTACATGGTGCCAGTAGTTGTCATAATCAAGGGACTTCAATTGAAACGTCACTGGCGAGAAGCGACTGGCGTTCCAGTAGACTGGCGCATAACCACTTACACATTGCCAGTTAATATTGAGCAATCCGTCAGATTTTCTCCTTTAATTAATTATTTTATTAAGAATACCTACTTTATAGTGTATAGAAGCTGAGTGTGCCCCAGGAGGGTCTACCGGCCCCAGGATCGACCCATGGCTGATGAAAAATTACTAGTCTTCAGCCGGATTCGAACCTGGGACCTTGAGCTCTGGAAGTGCTCAACCCCTGAGCTAGCCCGTTCCACCAAGTGTTGTGCGGGAATTTAAAATACTTTTTTATTTAGATTCAAATAACTGAAAAATAAATGGCCGCAAAGCCATACAAATCTGCAATGCAAGAAAGTTGTATATCAATTTCAAGCATGTTAACTGAAGAGTTCTTAGAAGAGTGAGAACAGGAGCAACAAACAAAAAAACGCAAAGCATGGGTGAGGAATTGGATGAACAAAAAATATGTAGGGGTATCTAAAACTCTTTTCAGAGAGTTGAAAGAAAACGACCCCAAAGAATTAAGGGCAGTTACGAGGCTGACCGTAGACCAATTTGAAGAATTATTGGTCATGATAAGGCCACTCATAACACGAAAGGACACTTTAATGCAAAAATCTGTCGCGATCAGACTACAACAAGAGACAAGTTTAGCGTTCCTAGAATCAGGAACAAATTTTCATATGTTATCAGTCATGTTCAGGGTGTCGAAATCTTCCATAACAAATATAATTCCGAAAGTATGCGAAGCTATCTACTTCGTTTTGAATGATTACATCAAAGTAACTATTATATTAAAGTTTATTAAATGAATTTTTTTTTATTTATTATTTTAATGGAATTTACAACTGTATTACATAGAGAATACAATAAGTAAATGAGAAATTTGTAACATGGCATGTACAACATGAAGAGAAACTACCCATTGGTAGAACTCAATTTAATTGAAATTAAAATTATGTATAACGTCGGAATATTGTAAAAATCTATTAAGTGCCATTTTATAACCTTAAATATTTAAAAAAAAAAATTTTTTTCTTAAAGTAATCAGAAAATAGCGCGCTTGTCGTAACTATATTCGATATGCAACAGAGTTTGTGTTGTTTCCACGCACTTATAGTGTTTTTCATCCGCTTACCCAAAGTATTTCTACCAAACGATTACAGATTGTTCCGCTGGTTTGATTCTCTTATAGCTTTTTCCAAATCAATATTTTAGAATCGGCATTCAAGTGAATTCGCTTGCCTAACACTATTATCAGATGTAAAATAGATGGAAGTTCTCTTGGAAAAAAAACAAACGCGTTTTTGTGAATAAAAACTAAAGGAGAATAGTCATTAAAGTATTTTCAACTTAATTTTATTAATTTAGTTGGACTTTACTATAGATATGTTAAAATAACCTCACGTTCAATATATAAGATATAAAAAGTTGGCGGCTTGGCCGAATGGGCTAACGCGTATACACAGCACCGCCGTGATATATGATAAAAATTAGTCACGAGTTCGCGTTTTTTAAATCCCCGCCCACATTCTAAAAAACAAAACAAATAAAAAACGTTCAATTTATATTTAAGGTACAAACTAACGTGCTTAAAAAACAGTAATGGGTAATTGCAAGACTTGCGAAACTCTTGCTATGAAATGGGACAAAGACCAAGACTGATTGCGCAATAGCAATAGAAAGACTGGCTAAGCCTTACATCTGAACAACACTAGTCGTAAATAAACCCAGTGGCGGAAAGGTGTCAATTATTAATGGATTGTAGTTTTTCTATTATCGCAAAGAAAGTTGTTTTCATCTCCGAATGGAGGACGTATTTTTGAATTATTTTATCACCACTGAAAATAGAAAAAATCTGGTACGCACAACACACAATTTTCACTTACTCTTTGAACTTTGCTCAACTTTGAATAGAAATTATTTTCTGGCCATGTCGGACTATTATAAAATTTTTGAACTGCATTTTTAACTGAGCTAAAGCTAAAAAATTACAGCTAACCAATCATAAACACTATTAAAATAAAAAAAGTTATATTTATTATATCATCGGTTGATTATGGATTGTATGATCTGTTGATTATGAATTGTACGACTATTAGTTATTAAACTGTTATTTTCCATTGCAAAGTTTACTAAAACGGAATTAACATCAAGTGACATCACCGGGTTTTATAATATTAAAGAACACTTAATTATACAATGATACACCGAGTTTAATCAAAATCGTTAGAGTCATTTTTGAGAAAATTGTAAAAATGTGTTTTAGCGTTGATATAAAGTGGCATTTACGGTAAGCCGATTTTAAGGAAAAAGTTGTCAGGACATCTAAGGCATATATCCATCTTAAATATGTAGTATCAGTTTCATACCATTTGTCGGTTTCGAGCTAGTGTTCACATACACACAGACTATTTTTCGGGACTTGGTCATTTGGACTCAGGGTACCTCAAAACGTGCATTTCCGTTGAAAACTCAGATTCAAAAATTTTCACGATCGCAATACTTACACTTACTTTATATTATATATATATATATATATATATATATATATATATATATATATATATATATATATATATATATATATAGATAAGTGAAAGTAAAAATAAATGGAAAATTTTGCGTCAGTAAGTAGATTATACGTATTAACAGGATAAAAGGGATTGAGAGACCTACCCTGCTAACATGTAAAGATGTTAGACAGGTGACGGGGGAATAGGAGAGTGTAACCCAGTGATCAGGGGGCAATAATTGAAGAGGGGAGGGTGTGATAGGGGAGCTTCATCAATCCAAGGAAGCCAATAATGGGAGGCCCCGCCCGGATTTTGCATATAAAGCGGGGGTAGCGGATTAAGGGTGACGGGGTAATATCGGACAGGTCATGAATACCTCATTACCCGCGAGGATCCCTCCTCCGTCCTCCATTCTTCTATACTCACTCCTCCGGCGGCCGCCTGTCGCTCTCCCGATCAGTCTTATCTATACGGATTCCAGCTCCAGTATACGTATCGGGTAATAAGCTTTCAGGCCAAAAGAATAGCTTAGAAAACATCACCGAAAGAAACGTGATAAAAAATTTAGTATTTTTGTGTGGTTTTTGGAATATCACTCAAAATGGTTATTAAAAAAAGAATGAGTAAAAAAAAAAAAAATTACAAGAAAAAAAATATAGATATATAGTGAAGCACAAATGTAAGAATGAATAATAGAAAATAATTAAAATTATAAAGCAAATATAAAAAGGTTGAAATTCAAAATGAAACTAAAATTAAATTAAAAGATGAATTTCTAAGAAAAAGTTCTCACCAGGCAGTTTTTAACAACAATTATAATATTTAGTAACAGAGGAAAATAAATAATAACTGGATAGAGGGGGAGCGGACGAGGAAAACTGCAGAAAAGAATGGTTGGGGTGTTCAGTAAAACGAAAGGAAAAATAAATAAATAATATTTATTATTATTTTTTCCCGACGTTTCGACCCAAAGATCAGACCTTCATCAGGGCTTGCCTAACGAGGGCGAGAATAACGTTTTTTTAAGATACTTAATTAAATTAAACATAATTTATTAGTTACACATATTCCTGGCACACAATAATTTTGCCATCTACATTCGGTATTCAGCAAATATGATATCAAGATAAATGATAGCATAAAAGAGTAAGAATAGTAATAACAAACCAAAAAGACAAAAAAACAAAACAAAAAAAAACTGTAGTAAAATGAAAATAAGATAACATAATAACAAACACAAAAAAAAAAATACAGCAAGTAGCTCAATTCAATAAGTATCTTGGCCAACGCCTCAGCAGTCGTCTGGGCGGATTATATGGATTTGTAGTAGTAGATAGAGCTTGAGAAGGTGGATTTGAATTTAGAGTCAGTCTGTCATGAAAATTATTAAAGCGGTCAGTGGCAGTTGCTGCGATAAAAGGAGTGTTAAGTTCAGTGTATAACGTGAGGTTTGAAACATAAAAGGACTACAATTTTCTGAAGGACTTTTGGCTGGAATGACTGGATGATTTTTATATTTGATTTCTTTGCTGTTCCCCAAAGTTCGATCCCATATATCCAAAGTGGTTTAATGAGGACTTTCTAAATAGATAATATAGACGATAAGGTATAAATATCATGAAGAATTGGTGGAATGTCAGATATTCAAAGGAATGAAAAAAATAAGCAGGATTTTTAACCTGCTCCATGTAGAGCCATGAATCCACTAAAAATACTGCAAACAACTAATTTTTAAGGCAAATCACAAAACCTCGATTAATGGAGGACAACTTGTCCATCCCACGCACAAAACACAATTATTTTATTAGACTTTTATTAGAATTTCAATTATTATATTTTAGCGAAAATTTGTATACTCATTTACAGACAAATATGTGGTGACATTGAATGTACAAGAAATTATTGTTTTAGAAATTTTTCTCATAATGAAATTTAATTTTAGAATTGTTCTAATTGACCGAATAATTTGAATGAAATATGATCATCATATATGTATTTCAAATTATAGCTATATATACACAAGTAGAAAAACGCATACAAGGAAATGAGTGCAGAATACTTACTGGGCCTCCAATATGCATGTATTTGGCCTAAACACTTGACACTCGATCATACTAAAAGGATTTAAGGGCAAGAAATAAATTTAACTGCAAATCCTGACATTTTTTTTAAATTCCTATCTTATGATTTCAACAGTCTAATACTTACCCATCTCTAAAATGATTTAAATAAATCGTCCATTTAGAGTAATGACTACAATTTTATTTAAACTTAATTAATGAATATGTAATTTAGGCTCCTGAAGCACCCTCATATCCATAGAACGTATAACGTTCATATCCCTCACATCCCTAGAACGCAGGTCAATAACTATTTTATCGAGTTTCTCCCGATTCAGATATAAAAAATAAATCCTTTCTCCACAGAAAAATTTTAATAAAAAAAAAGTGTATAGACATGTTTCTTATTATGAATATTTAAAAATAACACATTCAATTATATCTTTTACGATTTTTTAAAACTTTTTATATAAGATTATGAATAGTTTCATAGATTACGTTTACTTTAAAAAAAATACACACAAAATATTCGACAACACACTTTCTTATTTATATGAAAAATTAAGAATAATAATAGTTAATGTTAATGTCAAGGAGAAGTGGTCGAATGTCAGGGATTCCGGATCTTGTTTAGATTGGGTCCGCCAGTTATTTTTTCTAGTAACAGTTATTTATTGATAAATTAAAAAAAATATGGGTTAAAGAAACATGATTTATTTAATAGGAACTTTCTATACATAACCAAAAGCATTAACATAATTTTAATGAATTACTCCAGGTACCTCTGGAGGGCTAAATTCTACTATGTCCATAAGGATTTTATAAAAAAACTCTTCATTTGAGTTTCACAGCCTCCACATGAACTAGCATAAATACGAGTTTAACATAGAGCGATAACACATTCCTTGTTGTTTCTCCTTTTAGCCTTCACCCACATAGACTCAACTGTTTGAATGTGAGCACTAGTATCTTGGTCGAAGAAATTTTTGGAGTGGTTTACAGGTGAGACATTATAACGGAACCCGGTCTAATTGATGTTCTTATGCATTCCTCCAGGGTTTCTCTGCTCCTACCGAGAAGAGAGTTCAAAAAATACTCTTTAGTTTCAAAGATCCCGCCAAACGCCCATTGCTGTGGATAGGAGCGTCCTACATTATACTTTCGACAAGAAATACAGGACTATCTCAGTCAACTAGTTACACACACCTCCCGCAGATAATTTTTCCAATCTACAATTGTAGCGGCACAAAAAGGAGAAGGAGACCAAAACTAAGATGATGAGACGGTGTGGCAAGAGATTCAAGGGATGTCCTGGGAGTCAGGAGCTGGATGATGGCCGCACAGAACAGAGATGACTGGAGGAAGCTGGTGGAGCAGGCCAAGACTCTTTGCAGAGTTGTAAAGGCCGGTCCACACGCTCCGTTTTGCACAACGTTTTGTCTGCGCAGTTCAAAACGTTGCAGATAAAACGTTGCGTGTGGACTGGAAAACAGTGCAGTTTTGAATCCATTTGGAAGACGGTACAGTCTTAGTAAAACTGAGCCAGACAGCTCAGATTTCCTTGAACTGCGCAGGCAAGTCGGCGCATGTGGACGGTAGCACCGTTTTCCGATCCGTTTTGCTACTCAGTTTCAATCCGTCGGGCGACAATGGCTGACCTTCGGCAATGTTCTAGGGAGTTTTAAACTGATTTTATTGCTCTGTATGAAAGTTTCCCGTGCATTTGGCGTGTAAAATCAAAAGAATACAGTGACAGGGATAAGAAGGCGGAGGCGTATGAAATTTTAGCAAATAAATTTAGAGAAATTGATGTAACGGCAAACCGAGAGACAGTTGTGAAAAAAATAAATTCATTGAGAAGCGTGTACCGAAAAGAATTGGCTAAAATAAATAAATCGATTCGATCTGGGGCTGGAGAAGACGAAATATACAAGCCATCTCTCTGGTATTTTGATTTGTTACATTTCCTGAATGATCAGGAGACACCAAGGCATTAAAAATCTTAAAGTTGCTGTTAGCATTTCATGTGCTGATATTGCTGTTCTCATACAAGTATTTTCTTTGTTGATATGCGGTGTCACCAATTCCAATAAATAAGTATATGTGTCAATGTCCATTCGCAAGTAGTTCCGCCAATCATTAGGTTCATCACGTAATTAACGCAATAATTTGATATGGGAAAAGTGCTGCCTTTTTAGAAGCCACTTCCGCGACCACTTTGAACGCCGGGTACTTCTGAGATGTTCCAATCTTCTTTTTTTTAACAATACACATCGCGAAAATCGACCAGAGTAGTACCTCCTCCATGGCGATCTCACACAAAACTGAGCAAAATATACGGATATGTCTGTGCCGTGTGGACGCTCTGCAAATTGCAACGTTTTCATTCCGTCTTAAGACTGCGCAGACAAAACGTGCAAAACGGAGCGTGTGGACCGGCCTTAACGCCGTGATAATAATACTAATTGTAGCGGAGCTCATATTGAATTCTTTGGAACAGAATTTAAACGTCGTATATTCCTGTGCCCATGAGTAAATGAATAAAAGGGCTTTACTTAACGGAAACCTGCTGTCACATAGCCACGTACCAGTATACTTGCCACACTCATACCGGGATTGTCTTTTGTTGCACCTATATTTTTTCCTATCTTCGTAAAATTTTATATTGTGGCCTTTTTTACAATAGCTTTTCTTAGGTAGAATTCCTCTTCCTTAAAAAAATAGTAAAAATAGTCTCTTCTTTGCATAAATAGTAGTATAGTAACATCAAAAATATGCATCGTGCTATCACATTATAACCGCAATTACACAAACAATACTAAATTAAATAATATTTAAACATGTTATTTTATGTCTATATCAATGGTATCAAGTTTCATAACAACTGTCACTAAATATCATTAAAAAATCACTGGCGGGTCTAATCTAAACAAGACTCGCCATTCCTTTCAAGGGAGTGAGAGGAATGAATTACAATGAATTCTTAACAACCCAACAAATAATCTCTGAAATTATAAAACGTAAATAAAATATCAGAAAATGGAAATAAATCCACCTAGCTGTCCTACATCGCAGTGGCATCTAGAGGAACACCAGATTTTTTAAAAAACAAGTTACATAAACATCTTTTTAAAACACTTTCTACAGGTGCTCGATCATATCAACAAAATAGTTAAGGTTAGTCAAGTGAAATCTAAACTATCGGAAAATATCCGATGAATATTTAGTTTACCTTTGTAAATTTCACCTCGACATTTGTTCGGTATAGAGCACACTGTTGTATTGTTTCCATGTCCGTTACTATTATAAACAATAACGTAATTAACCTTTACATGTTGTTTTACAATATTTATATTGTTCATGATAATTTATTTTAATTGCTAATAGCATTGTAATGTTTATAGTTTAATAAGCTCAGTTATCAAACCTAAGTTAGAAATTAAATTACGAGTATTGAGTAACAAATGGATTTGCAAAGAAAGGGATCGAAATAATTTGAACGTATTATTAAGGAAGACAAAGATGGCTATGATAACTGGAGGAAATTTCCGAAGACAAACAGCTATAATTCAATTTTCCGAAGAGTTAAAGGAAATTTACAAACACCTTGAGCCTGTTTCATAATAAAGTTAATGTTATTAGTCAAATAATAAAAGTTTAATAGGATTAATGTTAGTGTAAAATAGTGTTGGTAAAAAAAAATACCAAGTACAAGTGCTAATCCTTTTTATTCAATGGATATCTGAGAAAAAAGTGTAAGTAAGCAATAAGTAGAAAGATTATTTTTAGAGAGTCTAGTTTAGAAAAGATTAATTTAAAACCCGTTTCAATCCATTGGATACATTAGTGTACGCTATCACCGATTAAAAGAAAAATCTATCCGGACACATAATCATTAACAGTCATACTTATAAGTAAATAGCAATAATATTGCACTTACTTACTATGTAGCCCTACAGCCCAGGGTGGGCCTTGGCTTCCTGAATCATAGCATGCCAATCGTCTCTATTGCTCGCTCTTTCCTTCCAATTTCTCACGCCCAGTGTCCTAAGGTCGCTCTCAACATCTTGTAGCCATCTTTTCCTTGGTCTTCCTCTTCTTTTTGAGCCATACATTGTAGAGAACAATGCCCTATAAGGCATCCTGCTGTGGTCCATTCTAACCAGGTGGCCTAACCATTCCATACGCCTAATTTTAACGAAATTAACTATGTTGGGGCTGTTAAATAATTCATATAGCTCCGCATTTTTTTCTATATCTCCACACACCCTCTTCTCAAACAGCTCCATAAATTTTTCTCAATATTTATCTTTCAAAAATATTCATCATACTAATTGTGCTAGTACAAAGGGTCCATGTCTCCGCTGCATAAGTCACAATTGGTCTTACCTAAGTCTTATATAGTCTTATCTTTGTTTCTCGTGACAGGAGCGATGATCGAAAAAATTTTAGGTTGGCATAGTACGCCCCGTTTCCAGCCATGATCCTCTTGTACACCTCAGCAGCAATTTTATTTTCAGAATTCACTTCCACCCCCAGATATGTGAATTTTTTGACACCTTCGAAGGTAAGGCCACATATTTCAATGCTCTGTGGACCAGCCTCATTGTCGGCTCCGACATACATGTATTTTGTCTTACCTTGATTGATTTCCAGCCCATTTTCACCTACGGCTTTTAATATTGCAAAGATTTCTTTTGTTAATCTTAAATTCCTGGTAATTAGGTATATATCGTCTGCGTAAGCACATATTTGCACCATTGCGTTAAGTATGCAACCAGATGAATCCAGTTTTTTCAACACATTATTAAGTGCAATATTAAATAATGTGGCAGACAAAGCATCCCCTTGCCTCACCCCATCCGTCATTGGAAAGTTATTGTTTACATTGCCTTTAATAACTACTTTTGCATTGCTATTATTCATAGTCATTTGCAATAACCTTATTATTTTTTTTGGAATTGGGGACTCATATAAGGCATTTATTCATTTGCTTCTTATTACTCTATCGAAAGCTTGCCGGTAATCTATGAACAGCATACGTAGGTGAATCTTATATTCCCAGGCTTTTTGCACTATCTGTCTCATCACAAAGACCTGATCAGTTGTTCCTCTCCCCTTCCGAAATCCACACTGGTTTTCCTCCAGTATGTTCTCGGCAAATACGTTAAGGCTCACAAAGAGGATGTTGGAAAAAAATTTATAGGCTACAGCCAATAGAGAAATGCCCCTGTAATTCTCACATTGGAGTTTATCTCCTTTTTTTATATAATAATATTGCACGAGTAGTTTGTATTCGTGTCATGATAACTGGTTGTGCCAGGGAAGGTAGGGAAGGTTTAAATTTTCCGCGTTGCGGCGAGTGGTGGGGGCAGATCTAAAAGATAAAAGATAAAACGCTTAAGCTTTGAGAGAGACTGATTGTCTTCAGGCCACTTCTTGACCAGCATTCACCCAGCAAGGACCGACGGCGGAGGGCCCTCCAAGGTAAAAAAGATGGAGGCTGGCATGCAGACGGTAAGCTATTTTTTTTGCACACTCAACCTACCAATCCCTTGAGATACAGTCCACTGCTTAAAAATTAGAATGTTGTCATAAAATGTAGAATGTAGCCTTATTGAAACTCATGAGAGTTATTTTGCCATAATTGAAAAAGTTGCCTAAACAATAAAACAGTACAAAACTACAAAATAGAACTTGTAAAATATTTAATAAGTAAAAGTGATATTGTTTTATAAATAATACAAACCTATTGTACTAGTATTTTCTTGTAGTACTAGTACAAGTTTTAGTTCTCTTAAAATTTCGAAATATTAAATAAAGTTTTACTGTATGATATTGAGTGACTACATTTTACCAGTGATAAGTGAAACTTTAATGATGTCACCAGCCAAGAAACCATAATTCCTGGACGAAAAACACTTAGAAACAGTAATAACTTTAGTTTTGAATGTGGGTTAGAGAGAACGTTTTCGAATACCATCTCTCAAACTCAATACACTGATTAAGGAAATAAATACAATAAGAAGACTACAGAAAAAAATATCACTTTCGGCACTGTGTTGCCCAAGGAAGGGGGGAGGAGCAAACAGCAATACTTTTTGATGTTTATTATTATATTATCATTTTAGTTTTCACACAAAGTTTTATTTAACTTTTACCGTTAAAAATCCTTGTAATTACTTGAAATAAGATTATGGAATACTTAAAACAATATGTTTGCACATAATCAAAATTTTGAATTTTGGTCAACGTTGTGAATTTTGCCTCACTCGTCCCACTGTGAACCGGATAGATCTATAAGAAGCATAAAATTCAATTCATTGTATAGTGCTCTATAATGTGGTTAGATAACTGAGGTAGAGTATAAAAAAAATATTCTTTCATACAAGATAAAATCTAAATTGATTTTCGCAAAAGAAATAGTTCAGCTATCGATGAATAAAATAGGTAAAGCAATAGGCTGAGGACCTAATCTAGGAATCTTAACCGCCCTTGTGAAAGTTTTTCAATATAAGTTGCCGACTCAAAGCCAAGAAGCAATCTGGGCAAAGGGGAAACACGAGTAACCATCTTGATGCGAGAAAAAAAGTTTTGCAAACTCCAATAATTCCTGTTTTCTTTGCCAAACTTTTTTTTTTTTTAGTTCTTGCTAAAAATAAATAAATAAGTATGTAACAATTCTCCTATTATTTATTATAAAAGCGATTTTTATTTTTGATTCTGACAAAGCGAAAATAATTAAGTGGGTATACAATTAATTCAACGTGAACTCTATCCGGTTAATATAATTGAGGTGATTTCATCACGGCGAATCAAATGGGCTTGTAAGATTGTTCGGCTTAGTAACGAAAGAATTCCTAGAAGATTAATTTTTGCTGTGCGTTAATATTTGTTACCGAATGGTAAACGTCCGAGGGTAGACTAAGGGAAGGTGGGAAGATTGTCTACAATAAAAATGCCAGTACTCAGTTGACACAAAATTTGATCCTCTACAACTTTGATTCCGTAGGTTTTTTTTGGAAACTCATTTCCAAGTTACAGAACCATTTATAGTCATTTGTCTCAGTTTTTGACAAATTTGGTAAACATCAGCGTTGGTTGACCATGGTTTTATACCTTACCGCGTAGCCAAATTATAAAGTCTATGTACTTGTTTAACGCAAAATTTAAAGTTCCTTAATTTATTAAAGAATACATTTTTCGCTTTAAAGCATCGTTTGGAGTTATAGGTGAAAAAAACAAAAAAATTAAAAAAAAATCTGACTTTTTTAGTTGTAAAAAGTTTTCCCTTGGTGGCCCGCGTTAGCAATTTTGTTTTTTACAGGTCTAAACACATATATACAAGTTAAAAAAATAAAAACTTATTTTTTTTCGCAATGGATTTCCCTTTTCGATGCTCAAATTATTGGCCTAATATTCTTTAAATCAGCAGCCATTTTTGATAGCAACGGCTCTGGAACGGCAGACAAGGTTCTTTTTACTCATAACAACATATACTTTATTAATTTACAATCAAACCTTCGCCTGCGAACAGGTCGATTTTTGGGCCCTTGCTCCAGGGCTATTAAGGCCGACCTGAAGGGACTGGGTTGGCGACCGGTGGAGGGAGGTATGTAATAAACGGTTGGTGGTGTCGGCATCGAACCTTCGGATACACTTTTATCATTTATTTTAAATGATTATGAAATTAAATAAAATGTTTCTTACATCTTCTTCATGACATTGCATTTTGTACCAATCGAAAAACCAATATTGTCCTTACAAAAAAATGCATTGAAACAAAAATTTGACCTTCTAATTCTTGCAACTAATGGGTTTTTGTTAAATTGAGAGATGCTGCAATGAATAAACCATTATAGTCAAATCAATTTCATCATAACAAGGTTAAGATAGAGAACTACCAGATGGAGAGCTTCATTATTTTCATCATTTAAAATAAAAAATAAATAATAATAAGAATATTAATAGATAAATAAATAAAAATGTTGTTTTGGGAGTAGGGGATTGTCAAACAAGTTGACAGTGTCCAATATCAAATAAAATGTGTTGCCATTGGTTGCGCATGCTCAAGCAGTAATGAAACCCGACTTACCTTAATTAAGGAGGCGTTTAAATGCTGTAGAGGACTGAATGCCCGTACTAAAGGAGCCAAGTCACCCTATACTGCTCCATCCGCTGGCCACTCCGCCCGAGGGTAATATCACCACGTTAAATAATGCCGAATTTAAGAGTGCTCCGTGGCGACCATCAAACCAGGCAAAGAGTCCTCCGCGTGTCATCAACCAGCAAGAAATTACTCACTTATTACTTGAGAGGGCTTTACGAGCTCCTCCTTAACAACTAGCCGCAGAGGCGCCATCACTAATCAAACTCCGGAGGCTGGCCCCAGCCTGGGTAAAATTCAATTAAATTGAAATGATCCCCAGCGCTGTATCGTTTAGAAGCTTTTAGGATAATTTGTTTAGCAATCATTTTGTTAGCTAATGCTGAGCTCGTGCGTTTCCACCCCTCTTCTCTTAGGTCTGTTTGTCCAATTGCCTCTTAACTAGATTTCTTTGTTATTCTATTAAAATGACACTGTAAAGTTCTGGCTGGGAATGGAGGGAGTTTCTAAACAGCTTTACTTTTTAAAACACATAAAGTAAAAAAAAAAAATCAATGGTAACAATAATAATTTCTTCAACCAATGCTTTACTTTTCCATATTAGAACATCAATATATCTTTTTTTTTTTTATATTTGGATTTTATACAACTTAAGGAGTCATATCCCCAACACCCAAAAGCCACTGCTCCCTGCTCATCCAATCTCCTTCACGAAGCCCTCTGGCTGCCATGCTTTCTTTCACGTCCTCTATCCATTTCTTCTTTGACCTTCCACGCTTCCTTCTTTCAGGTTAATTTCAGGATAATCCATCCGCATTAACTGTCCATTTTTAACAGTTTGGTCCCGATCAGGTGAAGGATGTTTTTTTGACATCCGCCTTGTCTCTAATAGCTACGTTTGGGATCCGCTCTATTCTAGATATGCCACAGTTCCTCATCATATAGCTCAGATCATCATTCCCGATTTGAACACCCATTCCACAGCACGATCTTGTCCAGAGTGAAAGGCAGCAGCCCTGTTTCAATCCTTTGTTAATAGAGAAGCTTCTAGACACTCTATCTCCTCTTTTTATAGCCCCTGTTATATTTTTATAGAGCTCTTGAATTGCTTTGATGAGGTATCTCTTAATGGATGTGGCTTCCAATTAAGAGCATTAATATAGTAAACCAAAAAAAAAAAGAAAAAAAATCTGGTGGGCGCAATACACAACTTTTTTTTTTTAACATAAATTATTTTATGGCAAAGCTTTGCTACTAAAAATAGTCCGTGGTACAGACCCCTTTTTATCGAATTATTAACATCCGCCTAAAACTTCATCTCAACTATGTAAATAGTTTCATCTCATGGAAACCTACAACTATTTTATTTACGAAAACTCTTGGGATTGGGGAGTTTTCAAACTGGAGGAGGTCAAACTTTGTCTATTTAATCAGTTACTAAAAACTCGTAAATACACATTTGCTTTCTACTCTGATTGTAAGATAATTTGACCAATAAGTGGAGAAAAAATGTGGCCTTCAAAAATATTGAGCCGTTTGGCGTGACCTACACCACCAAATTTTCAAAATAACAAGGTTATATAGGACAAACGACCGAATATTTTTGTAGGTCACCTTTTTTTATCGATTCTGTAATCAATTCGGCGGATGTTAATAATTCCATAAAAAGGGGTTTGCACCAGGGACTAAGAGATTTTGAAATGTATTTTAAACGGAGCTAAAACTTTAAGCTTAGAACTAACCTGTAAAACTCATTCATACCACCCAAACAAAACAAATTTATTGTATAGATCCTATTACTTGTATCGAAAGTAGGCAATAAAACCTGGTAACTCCATCTGTCTCTATGAACCACACAACTCCACTCTCTGAGATTTATATTCAAAGAGAGATTTGAAATACATCTATGTATTTAATCTATAAATGAGTGAGGATTGCAATACAAAGTGAATCGTATACGAACTAAATCTAATATAACATTATACAAGTTATTAAACTCTTATTTTCCCTTATAAAATTGACTAAATTGGAGTTGTCACACTAATTGTAAGTGGATAATGTTGTGATTTAACTGAGGAAAAATTCATCAAATTAATCAATAATTTAATTTTCTCTAATGCTATGATTTTTCGGAATAAACCAATGATATATTCTAATTATTTAGATATAATAGTTTTTCTCATCCATAAAATATTGTTAAAATATATTTCACTTCTCTCGTACAAGTACAATAAAATCGTTTTTTAAACAATGTCATTGTTTTAATTCGGTGAATTATTTATATTTTTTGAAACTTAAAAATCATTTTAAAAGTTTGTATTTAGTGAATAAATTTCATTTAAGTTCCATTAAAATTCATTTATTTTCTTACTATTGCCTGCCGAACAGTTTTCAAAATCATCCAAAGTCTTCTGAAATTTATTCGAAATATTTGTCTATTTTAGTGAATAATTTTTAATCTTAAATTGATTACTTAACTAAATAATCGATTTTTAATCCTTAATCGATTACTTAACTAAAAAAAAAGAAAAAAAGCAGCACAGCTGCTTAATGTAACGTGGTTGCATATAAATTGTATATATAATAAAGAATGAAGAGCATATTTAAACATATATGCATTGAATTAAATGACTGTAATGAAAACATATCGTACGATGTTAAGTATAATGAAAGTAGTGAAATTAGTTTCAAAGTCGCTAAAAAAGGGAAGACTGCGTGAAATATTTACTTGATTGGGATTGCAAATAAACAAAAAGAAATTTAATTCAGCTGTCAGACGAAATTGAACAACGATTCAATC
Source organism: Nezara viridula (assembly GCA_928085145.1). Lineage (NCBI taxonomy): Eukaryota > Metazoa > Arthropoda > Insecta > Hemiptera > Pentatomidae > Nezara > Nezara viridula. Next base: position 205,688,413 of record OV725077.1, on the reverse strand, counting down.
AACTTATAAATTATAAATGAGAGAACGTTTTATCCAGTAAAGTTTATAGAAGAAGGAATCTACTATAGGAAAAATAATGAAAAATGTGAGTGAGAGACAAGTAGGGTGTAGAAAGATTCAATTTAGCCGAGCCGAAGAGATCTGTGTGTTGAGTGTAAGAGACGTCCTTATCAGAGCCAGGCATCCGTCACCCTTCTACCTCCCTCTTTATCAGCATCCTCTTCACTATCTACTCTTCTTAATCCCACTTCGCAACAGTGTTTCCCATACATCCTACTCTCAGTACGTCGTTAGGAATTCGTTAACGTCAAGCTGGATAAATGACTTAAAATAGTAACAAACCGCTGTTCAGATACGAACCGTTCAAATTAGTAAATTTGATTAAAAATGTTTTGAAATAAATACATGACGTTGTCTAATAATCCGAATATGAAAGAGAAATATTAAACTTAAAATATATTTATTGGACGTTAAAAAAAATAATAATTTTTTTTTAAAAAAAACTTGAGGACCTGAACGGAAATGGTTGCCGTTGTCTTAGGCTATTTAAAAGAAATTTATTTTAGAACTAATTGAAGTAACTGAAAATTCTTTCATCCAAGAGGTTTATTTTTTGTTGTTGAATAATTCAACCTAAAAATTGTCTTTAATCTCATACTTTTCAATTGTTGGTAAGCGCTGAAGTAAGGTATTCTCCTTCAATCGTCATTTGAAATCTGGTATTAATTTTCATTGCACAGGCGCGGCAGATTTTTTATTATATTAATAACGGATGGGGTGATTTCTCGTTCCTTATGGGAAATACTCTTTTCTGGATTAAAACAGAAAAACTATTAAGAACATTTTCAATAAAATTGTATCTCTTTTTAATTTCAAAATAAAGAGTTTTTAAAAACAAACGGAACCTGCCTCGATAATCATTTAACATTTCAGGACTCATTTCGTGATTAATATCCCCCAGAACCTTTACTCCCATTAAATTTGATCCAAGGGTAAATAAATTTGTTCATTTTCAATATTCTTTTCTTTTACATTTTGATATGAAATTAAATATTTTCTGTACAAAAACGATAATACTAAACCAGTATAGATTTCATTTATTATGACGTCAATTCGAGTAATCAAAACCTTGTTTGATTGAAAATATTTGTTCAAATCGACAATTTTTGGAAGAATCGGTTATGGTCTTTAATTCGGAAAAATTGTTTCAGCAGCAAACTTGCCGGGTGCTCAGTGAAGACGGTAGGGTAGGGTTCCAAAAAAAAAAAAAATAAATAAATAAAAAAAAATTAATGAAGAGTCAGTTAAATATTAGTAACTATCTAACAGGCGCTATCTACTATCTATTTAATTGGTTGAATTTGGAAAATAGCGAAAACCATAAAAAAAAAAAAAATTGTATAAATTTAATTAAAAAAAAAAAAAGATTTGGAGGCGGAGTGAGCTACAAACTCGGAACCTATGGATTGGAAAACATATGTTAATTAACCTCAAAAACCTATCGAACCTTCTTACTCGGTTAATATTCGTTTTCTCTAATCCCTCGAAGAGGGTTTTACAATTCTTTATTAAACAAACTGATGAAAAAGAAGAAAATAAAACTGGCTATTATTAATACTAATGATGAATATACTTATTTCTATTGATTTAAATAACTGTTAAAGGAAATGAAAATTATGAACAAGAAATTAGATTTATAAGAAAAAGAAAATACAATTAACTATAATTATCAAAAAATATAAAATTACTATAGAACTAAACATTAACTTAGAGTATACAATTAACCAATTACAAATATTTGGGAGAAAAAATAGATAGGAAAAAACTTATATGTACATATTTACAATATTCCACTGGTTGAACTCTGTCCAATTGGCACATTGGGTTATCTGAAGAAGCGGGAACTTATTCGAACTAGCATCATCAGGGTCTCCCCAGTCCACATCCTCAAGCTGTGAAATGTTCATTCATCAACGTGTAAAATCAAGCGGCACTCGTCGCTGATAATTACAGGTTCTTGGAGAGGAAAAGAAAATTCTTTTGTACACCATAAAATTAAATCATTTCACACACAAAAATCCTTAGAGTGCCTCTATTTTATTTTTCGTCACACAATAATTTAGTTAAGTAAATTTATCAGATAAATAATGATAAATCATTTGAGTAGATATCAGTCTTGCAGGAAATCATCATTTAGTGAAAACCAGTTTAAAAACGTTACATAATTCTGTCTATGATCTCCCGTAAAGACAGCCACCGCGTCTGGGATTGACGTAACATTCTATGTATGTCTGCCCCAACAAAATTCGGAAATTGTTGGAATTGGCTTCATCTTTTAGAACTATCATTGATAAAAGTATAAACATTAGATACCGGGGAAGGCATTCACAAGCTTCGCTTTAACAAATGTGCAAGGAGTGGCAAACGCAACGATGCCAGGACACGCATCTTTTAATCAGTTTGAAACCGAGTTGTTTCGCCCTACCATTATAATATGGCACCATCCGAGCCGATGCTATTGATGTTTGTCAATGGAACATCTTGTTTCTAGAAGCTGTCCACCAGTAACGAGTTCAGCAGCTCTCCCGTTCCGTATCACCTGATATTTTATAACAAATGGACACTAGATCCCATATGAAGATATGAAAATATTTTGATTTTGATTTTTTATTCGTCAAAGAGTTTTACCGCTATGCACACAGTTTTTTCTTTCGAAATGTCACTATTTTCGTCAACTAATATGCTAAATTTGTATTTTTTAAATTTTTCAATTAATTTTCTTGTTTATAATTGTGTCCTGTAACGTTTGTTATAATTGCATAGCACTTGGTAAGTTTGAAAGTCAAACGCTTTGCTATTTAAAAGTCTGGAAAACAATTTTTAATTACATCTGGTAAGTGGTCCACTTAAAAGGTAAACTGTGCTACGCTACTCTGTCTGAAATAAATAATTCAGCATTTTGTACTTTTCGTCAAGAAAAATGACCTGAGGAGTTTAAATTTCGTGAGTGGTGACTCACGGAATTCAAATGCCCTTTAAAATTTGTTATTTCGCATACAAGAGAGTTTTGATGCACATACGAAAAAAGCTTTGAACTGGTCGTTTTTAGTAGGCTTAGTCCAGTATATTTAAGATGGGTCATCAAGCCATTCAGGTCTAAAGTTTTGTATCCTGTGTTTAGCTTTTACATCCTTGCTAACTTCTCCACGGATCAATTTAATTTTTGTAATATTCGATGGACCGCACTCAGTACCAAAGTCGCACATTCTTATTTAAACAAAATCACACTGTAACACAATATTTAAACACAGACCTATAATGATTAACTGATAAAAAATATCTAAAGGAGCAGTGTTGCCATCCGTAGGAAATCAAATACTGGAAGGGCTCATTTTTTCTTCTAAAAACTTTAATTACTCTGGAATAAAACGAAAAAAACAACATTTATGAAAGGGTATTTAAGTGGTCCTTGTTAAGTTAACGCATACATTTAACAGATTACATGTTTTGAAAAAAACATATTAAAAGTAATTGTTTTAAATGAATACATTATGCCGTTTAGAATTTTATTGCACCTCTTGTATAAGCTAGCTAAAGAAGGAAGACAGCCCTCCTCTACTCTAGGAAAAGTTAGTTTGGTCACCAGACACACATACGCATATTTCTAGGAGGTCCTCCATCCATATGGTGACCAAGCTAGGCAACGCTACACTTAAGTATCTTTTAGCTTAACATTAATAGACATTGCTATGTGATTTGTTTAAAGACATTCTCGAGACACCGTTTTTTGTCTCGTCTAGCGTCCACATTCCGATGTGAATTTCTGTCTTATCTTCGCAACCCACAATTGAGGACCTAGTTTTGTGTGGAATGAGTTCCTGCATAGTGCTAATTACAAGTGAAAGAACGCGTAAACGTAGACGTTAGTGGACGCATAAAGTGGAGGTAGAAGGACCTAGGTTCGGTAATGCATTATTAAATAAATCAAGACTGGGAGACGCCACGGTAATCTTCAATTATTTTAAAGCTTTCTCGTTAGACTACAAGTTTTCAAAAGAACTGTAAGACTTTGAAAAACTACTACAAACAGCCGAACCAATCACTCGCTATCTGGAGGCAGACTGAGACGGGTCTCGCCACTAAACGCCGAATGACGACCACACTGTCAAAATGTTGCGCGACATCTCTAATGTTGCATGATATCTCCCATTCCGATCGGAAGACTTTTGACCTGTGATTTTTGGTCTTGCAACAGACCAAGACGGGTTTCGTCTACGTAGACAAACTGAGACATGTCTTAGAGAAAAAAAATAGCGCAACATGTCTACTACTGTGGACTAGGCTTTAGCCATTAACTTAATCCTTCTAAGAATCAACTACTCCTATATTCAATGCAAATAAAAAAAATAGTGCAGTTTCCACATGACTTTGGTCAAGCGTGAAAAACGATTTTCACCTTCCTCGGTTAGTGTTCGCCGAAGGACCGTCCAGTTATGATCAAAGAAACCTCAGCATACTCCTATCTTTTAGTGGTTTGCTTTCAAAATGTCCAACTCTTCAAAGGATAGTGATGATAAGGAAATATTGGTTCTCAATGGTAATATGATTAACACTACGCGGTACAATCCAAGAGGTTAGGTTCACTCATGTAAGGTTATGTAAAGGAGAAACGAGTTGGGCAAGTCCAATTTCACATTTTCAGCAATTTGTAAAATTATGAAATCGTTTAATTTTCATAATTGTTGCACTTGAACACTGAAAAGCGCGTGATAATTATAAATTGTCAAAACTTGAAAAATCAAAATAAAAAAAAAGAATTTAATTTTAAAAAAAGAATTCGTATAAAGAAATAACCGTTTTCATTCTAGGCGAATCTACTTGCGTACCTACTTAAAGACGTTGGTAGGGAGTTATGAATATTGATGTGGACTAATATTTAAAATTGGCGTGGTAGTTGGATGCCTCCCAATATAAATTACGGCTCTTGACAAGTAGGATCGATCCCATGCATCGGTGTGCGTCACACCCGAAAGACTTGAATTTCGTTCGGGATGAAAAGCACTCGACTAGTAGTACATCATCCTTAAATATTCCTAGACTTCAATGTACCTAATAATTTTTCTTCGAAGAACAAGTATATTGATGTGAGGTGTGAACGAGTAATTTTACTCTGGCATTAACCTTCTATCTCACCACTTCCGGGAAAACCCTGTAGAGTCGAAAAGGTGAGGTGGGGTAAAAAAAAAACGATGAATTGTTGTTATAAATAAGTTCATAAAATGTGCCCTCCAAAAATATTGATGGCATAACATCTTCTGAGAATCTCTGTGTGATGCAGTAGGCAGCGATAATCTAAGACAAATCACGTTATGTATTATTATTTATAAAATTTAATTTGAGCTTATTATTTGAAACCAAATATAACTTCTATTCTACTTCTGAGATTAAAACCAAGCAAGAAGCAATAAGGTCTGGCGATTGGCTTGTTTGTTATCCAATCCGCTTGCTGTTAACGGTAAGATGGAGTCGGGATCGGATCCTCAGTTCATTAATTTAAGTATTGTATGTTAGAGACTACCTTTATGGAAATTTATCGTTTTAATTTTGTTACGGAGGCGGCCAGCTCCGTAGTAAAAACTTGACTTTCATTAAATAGCAGGCCTATCTCTCTCCTCCCTCTAAATACGACTTAATCCCTGCCTGCCTTGGCAAATACCTTAAGGCAATCCCAGTTCTGTAGGGCTAACTATTCTGTCTTTCCCTTTCTTTAACTTGTTAATCTTTTAGTATCTAATGTATACATCTAAATCTTTTAATTTTTTTATTATTGTAATTTTACAGATACTAATTATTGTTAATAGTTTTATAAAAGTTAATATTCAAGCATATGGTTATTAAGTGGTAGGTTGTGGCCAAACTATTGCTAAAAAAAAGGATTAAATCCGAATCTGAGCAAGTCTGGAATATTTTCCACCTAACCGAATTGCCAATTCAGTTTTTTTAAAAATCCAGTGCATTTAATTTGGAAATAATTTGATGCGTGGTGCAGACCCCTTTTTATAGAATTATTAACATCCACCATTTCCATCATCTCATCGTAACTTACAAATATTTTATTTACGAAAAATCCTGGAATTGAGGCATTTTGACCCAAAAGCGGTAGAACGAAAAGAGAAACAAATAACCATTGCTGATATTGTGAAATCTCTGTCTACGAAGCCAACTAAAATTCAGATGTCAAATTATATCACTATAAGCTGAACAGGTAAGTGACCAGAGAATATAATAGGTTCCTGTCACCAAATTATATCGGCGTAATGGCTTGGCATCTATTGTTCGTACGACCAAGGACGGCTCTATGTTGTTCCACATGGTTGATAGTAGTGATGCTAGGAAGGAGAAAAGTAGAGTTGGTAAGATATTTACGGAGAAGAATAACAGAGAAGTCAGTACCAAGGACGGCTCTATGTTGTTCCACATGGTTGATAGTAGTGATGCTAGGAAGGAGAAAAGTAGAGTTGGTAAGATATTTACGGAGAAGAATAACAGAGAAGTCAGTAGCCACACCGGTGGAAGTTGATGATATCCGAGCACTATTTTTCTCAATGGCATTAAATGGCTGTACAAAAAAATGGGTGATGGAAATGCACTGGTCCGATTCCTGCTGGGAAGAGCCGGTACATGGGCCGCCGGTATGAAGTGGCAGACAAACTCCGAATTCTCTCCCAACACTACGATGTTATAACGGTCCAGGAACCGAGCTGCCGTAGGAACTTAGTAGCGTGGTTTGGTCCGACATCGAGTGTTATAGCTCAGAGTAGTAGAGAGAGGATTCCCAAGGCTGTTAGTGCGGTTATTAATCCTGATATCGATGTGATGGATATGAGGCTGTATAACACGGCGGATTGTGTTGAATTTGGCATATATTTCCTTTGCGCTAGTTTCATCATACATGGAATGACGGAAATAACATTAAAAGGGACACATTCGCCATTGAGATGATCACGATTTGCGGTTATCTGATCAGATACAAATCTCTGGAACACGTTCTGGGGATCCAATCGTACAAATAAATGGGACATCCAGCTCGGTGAATTTAGAGCCAGCAAGTAGTCATAAGCCGTCGTTGCCATGGGATAGACATCGAGTCCCTTTGCCCTAGCTGCGGTGTTCCGGAGACTGCTGAGCACATCATAGTCGACTGCACCAACTTTGAAGAACTAAGAGCTAAGTTACTGAGGGAAACCGGTCTCTACCAATATCTCTCAAAGAGAACGATTTTCCTCAGTTAGTCACTGCGGACAACTACCGGTACTATAAAGATTTTGTGTACGGGTGGAAAGCCGCGGTGGGGCCAGCCCATTTCAATCTAAGAAGGAGGAGCTACTAGGCCATTGGTATGAAAATTATAGGAACCAAGGAAATCAAGAAAGAGCAGAAGATCAAGCTTTACTTGCAGCAGTGAGATGTTAAGCTGACCTGCCTAACATTTTACTGTTGCAGACACCCGTATTGCCTACTAGGCACGGCAGGGATTAAAATAAATGAATAAATAATCCTCTTTATAAAAAGATACGGTGTTGCAAGTATTCAGTGATATCATAGAAAGGAAATACTTTCCAAGAAGCTGGAAAATGTTGATGAAAAGCAAATAAATAGTTGATGTTATAAAATTGTGGTATTTATTTCGAAGTATATTACCTAAACATTGTTTTAAAATTGTCTTTTCTTGGGCAGAGAGGAGGGGATCAAAGAAGGGCCAGCAAAATTAAGCTTGCCCTCCTCTAAAAAATCTCAGTCCCGCCTCTGCAACCAGGGCTATGATCATAGAATACATTAAATGAAACTAAACTTTATAAAATTTGCATAATGTTGAAACCAACATTAAAAAAATAAATTTTTTTTTGTTATAAAGAGAATATTTGTTTCCGTATAACAGCTTGAAGTTGCTAAGCCGCTCAAATGAGATTATTAAGATAGGCTAAAACCGAGTTTTACTCTAACCAGCCATCTTCAACTTCTTAGCCTTCTACAAGCTTTTATGGAAATTTATCGTTTTAATTTCGGCCTCTTTCCTCTTCTGAAGAGAATATGGAGATATACCCGTTCAAATATCGTTTCTCTTGATGATACATTTTAGGATACAGGGATATTCTATTTTAATAAAGGACCAATTTGAAATTAATTTTATGAACTATAATTAATACTTATATAATAATATAACAATTGTCGAACGAAGCCTTTATGATGATGATAGGAATGATGATGTTCGTGATAGGAAACGTGATAATTCAATATGACGATAAGTGAAAATAGACATTAAATTCCTAAGTTAAGGTCAGGTCTTAAGTTCTATTCTAATGGTCGTGATTTGTAGAATCATGACATCATTTGTACAATTATGATTAAAACTAGAAAAATAATCTCTCAAATTGTAAAGAACAACGGGGTTCTCCAAAAGCTCGTTTTTACTTCGTATGTATAAAATAATTTAATGCGTATGTCTAAAAAAGAGAAATGTATGTTCAGTCGTAATCGGTGAAGGTTCAGGCGAACAGAATCGAACATGAACCCGCTATACGATATTGCTGTCCGTGGCGATACAGTGTAGTGGCGATATTCTATTCCACTATTGTAGTACAAAAAAAGTGCGATCTTTCGCGATACAGACAAATAGTTCGTAGAACGCCGGGACTTATCGCGTTTAGTGTGCATATGCCTTTAGTTTTAAATTAGACAAAAATAGTGGGCTATATTATTTTTTACTATCCAAATATGTTTTTGTATTAACATTTAGTAATTTGCCATTAAAAATGAATGGGGAATACATAATTTTAATATTTAAGAGCATTTTTATTTTTTTTTTCGCTTACATATAACGTATATGAAATTTTTTTTTTCCTATGCCTTAGTCATTGGTCATTCGACCATCCGATATCTTGCTGCCCAATATAAGTTTGATTTTTTTATATAATCATTTACATATGTTCTATTCTTAATATCCGTCAAAGCAGGACATTTGTTTAGGAGGTCTGCATCCATCGTATTTATTAATTATTGAATATTATTATTTATTAATATTGAAATATATGTAGAGATTAACGCAATCTCTATCTTAACTTTCGAGTTTTCAAAAGAAATAAAAGTTACAAGTTCTCCTGGTCTCAAATGACTAAGTTCGCAAATATGTTTGTAAGTGTGAACAAACTATCTTAAAAAAAAAAAAATGAAAAGTTGTACTACACTGAAATTGCAAATTTAAACTTTGTAGGTATATTATACCCGGGTTGTTGCAGTAACTTAAAATACTGGTACCACTGTAAATAAATGACAATCATGTAGTCTATTATGTCAGTTACTTTCATTGAAATAGACTCTCAGAGTAATGTTTTTTTATATTTTATTTTAAGTTGCATTGTATTTTTCTCTCAAGATAAATTAGACTATAAAAAACGTAATACAACCTACCTTCTGGTTTCGTTTCAGGAACATATTATATATTATTTCTCAAATATATATCCCTTTTCCGGCTCTGAGGAGTGATGGATTTTGACGAATGAGGTATCAATAGAAAGGGAATATCACGTAGAGTGCGCGGATCGTAATTTCGATTCAAAATTTTACCCCTGGACTTAAATAAAAGTGAATGTAAAAGTGGGAGGTTTCAAACCGTATGATGGTGCAGTATCAACGAATCGAGCCGTTACAAACTAATTCATAATTTGGGAATAACTCGAAAAGGACGCAATTTTTGACCCATTATACATATGAGTATTTGAAAGCCTACTAAATTCTCTACACAATGTAAAAAAAATCATTGAAATCGGGGTATATAGCAAAGATATAGCGGTCTCAACATTTAGTATTAATTCTACTGTAAAGATTTTTTCTTCATTTCAGTTTTGGATTACTCAAAAACTTTAAATCTATTGTTTTTATCAGGTATTTTTTAGTAGAATTTTATTTTTTGTATATATATATATATATATATATAAATAATAAATAATGAAGTGTATATATATATTAGTGTGTATATATATATATATATATATTAGTGTGTGTATATATATATATATATATATATATATATATATATATATATATATTATATATATATATATATATATACTTCATGCTTGGTTCATTTAACTGAATTAAAGCATGGAATAAATATATAAGCGTAAAATAAATCTTTTTTCTTGATATTATAAATTTATTAGCAGATTTTCTTATTTAACAGAAAATGATATAAAACTATTTCTTAATCTATCCTATCTTCTGCTCTTTATTCGAAATTTTAAAATTTGGCAATGACTCTTTTCTTCCTGAGACAGAATACATTGTATCATTAAGTAATTATTCTAGCTAATTTCAAAACATTTGGTTTAGTAAAATTAATTATTAAATTTGTTATAGTGCTATAAATCTGGAATGTTATATACTTCATTTTAAATAAAATATTATCTATATATAAGCTATTACATGTTTATTATTTTAAAATTTACTTGATTATTTTTAATGAAAAAAGAAACATTTCTTTATTTGTATTTCTATTTTCTGTGAATACAGACAGCTAGGTCAAAACGTACCTTCCAGAGAACTAAATTCAAAGTATTTAGCCTTCATCAGATATTTAAAGCAATGTTCAGAAGCTTTTGTAAACTTAAGAAAAAATATAATGTTATAATTATAAATTTAATGAAACTAGAAAGGGTTAACCTATGGATGGGTATAGATTATTATATTTATAAACTGATAACTAACTAAATAAAAGTATTAAACCTTTGCATAGAAACATTACTGAATGGAACATACAAATATAAGGTTTCTGCAAAGTATTCTCAGCTAGTTATTAAATATTTCTTAAATAGATGGCATTATTATCTCGACCGTATTAGAAGATTCACATTACCATCAGATGAAAAGGATAACGATATATGAGTGAGAAATTTCATTGGTAATTGATCACTACGAAAACTGAATTATAATTTAGGCAGCTCAAACATTAATCGATTTCCACCGAAGTTTCTTTACTTTTTACATATTTCAACAGAATCAAATTGTAGCCATTCAATTATCAGACTGAGCTACCAATTGTCAAGATTTACACTACTAATTACCTTTAAATGAAATACTAGCCTAAGCTTCATTATGTATTCTTTTGAGAGTCAGACAATTAAGGGAATAGCTGATGATGAAATTATAGAATGATGAGGACATTGATTCTTTTTTATCAAGTCAAACATAAAAGCCTTGTCAAAACGATAATTAGAAGGGATCGGTGAGCTTTAATACTGGATGGAATATTCGATTCGGGTGGCATTGTATGATCGATAGATGGCAGACGGTGTAGCCATTGCTGCGATGGACCTCGAAGCGGGAGCCTACCTGTCCGGGTTCGACACCTTGATGTCGCTGACCACCGGGATGAGGGGGCCGCTGGACTCCCCGGGGCGTGGTAAGTGGTACCGCCACCTCTACACCGCATACGTCATCTTCATCGACGCTTCCCTCTTCATCAACATGATCACTGTTGTACCCATCTTCTTTTCGCCTGAAGTGTCTATTGAAGTCAGATGTTTTACGGGCTTCCCGACGGCAGCAGCGTTCCTGGTCACCATAAGGAGAATAGATATGTTCATGAAGAGTGCCAAGTATAAGGATCTGATGAAACGCTACATCTCATTATACGAGGACTCTCAAGTGCTCAAGTCTGAAGTCAAGAGGTATGGAAAAATAATTAGGAACCTTCCGAGGATCATGTTTTTGTTCACGGCAGTGCCGATGGCGACTATAGGTCTAATACCTGCCTTCGTGGCCCTCAGAGGTGGCCCTAGAGCCTTGTGCGTTCCTGCCATCTATCCATTCGATCCTACCGAGTACATTTTCGTATTTTGTTTTCTCTGTTGTTTTCAGGGTACAGGAGGTTTCTATACCACTTTGAGCTCACTGCTGTTCGAGAATATGTTCAACACGTTCGCTTGTCGACAGCTCGCTCTGACGAGACACCTGTCCAGAGAATTGCAGCGTATCTTGAGCATAGCCCGGGTCGATAAGAGGGGCGTTACGACTTTCCAGTCTCATGATGGCACCCCTATTTCGAAGGAAGAGGCAAACCAAACAGTCTTAGCTGAGCTGAAGCAGTGGGTTATGAACCATCAAAAATCTACAAGGTTTTATTTAGTTCATAAATCAGATACATGATTCATCTTAAATGTTAAGTAACTTTTAAGGTAATAAAAAATGAATTTTAATCGATTCAGGTTTTTTCATACCAGTGTCGTGGTCAGAGTCCTTATGAACTGCTCTGCAACAAGTATGTAGTTTTAATTCTTGGTCCTTTTTGTTTATATTTCTTTATTTTTCCTGTATAAATGGTTTACATATTGATTTAGTACTTACAAAGACGTAAAGTTTTATTCTGTGTTTTAAGGGAACATACTTCTAATCCGTGAAAAACAGCAGGAAAAGTAAAAGGTTCATTAATTCATACTTTTAGGTTACTAAAATTTTTCAACTAAAAGTTACAAGTACTTACCACTATTGATGTGACTTTTCTTTCTGCTGGAATGTCACTACTTCAGAAAATTTAAATAATTAAAAAAACTCCTGAACACCCATACATAATATATTATTTAAAATTAATTTAATTAAACCATGTTGACATTTCTTACCGCTAGAACTCAGGACGTTGAATCATATTAATTAATCTAAGAAAACAAAAAAAAAGTACTAACCAAGAAATTAATTTACATATAAAAATAATTCGGTTGAAATAGCCTCAACATTTCATGCCTTATATGGGCTATTTTAAACCACATTTCCTTTAAAGTAGGGAGTGGGAATGGGCCCACATATACGAATGTCTTTTTCTGGGAAGAGATAGCTGATATCGCTGGACCCATTCAATACATTCTATTTCCTCCCGTGGTACAATGTTTCCTCTCGCAACCATCATTCGCTCAAATGTTGAACAATCGAACCGATAACCGTCGCGTAATGGCCACAGATGTTTTCTATAAATCTTAAACAATGGCTAAATGAATACAAAAACTTTATATTACTATTATCGCTTTATATATCTTAAAAGTAATTTTCAAAAAATTCAGAAAGAATACAAATACACAGTTTCAAATATTTAATAATATTCGAGCGAGTGTATCAAATGAAAGAGCTATGTAGTCCAGTTAAATTATACATCTATACTAATTACACACATAAGAGATAGTGCGTCAGAAATATCAAGTAGTGCTATTTTTAAAATATTAGGATCTAAATCAATATCAGGAAATAAATTTTGCAGTTTTTAAAGAAGTGTGCGACCGAGGCATATTAGAGCAAAGCTAGAATAACCCATCGGCAAAATAAAATTAGAATTGAACATTATCAAGTATACTTTTAAAACTCTTCAAACTCGGCTAAAAATAAATTAATCTTCCCGTTAGCTGATTGAGGTTAGCTTAATTAAAACCAAAAAAAAAAAAAAAAATTAACCATCTTGCCATTAATCCTGTCGCTTTCACGGTGAGCGATTACAAACGTAAAAATGAAACAAATTCCCAATCTCTCCCGGACAAATCAACCATCGTTGTGTTGGGTAATGTTGGTAAAATGAAAAGTGCTCATTGGTCTCAATATTTAGATGTTATATATTTGTCAATGTTAAAAAAATATTTAAATTTTTATAATTATATTTTTATTTTTAATATGAGGGAGTGGAACATTTGGGCTTAAGCCTCGTCTCCAAAATGGTAAAATATATCCTTGTCTATGTGAAATAAATATTAAAAACCTATCTCTAAAAGTTTTTTTTTTTTTTTTTGCATTTAATAGAACTTCAAGAATCAATTAAACGCCATTTCATATAGGTTATTAATTAGTTTCTTTTTTTTTATCCCAAAGTAGTTATCATTATTCATTTAAAAAAAAACTTTCGAGCTGAAGCTCCCCTTCCAAAAAAAAAAATTGAATCCTGGATTCGCTAGTGTCCGGAGGAAAGCACGCCATGTCCATTTATTCATTAAACAATTTAGCAACGAAGAAACAAATTTTAATTTCTCAAAAACACGAAACATTGGTTCCCTCAATAATTACAAAAATGTGACATGACGTCCGTTACATCTGGAGTACAGATTTAGTAACAATGAAATCAATTTTAATAGCTCAAAGTTATGAAACATTTGCTCCATTAAACAAAGAAAAATGGACATGGTGCTGTTTATCTCGGTGGTACAGATATCAACAGTGGACTTCAAGCACTGCTGTATTTTTTAGAAACTAAATTATAATTTATTTCTTATAGAATGGCAAGAGATCTACAAGACTTCTATTCTTTCTCGCTCTTCTTACAATTCGTTTTTACCGGGGGCGTTCTTTGTATGACAGCTTTTGTTGTAGCTAACGTAAGTACATAACGTCGACTGCTTTATTTGAAATAAATTAATAATAAGGGAAAAAATCTTGAGTTATCAATTATGAGATTGAAATTCTCTTAAACAGAGAAAATCTTTTGAGTTAGGTTTGTGCTATCTTAAATCTAGGCTAATGTGATCGCAGGTGGTTGGAGGAGTTGTAAGAGTATTTCTTTGCGGCCTCTATGCTTTGGCACTAATGGTGGAGTTGTTGATAACCTGTGTACTCGGGAATCTAATTCTCCTCGAGGTACTGAAGAGTCTAATGTTTATTTATATATACACTCACACAGACAAACAATATACACAAATAATGAAATTTTTTGTCAGAGCAACTCATTGGAGACTATGATTGAAGGCAGCCACATCTACACATTGCCTAGTAACATTTATAAGAAATGGTTGAGGATTATATTAACTAAATCCATGGTTCCTACCAGATTAATTGCTGTAAGTGTTTTTCCGTTAGATGTCGAGACCTACAAATCGGTAAGTATAAAAAATAAAAGGTACTATTGATCATATCATATCATCATATCATCCATAATGACCTTTGAAATCCTTCTGATCCAACCCAGATATTACACTTCCATAATAAACCGCAGTCCCGTCCGAATCTTGTTTCCTCGAAGATAAATCATATTGGCGATAGATAATAACAAATAGAAAATATTGGCTCTAGATGAGAATAAATTATTATTTGTAGGAAATGATGAAATTAGCATACTTTTTACATTAGTAAAAAACAGAAATCAATTGCTTCCAAAAAACATTGTAGTACAAAACTAAGGAATGAATATGGAGTGCAGTTTAATTGGGCCCTAGATATTTGACAATGTCTGCACTCTTAAAATTACACTCTTATTTTTTTCAAAGAGAAATAAAAAAAATTAATTTTATTAAAAATTCTTTTAATAAATATTTTCTAAAATAATGATTTATAATAATCGTTAAAAAATCTTCGCATTCAATTATTTTTCAATTAATTAACTAACTTTTCTGGAGTTTCTGCCAGGAGCATGGATTCGAACCTGGGATCTTTACCATTGGAAGCTCAGTACTCAATCACTGATCTACCCCACTCCCTTTCTTTCTTTTTTTTTTGTAGTTTAGGTTTGTAAAAATAAATAAATATCAGGATACTACAAGATATGTAATTTTCGATTTTGTACCAATTATTATTATTGTAGACTTTTTAGTCAAATTTATAGCTCTAAATTATTCAAGAGAGAACTACTAATACACATTTTTTTCTCTTTTTTCAGTTAATGATGACAACTTACTCATTTTTCACATTACTAAAAACATTGAAGCATTGATACCAGATGATAAACAAATCATCTTATTAATAGATATGAAATAACAATATTCGTATACTGACAAGAAGATTTATGTTGAATTCAAGAAAACTACAGAGCAGAAATGATAAAAAAATTATCATATAATTTCCAAACTATTTTGATTTCAATGTAAAATTGGTTATTTATTAAATATTGTGCATAACAGAAAATGTTATATTAATTGAGATATAGAGTCAAGAAATGATATTGTAGCTATTATGAATAAAACAATATATAAATACGAGATCTTAAATAAATTTCCACAACTTGTAGATTTTATTGAAATTGTCCGATAACTTATAAACACACATCAGTATAAAAACATTTTATGGAAAACTATTAAGGAAAAGCAATTATTTGTTCCTTGAAATTCTATTAGACTTCGCTATACAATGAATGTTGAAGAACCAGAAAAAAACAAAACAATATCTTAACAATAAATACTACACGTACTTAGGGAATGTATGGCTCATAAAGATTTTCTACAGATCCAAAAGAAATATTGAAACAGGGTCCAGAAACGATTTCAAGACTTATACATTCTTTAAAGATGATCAACATTATGTAATAAAATATAATGAACAGCAAGAGATTGTAGTGTAAATGATCCCAGTTGAAGAAATACATAAATAATAAAATCTAAAGGTTTTTTGTACTATAAAAAAAAAGTTTCACAAAATTTCACTCACTCTTATAATAAAACTCACAAAATAAGTTACAAGAGGCAAAAAGAATTTAACGATAATGGTAGTAATTTATGTTGGGTAGTGCGGATTTTACCGTAGTTTTAGTTTCTCACAAAATGATAGCTACTATAAATTGTTTGTTTGATAGGGCTTTTCATAAAATCAAATAAATCAATCTTGGCGGACGAAATAGAAAGGAAATGTGTGAAATGAGTGAAACTGACAAACCGAGAGTTTCCACGTTGGACGAAATGGCAATATTACATCAGATGTCTGGGTCACTATGCGACCACGAGTTATTCTGTATGAACGTACAGTGCATCGGCAATTCAAAAAGACTTTAGATAGATTAACGCTATTAAACGCTAGTACATGGTAGACTTCATTTTTGGTTGCACTTATAAACCTTGTTCTTGAGCTATTTTTTTCATGTTATCTGCATACATCTCTATAGCATCTTTTTCGTTTCGAGGTATTCATTGCTGTGTCGAGTCTTCCATATGGATTGTTCTAAACTACATGCCTCCACTCATCTCAGCCTTCTTACCTTCATATCATGAGATATTGATTGACCACTTTCTGTAATCAGCTATTTATTAGGTATTCTCCTCTATGCGTCACTACACTGATCCGAGGCTGCTTCGGTTATCGGTCGAGGATTTTTCTCAAAAATCTTTCAATACTTCTTTCTAGGGTGCTGGTTAGTGTTCATGTCTCGCAGCCATATATCAGAACAGGCTATTTCATTGTACACCATTAATTTCAGATTTCTCGAGATTTTTAGGGATATCAATACCTTTAAAAGATAGAAAGAAAGCTATGTTTGCGCTCGTTATACGCTGAAGTTGGCCATTCATTGAAATTATTATGTGGCCAATGAATATGTGTATTTTTGGGAATGATTTCTCTTCTACGCAGATCCGTTATTGGGTTATGTAAATATAAGTTAAGGCCTAGAGCATGGTACTATCAAACTTAATTCTAGTCTCATTCTGTAATCTAAAAACTGTAAAACATATGAAGAAACCCTGTAAATCCTAAAAGACAAGTTTTCGCCATTGCCAGGAAAACTACGGCCAAGGCTCATGCTAATACGTCGGTGTGACTGAAGATGAGGACGGCTAAAGGACAGGAGCTGCGAAGTGCTGCCTCAGATTTTATTACATGCGGAAGTCGGATCATGTCTAGAATTCAGATCAAAATAAGTGGGTCTTCAAATGAATGGGGCATTCAAAAGTGGGTCTTGGGAATGCCGAGTCATTAAAGGCCGATGTAATATTCAGAATAATAAGAAGCATTCTAAACTTCATCCAGACGGGTGAAGAGATGATGGTAAACGAGAAGATGAAGAAATCGAACAGCGGCGGCAGGTGGACTCCAGGAGATCTATTTCAGCAATTTAGAGAGTCGAGTAGCGGCAGTTATGCAGGTGAGCTTATAGCTAAATTCAATCAGGTGATTAGTTTTGTGCATATTAATAGTTGAGAAAATAATTAATTATTAATTATTATAACATCTGCTATATCATCTTTACTGCCGTCATTAGGAATTTATCGTTGTTGAATTTGACATCTACCATCGTGCGGTAGATGTAGTCTCCTCTGCATTGGAGCGTGGAATGTACTGCACGGGAGTCTTTCTCGACGTTGAACAGGCATTTGATAGAGTAGGCATATGTACAAACTCCGCAAATTCCTACCACCTACATACTTCCTCATTATCCGTTCCTACCTTACTGAGAGACACTTCAAAGTAAATCACAAAAACGCCTATTCATCTCTTTTTTTTCTCAGTTTGCTGGTGTTCCTCAAGGTAGTATTCTAGGTCCTATCCTTTACAAAGTTTAAACAGCTGACATCCCAAACCAATCCAACACTGTCATCACCACCTATGCCGATGACACGTGTATCCTATCAGTTGATAACGATCCATTTATTGCATCCCAAACTCTTCAATCGCACATCAAAAGTCTTGAAAAATGGTGTCAAAACTGGCGGATTAAAATAAATTCCAATAATTCCCATCAAATTACCTACACTCTTCATCGTAAACCTATGGCTTCCTGTCCTACAGTATCCTTCAACAATAGCCGACTTATCACTGTTGAACAAATCCGATACCTAGGACAAACGACACACCTGGACAAACGACTCACTTGGAATCCCCATACCAGAAACGACTAGAAACCGCCTGAAGTTTTCGTCTACTGCAGCACTTACTAGACAAACGCTCTAAACCTCCAACTATTTAAACTTCCAAATATCCAACTATTATACTTCCAACAAAACACTCATATATATTAATATAATAAGGCCTATTTGGACATAAGGGATCGAGCTTTAGGGCTCTTCTAAACCATCAAATTCCTCTCGTATCCAATCCCTACAATCAAAAATCCTTCGTAAAATCCTCAATGCTCCCTACTTTGTCACAAATAAAATCATCCATAACGACCTTAATGTACCATATGTTTCCGATTTAGTTCAATCCAGATACCTATCCTTCCATAATACACTTCTGAACCATCTGAATCCTATTGTTTCTAACCTTGCTTCCTCTTCTATCTCTGATAACCCTCCGAGGCGTCTGAAAAGAAGATGGCCTCGGGACCTTCTAATATAGAAATATGATTGGACTGGTACCAATGGGTAGTTTCTCTTTATGTTGTACATGTCATGTTACTTGTTCAAATTTACTTGTAGTATTTATCATTTATACAGTTGTAAATTTCCATAATAATAATAATAATAAAAGGAATTTGACATCAATTAAATGTTTACAATTTATTAAACGAATCTTAATTAGTTAGTTCATAATATTAATATGGTGTAAGTTCAGATCTAATCCGATTAATATCCAAAGCAGTTTTCAAATGTCAGTGGAAGATCTATCACATAATTGATGGTAATAACAAGAAAGACCACTGAAGAAAAAAAAGTACATACCATACATACTATATTTATATCGTTACTTAGTACTGAGAGTTTGAAGCTTTGGAATAAGCTCAGAGCATATGAAGGACAAAGTACAGAAAGTATTTTAATAACATTGATAATCGTTTCGGATTACCATGAAACACTAAGGCCCTCCGCTCAAGAGGCGAGAAAAATCGAGGAGAACTGCGCGTCAAGCTTAACTTACTCGTCTTGTGCGTCAAGTGCCTCCCCAACGAGGCGAGAAAATTCGAGCGAGAAAAATCGAGAGTTGCACTCGACGAACTGTGCGTCTTATGCGATTTCAGCTAGAATATATATGTATATTAATACTTTTTAATATCGGGAATGAAGACTTTGTTTTTCACTGTTAAAACAATTTTTCGGCAATGAAAAAACGAAAAAAAGAAAATAGTGTAGATCATTTTATAAATTTTCCTCTTTTATCTTGTGAATAGCTGATAGGATTTTTATCATCGATTTTCTAGTGGTCCAACCATTTTCGCCTACTTTTACATTGGCGGAAAATTCGGAACGAATTCGGAAAAACGAAAGAAAATTCGTAAAATTTGTACCACTACTGTTTCTATTCCCCTTCCTCTTAACGGGAATGATTGGAATTGTGAAAATACCAGCAATAATTCAAGAGATAAAAGAGGAAAAGCGGCAGAAAATTCGGAAAATTCTATACATTATATCTTTATTTTCGCCTACTTTTACATTGGCGGAAAATGGTTAGAACACTAGAAAACAGAATATTCATTCCCGAGATAAAAGAAGAAAAGCGAATGAAAATTCGGAAAAGTTTTGCACTTGTTCCCCATTTTCGCTCAACTCTAAACAATTGAAAAATTGTTGGGACGATGAAAAACCGAGCGTCCAGTCCATTCACGTAATAAAAGAGGAAAAACGAAAGAAAATTCCAAACATTTGTACCACTACTGTTTCCATTCCCCTTCCTCTTAACGGAAGGATTGGAATTGTGAAAATCCGAGCAATAATTCAAGAGATAAAAGAGGAAAAGTGAAAGAAAATTCGGAAAATTCTATACATTATATCTTCATTTTCGCCTACTTTTACATTGGCGGAAAATGGTTAGAACACTAGAAAACAGAATATTCATTCCCGAGATAAAAGAAGAAAAGCGAATGAAAATTCGGAAAAGTTCTGCACTTGTTCCCCATTTTCGCTCAACTCTAAACAATTGAAAAATTATTGGGACGATGAAAAACCCAGCGTCCATTCACGTAATAAAAGAGGAAAAACGAAAGAAAATTCCAAACATTTGTACCACTACTGTTTCTATTCCCCTTCCTCTTAACGGAAGGATTGGAATTGTGAAAATCCGAGCAATAATTCAAGAGATAAAAGAGGACAAGTGAAAGAAAATTCGGAAAATTCTATACATTATATCTTCATTTTCGCCTACTTTTACATTGGCGGAAAATGGTTAGAACACTAGAAAACAGAATATTCATTCCCGAGATAAAAGAAGAAAAGCGAATGAAAATTCGGAAAAGTTTTGCACTTGTTCCCCATTTTCGCTCAACTCTAAACAATTGAAAAATTGTTGGGACGATGAAAAACCGAGCGTCCAGTCCATTCACGTAATAAAAGAAACGAAAGAAAATTCCAAACATTTGTACCACTACTGTTTCCATTCCCCTTCCTCTTAACGGAAGGATTGGAATTGTGAAAATCCGAGCAATAATTCAAGAGATAAAAGAGGAAAAGTGAATGAAAATTCGGAAAATTCTATACATTATATCTTCATTTTCGCCTACTTTTACATTGGCGGAAAATGGTTAGAACACTAGAAAACAGAATATTCATTCCCGAGATAAAAGAATAAAAGCGAATGAAAATTCGGAAAAGTTTTGCACTTGTTCCCTATTTTCGCTCAACTCTAAACATCTTGAAAAATTGTTGAGACGATGAAAAACCGAGCGTCCATTCACGTAATAAAAGAGGAAAAACGAAAGAAAATTCCAAACATTTGTACCACTACTGTTTCCATTCCCCTTCCTCTTAACGGAAGGATTGGAATTGTGAAAATCCGAGCAATAATTCAAGAGATAAAAGAGGAAAAGTGAAAGAAAATTCGGAAAATTCTATACATTATATCTTCATTTTCGCCTACTTTTACATTGGCGGAAAATGGTTAGAACACTAGAAAACAGAATATTCATTCCCGAGATAAAAGAAGAAAAGCGAATGAAAATTCGGAAAAGTTTTGCACTTGTTCCCCATTTTCGCTCAACTCTAAACAATTGAAAAATTATTGGGACGATGAAAAACCCAGCGTCCATTCACGTAATAAAAGAGGAAAAACGAAAGAAAATTCCAAACATTTGTACCACTACTGTTTCCATTCCCCTTCCGCTTAACGGAAGGATTGGAATTGTGAAAATCCAAGCAATAATTCAAGAGATAAAATAGGAAAAGTGAAAGAAAATTCGAAAATTCTATACATTATATCTTCATTTTCGCCTACTTTTACATTGGCGGAAAATGGTTAGAACACTAGAAAACAGAATATTCATTCCCGAGATAAAAGAAGAAAAGCGAATGAAAATTCGGAAAAGTTTTGCACTTGTTCCCCATTTTCGCTCAACTCTAAACATCTTGAAAAATTGTTGGGACGATGAAAAACCGAGCGTCCATTCACGTAATAAAAGAGGAAAAACGAAAGAAAATTCCAAACATTTCTACCACTACTGTTTCCATTCCCCTTCCTCTTAACGGAAGGATTGGAATTGTGAAAATCCGAGCAATAATTCAAGAGATAAAAGAGGAAAAGTGAAAGAAAATTCGGAAAATTCTATACATTATATTTTCATTTTCGCCTACTTTTACATTGGCGGAAAATGGTTAGAACACTAGAAAACAGAATATTCATTCCCGAGATAAAAGAAGAAAAGCGAATGAAAATTCGGAAAAGTTTTGCACTTGTTCCCCATTTTCGCTCAACTCTAAACAATTGAAAAATTGTTGGGACGATGAAAAACCGAGCGTCCAGTCCATTCACGTAATAAAAGAAAACGAAAGAAAATTCCAAACATTTGTACCACTACTGTTTCTATTCCCCTTCCTCTTAACGGAATGATTGGAATTGTGAAAATACCAGTAATAATTCAAGAGATAAAAGAGGAAAAGTGAAAGAAAATTCGGAAAATTCTATACATTATATCTTCATTTTCGCCTACTTTTACATTGGCGGAAAATGGTTAGAACACTAGAAAACAGAATATTCATTCCCGAGATAAAAGAAGAAAAGCGAATGAAAATTCGGAAAAGTTCTGCACTTGTTCCCCATTTTCGCTCAACTCTAAACAATTGAAAAATTATTGGGACGATGAAAAACCCAGCGTCCATTCACGTAATAAAAGAGGAAAAACGAAAGAAAATTTGTACCACTACTGTTTCTATTCCCCTTCCTCTTAACGGAATGATTGGAATTGTGAAAATACCAGCAATAATTCAAGAGATAAAAGAGGAAAAGCGGCAGAAAATTCGGAAAATTCTATACATTATATCTTCATTTTCGCCTACTTTTACATTGGCGGAAAATGTAAAGAATATTCATTCCCGAGATAAAAGAAGAAAAGCGAATGAAAATTCGGAAAAGTTTTGCACTTGTTCCCCATTTTCGCTCAACTCTAAACATCTTGAAAAATTGTTGGGACGATGAAAAACCGAGCGTCCATTCACGTAATAAAAGAGGAAAAACGAAAGAAAATTCCAAACATTTCTACCACTACTGTTTCCATTCCCCTTCCTCTTAACGGAAGGATTGGAATTGTGAAAATCCGAGCAATAATTCAAGAGATAAAAGAGGAAAAGTGAAAGAAAATTCGGAAAATTCTATACATTATATCTTCATTTTCGCCTACTTTTACATTGGCGGAAAATGGTTAGAACACTAGAAAACAGAATATTCATTCTCGAGATAAAAGAAGAAAAGCGAATGAAAATTCGGAAAAGTTTTGCACTTGTTCCCCATTTTCGCTCAACTCTAAACAATTGAAAAATTGTTGGGACGATGAAAAACCGAGCGTCCAGTCCATTCACGTAATAAAAGAAAAACGAAAGAAAATTCCAAACATTTGTACCACTACTGTTTCTATTCCCCTTCCTCTTAACGGAATGATTGGAATTGTGAAAATACCAGTAATAATTCAAGAGATAAAAGAGGAAAAGTGAAAGAAAATTCGGAAAATTCTATACATTATATCTTCATTTTCGCCTACTTTTACATTGGCGGAAAATGGTTAGAACACTAGAAAACAGAATATTCATTCCCGAGATAAAAGAAGAAAAGCGAATGAAAATTCGGAAAAGTTCTGCACTTGTTCCCCATTTTCGCTCAACTCTAAACAATTGAAAAATTATTGGGACGATGAAAAACCCAGCGTCCATTCACGTAATAAAAGAGGAAAAACGAAAGAAAATTCCAAACATTTGTACCACTACTGTTTCTATTCCCCTTCCTCTTAACGGAAGGATTGGAATTGTGAAAATCCGAGCAATAATTCAAGAGATAAAAGAGGACAAGTGAAAGAAAATTCGGAAAATTCTATACATTATATTTTCATTTTCGCCTACTTTTACATTGGCGGAAAATGGTTAGAACACTAGAAAACAGAATATTCATTCCCGAGATAAAAGAAGAAAAGCGAATGAAAATTCGGAAAAGTTTTGCACTTGTTCCCCATTTTCGCTCAACTCTAAACAATTGAAAAATTGTTGGGACGATGAAAAACCGAGCGTCCAGTCCATTCACGTAATAAAAGAAACGAAAGAAAATTCCAAACATTTGTACCACTACTGTTTCCATTCCCCTTCCTCTTAACGGAAGGATTGGAATTGTGAAAATCCGAGCAATAATTCAAGAGATAAAAGAGGAAAAGTGAATGAAAATTCGGAAAATTCTATACATTATATCTTCATTTTCGCCTACTTTTACATTGGCGGAAAATGGTTAGAACACTAGAAAACAGAATATTCATTCCCGAGATAAAAGAATAAAAGCGAATGAAAATTCGGAAAAGTTTTGCACTTGTTCCCTATTTTCGCTCAACTCTAAACATCTTGAAAAATTGTTGAGACGATGAAAAACCGAGCGTCCATTCACGTAATAAAAGAGGAAAAACGAAAGAAAATTCCAAACATTTGTACCACTACTGTTTCCATTCCCCTTCCTCTTAACGGAAGGATTGGAATTGTGAAAATCCGAGCAATAATTCAAGAGATAAAAGAGGAAAAGTGAAAGAAAATTCGGAAAATTCTATACATTATATCTTCATTTTCGCCTACTTTTACATTGGCGGAAAATGGTTAGAACACTAGAAAACAGAATATTCATTCCCGAGATAAAAGAAGAAAAGCGAATGAAAATTCGGAAAAGTTTTGCACTTGTTCCCCATTTTCGCTCAACTCTAAACAATTGAAAAATTATTGGGACGATGAAAAACCCAGCGTCCATTCACGTAATAAAAGAGGAAAAACGAAAGAAAATTCCAAACATTTGTACCACTACTGTTTCCATTCCCCTTCCTCTTAACGGAAGGATTGGAATTGTGAAAATCCAAGCAATAATTCAAGAGATAAAATAGGAAAAGTGAAAGAAAATTCGAAAATTCTATACATTATATCTTCATTTTCGCCTACTTTTACATTGGCGGAAAATGGTTAGAACACTAGAAAACAGAATATTCATTCCCGAGATAAAAGAAGAAAAGCGAATGAAAATTCGGAAAAGTTTTGCACTTGTTCCCCATTTTCGCTCAACTCTAAACAATTGAAAAATTATTGGGACGATGAAAAACCCAGCGTCCATTCACGTAATAAAAGAGGAAAAACGAAAGAAAATTCCAAACATTTGTACCACTACTGTTTCCATTCCCCTTCCTCTTAACGGAAGGATTGGAATTGTGAAAATCCGAGCAATAATTCAAGAGATAAAATAGGAAAAGTGAAAGAAAATTCTAAAATTCTATACATTATATCTTCATTTTCGCCTACTTTTACATTGGCGGAAAATGGTTAGAACACTAGAAAACAGAATATTCATTCCCGAGATAAAAGAAGAAAAGCGAATGAAAATTCGGAAAAGTTTTGCACTTGTTCCCCATTTTCGCTCAACTCTAAACAATTGAAAAATTATTGGGACGATGAAAAACCCAGCGTCCATTCACGTAATAAAAGAGGAAAAACGAAAGAAAATTCCAAACATTTGTACCACTACTGTTTCCATTCCCCTTCCGCTTAACGGAAGGATTGGAATTGTGAAAATCCGAGCAATAATTCAAGAGATAAAATAGGAAAAGTGAAAGAAAATTCGAAAATTCTATACATCATATCTTCATTTTCGCCTACTTTTACATTGGCGGAAAATGGTTAGAACACTAGAAAACAGAATATTCATTCCCGAGATAAAAGAAGAAAAGCGAATGAAAATTCGGAAAAGTTTTGCACTTGTTCCCCATTTTCGCTCAACTCTAAACAATTGAAAAATTATTGGGACGATGAAAAACCCAGCGTCCATTCACGTAATAAAAGAGGAAAAACGAAAGAAAATTCCAAACATTTGTACCACTACTGTTTCCATTCCCCTTCCTCTTAACGGAAGGATTGGAATTGTGAAAATCCGAGCAATAATTCAAGAGATAAAATAGGAAAAGTGAAAGAAAATTCTAAAATTCTATACATTATATCTTCATTTTCGCCTACTTTTACATTGGCGGAAAATGGTTAGAACACTAGAAAACAGAATATTCATTCCCGAGATAAAAGAAGAAAAGCGAATGAAAATTCGGAAAAGTTTTGCACTTGTTCCCCATTTTCGCTCAACTCTAAACAGTTGAAAAATTATTGGGACGATGAAAAACCCAGCGTCCATTCACGTAATAAAAGAGGAAAAACGAAAGAAAATTCCAAACATTTGTACCACTACTGTTTCCATTCCCCTTCCGCTTAACGGAAGGATTGGAATTGTGAAAATCCAAGCAATAATTCAAGAGATAAAATAGGAAAAGTGAAAGAAAATTCGAAAATTCTATACATTATATCTTCATTTTCGCCTACTTTTACATTGGCGGAAAATGGTTAGAACACTAGAAAACAGAATATTCATTCCCGAGATAAAAGAAGAAAAGCGAATGAAAATTCGGAAAAGTTTTGCACTTGTTCCCCATTTTCGCTCAACTCTAAACATCTTGAAAAATTGTTGGGACGATGAAAAACCGAGCGTCCATTCACGTAATAAAAGAGGAAAAACGAAAGAAAATTCCAAACATTTCTACCACTACTGTTTCCATTCCCCTTCCTCTTAACGGAAGGATTGGAATTGTGAAAATCCGAGCAATAATTCAAGAGATAAAAGAGGAAAAGTGAAAGAAAATTCGGAAAATTCTATACATTATATCTTCATTTTCGCCTACTTTTACATTGGCGGAAAATGGTTAGAACACTAGAAAACAGAATATTCATTCCCGAGATAAAAGAAGAAAAGCGAATGAAAATTCGGAAAAGTTTTGCACTTGTTCCCCATTTTCGCTCAACTCTAAACAATTGAAAAATTGTTGGGACGATGAAAAACCGAGCGTCCAGTCCATTCACGTAATAAAAGAAACGAAAGAAAATTCCAAACATTTGTACCACTACTGTTTCTATTCCCCTTCCTCTTAACGGGAATGATTGGAATTGTGAAAATACCAGTAATAATTCAAGAGATAAAAGAGGAAAAGTGAAAGAAAATTCGGAAAATTCTATACATTATATCTTCATTTTCGCCTACTTTTACATTGGCGGAAAATGGTTAGAACACTAGAAAACAGAATATTCATTCCCGAGATAAAAGAAGAAAAGCGAATGAAAATTCGGAAAAGTTCTGCACTTGTTCCCCATTTTCGCTCAACTCTAAACAATTGAAAAATTATTGGGACGATGAAAAACCCAGCGTCCATTCACGTAATAAAAGAGGAAAAACGAAAGAAAATTCCAAACATTTGTACCACTACTGTTTCTATTCCCCTTCCTCTTAACGGGAATGATTGGAATTGTGAAAATACCAGCAATAATTCAAGAGATAAAAGAGGAAAAGCGGCAGAAAATTCGGAAAATTCTATACATTATATCTTCATTTTCGCCTACTTTTACATTGGCGGAAAATGTAAGAATATTCATTCCCGAGATAAAAGAAGAAAAGCGAATGAAAATTCGGAAAAGTTTTGCACTTGTTCCCCATTTTCGCTCAACTCTAAACATCTTGAAAAATTGTTGGGACGATGAAAAACCGAGCGTCCATTCACGTAATAAAAGAGGAAAAACGAAAGAAAATTCCAAACATTTCTACCACTACTGTTTCCATTCCCCTTCCTCTTAACGGAAGGATTGGAATTGTGAAAATCCGAGCAATAATTCAAGAGATAAAAGAGGAAAAGTGAAAGAAAATTCGGAAAATTCTGTACATTATATCTTCATTTTCGCCTACTTTTACATTGGCGGAAAATGGTTAGAACACTAGAAAACAGAATATTCATTCCCGAGATAAAAGAAGAAAAGCGAATGAAAATTCGGAAAAGTTTTGCACTTGTTCCCCATTTTCGCTCAACTCTAAACAATTGAAAAATTGTTGGGACGATGAAAAACCGAGCGTCCAGTCCATTCACGTAATAAAAGAAACGAAAGAAAATTCCAAACATTTGTACCACTACTGTTTCCATTCCCCTTCCTCTTAACGGAAGGATTGGAATTGTGAAAATCCGAGCAATAATTCAAGAGATAAAAGAGGAAAAGTGAAAGAAAATTCGGAAAATTCTATACATTATATCTTCATTTTCGCCTACTTTTACATTGGCGGAAAATGGTTAGAACACTAGAAAACAGATTATTCATTCCCGAGATAAAAGAAGAAAAGCGAATGAAAATTCGGAAAAGTTTTGCACTTGTTCCCCATTTTCGCTCAACTCTAAACAATTGAAAAATTATTGGGACGATGAAAAACCCAGCGTCCATTCACGTAATAAAAGAGGAAAAACGAAAGAAAATTCCAAACATTTGTACCACTACTGTTTCCATTCCCCTTCCTCTTAACGGAAGGATTGGAATTGTGAAAATCCGAGCAATAATTCAAGAGATAAAATAGGAAAAGTGAAAGAAAATTCGAAAATTCTATACATTATATGTTCATTTTCGCCTACTTTTACATTGGCGGAAAATGGTTAGAACACTAGAAAACAGAATATTCATTCCCGAGATAAAAGAAGAAAAGCGAATGAAAATTCGGAAAAGTTTTGCACTTGTTCCCCATTTTCGCTCAACTCTAAACAATTGAAAAATTGTTGGGACGATGAAAAACCGAGCGTCCAGTCCATTCACGTAATAAAAGAAACGAAAGAAAATTCCAAACATTTGTACCACTACTGTTTCTATTCCCCTTCCTCTTAACGGGAATGATTGGAATTGTGAAAATACCAGTAATAATTCAAGAGATAAAAGAGGAAAAGTGAAAGAAAATTCGGAAAATTCTATACATTATATCTTCATTTTCGCCTACTTTTACATTGGCGGAAAATGGTTAGAACACTAGAAAACAGAATATTCATTCCCGAGATAAAAGAAGAAAAGCGAATGAAAATTCGGAAAAGTTTTGCACTTGTTCCCCATTTTCGCTCAACTCTAAACAATTGAAAAATTATTGGGACGATGAAAAACCCAGCGTCCATTCACGTAATAAAAGAGCAAAAACGAAAGAAAATTCCAAAAATTTGTACCATTACTGTTTCCATTCCCCTTCCTCTTAACGGAATGATTGGAATTGTAAAAATCCTAGCATCCATTCGGAAGATAAAAGCGAATGAAAATTTGGAAAATTTCCTACACTATTTTCTTATTTTCATCTACTTCTGCATTGCCCTAAAAAATTTTTTAACAGTAAAAAACAAAGTCTTCATTCCCTATATTAAAAAGTATTAATATACATATATATTGTAGCTAAAATCGCGTAAGTCGCACAGTTCGAGTGTATCTCGACTCTTTGTGTTGGGGAATTAAGCGAGATTTGAAGAGTTTAACGCACAGTTCTCCTCGATTTTTCTCGCCTCGTGAGCGGAGGGCCTAAGAGTATATTATGTGGTATTTTATGAAAGTTGTCCATCGCATGGATAAGTACTTCCTTATCCAGTTAGGCAGTAAGGAGGTTCCGAGGTTTATATATGTAGGTTAAAGCCAGCCTACATTTAAGCGGACGCGAGTCTTATCCATATCCCGAGAACAAACATCACGACGAGAGTGCTACTGATAAAGAAGGCAATAAATATTTATTTATATTTCATTGTAGGTAATTTTATTTATTCAAGCATTGGCTATATATCAAAATTTTAAGGTAATTATTTCCCAACGCTACTCCACTCGCCATCTTGGTTGAACTGATATTATCTCCTGTGTTCTGATAACGTTTACAAAACACACCACCAGGAAGCGCCACTATTGCGGAGGGGTTGTCTTGTCCCCTCCACCTTACCTCTCTTTTCAGTAAATATAGAAATTATATCGTTTAGGCTATATATTAGGTTTAGTTTAGGTATAGATAGGTTTAGGTTAGGTTTAGGTTTAGGTTTAGTTTAGGTTAGATATTAGTTTAGGTTATTATATATAGGCTAAGATACTTGTCTATCATACAGATACGATGATTGGCATAGTTAATTATGTAGAAAATGTACGGTTCCAAGGGGAATGTACAAGGGACCAATTCCTAAGAACTCTTAATGTTGCTGACAAGTTCAGATTTAAAGGAATGTCAGTAGTGTTTTCTTCTTTGATTATTTTAAATTAAATGAATCGCTAGAGCTCTCCTACGTGATCCTGAAACATTTCCCTTAGAATCTGGTAATGCCAGTATGTATCTCAGTAGACTGAAAATGTGTTTTATTGCTAGAAGATTTAAGTAAAATATAATAGAAAAATATAACCCTTATCCAGCATCAAAACCATTATAGAAAATTGTTTAATTCTTCTTTAGGTTTTAGGTTTAGGTTTAGTTTAGGTTAGATATTAGTTTAGGTTATTATATATAGGCTAAGATACTTGTCTATCATACAGATACGATGATTGGCATAGTTAATTATGTAGAAAATGTACGGTTCCAAGGGGAATGTACAAGGGACCAATTCCTAAGAACTCTTAATGTTGCTGACAAGTTCAGATTTAAAGGAATGTCAGTAGTGTTTTCTTCTTTGATTATTTTAAATTAAATGAATCGCTAGAGCTCTCCTACGTGATCCTGAAACATTTCCCTTAGAATCTGGTAATGCCAGTATGTACCTCAGTAGACTGAAAATGTGTTTTATTGCTAGAAGATTTAAGTAAAATATAATAGAAAAATATAACCCTTATCCAGCATCAAAACCATTATAGAAAATTGTTTAATTCTTCTTGCTAGAAGATTTAAGTAACATATAATTGAAAAGTATAACCCTTATCCAGCATCAAAACCCTTATAGAAAATTGTTTAATTCTTTCTGAATTGTATTAATATTGGACATACTTAGGTAATGTACAATTAGAGATAAAATGTCACAATTAAAACAAAACTTAAGTTAATAAACTTCTTTAATTTATGATAAGGAAAGCGAAAAGCATTAATAATGCTGAATCTCGAAGTTATAAAAACAAAAACGGGCAATATATAAACACTACAATTATAAATAATATTAGTAATATATAATGGTAAAAAAAATTGATGTAGGTAATATGTGTAAATAATAACATCTAAAATATAAAGTTTGGTTAATCGATATATTGAAGATACAAAGAAATCGACAAGTTAAAAAAAATGGTGGGCACTATATATTGTAAAGGTTACAATTGGTAATTATTTGTAATGAACATAAGGTGGAGGGGACAAGACAACCCCTCCTCAATAGTGGCGCTTCCTGGTGGTGTGTTTTGTAAACGTTATCAGAACACAGGACATAATACCAGTTCAACCAAGATGGCGAGTGGAGTAGCGTTGGGAAATAATTACCAATTTTAATTTTTATATTGTAATACAAATATTATTGATTAATAATAATATAATCGAAGCCCGTAATTTATCAAGAAAAGTTACGTATAGAAGCTAATTCGCCGAAACACAGGTGTACGCTAGAGTTTTTCGTTTCTCTATTTCGTTTTTCTTTATTTCTCCTATAGTTAATTATAAAATTCTTCCATATTTTATATTTATGCTATTTTTATATCAGGTTACAATTTAAAGTGATTAATTATTTCAAATAAAAATAAATAAATCACAAGGTACTTTAGAAGAAATGTTGAGAAATAGGCATTTAAGCCCATTAATGAGAATAAGAACTACATGACATTAACACTGCTTAATTTAACACAGATGTAATAAATTTAATCAAAATCGTTTTCGATAAACTTGTAAATATTTGAAAATCTATTATACAAAATGGGATTTTCAGTTAGGCAATTTTGAATGAAACACCTTGCTGCAACATCCCAATCATATACAAACCTTAAATGTGCAATTTCAGTTTTGTACGACTTTTACTTTTTGAGCTAGACTGTTCACATCACACAGAACATTTTGCGAGATTAGGTAATTTGGACTCAGAGGACATCAAAACGCGTATTTCCATGAAAACTCGGATTCAAAAATTTTCAATATCGCAATACTTTCCCTTACTGTATATTTCATATTTAGATATCGATAGATAGTCAAAGTGAAAGGTTGCATATCTGTAACTGATTATAGTTTTGCTTAATTCGGTATTTTTGTGTTATTAAACTTTTTTGTAAATAGTGAGGTTAGTTTTAAGAAAAATTAACAGAATTCTAAATGAACGGGACAATATTTAAGTTAACAGTATTTTCGTAGGTATAGACATTATTTCTGAGAACAATAATTTAAGAATATTATAGGTTAGTGATAACAGAACATTATATATTCATTTATGTACAGTTTTAAGTAGTAATATCTACAGCATAGTAGTTATAATAGAGCGGCAGAAGGATAATTAGCCCTAAAGGATACCCTGCTAGTCTTGCAGTTAAGTCAAACTGAGACTGTTTTCAGATATAGTAAGGTGCTTAAACATTTTAATCATCTAATCTAAACAGCGCTGTTTTTTTCTTGTGGAATCGTATATTTGAGTATAACCTTCCAAATAATAATTAAAAAGTAATCTTTTTTTTTTGTTCTCCCGTTACCTCGCCTTTAAGTTATACGGGGGTTTTCGCTGGCCATGGATGAGGGCGGGGGTTTAATGCCAGAGTTAAAAGACTCCCGGGCAGCCGGACGCAAACTCATAATTATTTTATTTTCTCCAACATAGGTTATCAGATTGCCGGGCAACGCGAAATAGGTTATCAGGACCGGAGCAAGATAAGAAAACTAAACATGAATAAAAATTAAGACTAAATGTTTACTAATAGCAGCCCATTTTAGTTACTATAACGAAACTTAAGATACAAGCCTGGTGAAATCATCCATGTACAACGGCATAACTCGAAAGAAATTATTTCTTCGCATTGACATTTCTGTGTTTGGTCCGCTGCTCGCAGTATTCGTGATTTCTTTAAAATGTCTAACACCAAGTTTTAATCGAGTGGCTAAATTACAAATACTGAACGTATTGAACCACTCATTAATTTCACACCTTTTTCCTTTGAAATTTAACCGGAACCATGTTGACATATTATAATTAAATGTGTGTAAATGAAAACAAAGAGTTAAGACTAAATTCTATTTCACAACCGGATCCCTTGGTGGAACTAAGCAACAGTATAGTGGATTAATGTTCTAAGAATATAAGCTTCACAAGTTCCGTATAGTTATCCCTTACTAGATATTTTTGGCTATAATTCAATAAATCCGTCATTTTTATCATATTTTCTTGTTTTTTTTCGTTTTGTAACAAAACTATTATGTGAGCAATGCTTATATAATCAAAAATAATATATAAAAATACAAAAATAAATGATAGTGAGGTAAATAACGTGATATATCTTATTATAATATTCAGTTGGTTTTTTTTGTCGATCATTAAAAATTCTTGTTTTAGCTTCTAAATACTTTATATATACACTTCAAATAAGGTATTAAAATGTATGTTTTTTTATCCTAATAAATTTGAAATTTGGTTCATTCTATTGAAAAACTCGTTTCTCGAAAACTGTTAAATTTTTTATTGTAAATTTCAGAAAATGTCAATATTATTAGACTTTCCGCGAGCAAAATAATATTTTTTTTTTATACTTGTACATGAAACAGGATTCAAAACTTCAACATAAAATTCAGTATGAAATTATTTTATCTTAGCTTATTTTTTAAAAAGTAGTTTTAGCTCATACCGGTCAATTCTCGTCCATGAATTGTTCTTTATTTGCTTTATAGTTCTTCATTCTTATAATTGATAATTTTTTTATTGTACATCCTACCGATTTTTTGTCTTTCCTTTTGTATTTTAATTCATATATAACTTATGACACAGTACTACATAAACGTTCATTGTTATTCTGGTCATAATAGTTATTATAATTTACTAATAATTTAATTAATGATTTAAGCTTGAGAGTTTATCATTAATAAGTTTAAGTTAATGAGTAACAGGTATTGAGAAATGTCGACAAATATTAATTACAAATGGCCTCAAGTCAACGGTGGCAACTATTGTTTGTTAATTATTGATGTACACATCTCAATGAAGGTTTTCGAACAATTTTCAAAGAATGGATGGAATCTAAAATTTTGCAGTAGAATGAATGCACATTGAATTGAGGAATTGCCATGGAACTTCCAAAATTACATAAACTGTGGAATAGTTTCCGATGAGCGAAATAAATGTTGTTTTTTGTTCATATTTCTATCCTCTAAACAGTGGAAAAGCATTTTAGTGGACATTAACAAAGATTTTATAATAATTTTGTGAAAACTGAAATTATTGGTTACCCAAATTCAGGCTATATTGTATATATTTTTCAAGACTTTAATTAAATTCAACAACAACAAAATCTGGCTGTGGATAGCTCAGACCTGATTGGGTATTGGTAGTTTTAGTTCAGAGAAGAACAAAAAGTGTTATATCCATTTGGTACCACTGTGTGCAGTCCGCTATGGAGAAACGTTTCAATCAAAATTTAAATAGGAAACTAAAGCACGTGAAGGACACGCGGCACTATTTCATAATATCTAAGTGCCCAAAACAATAATACCTAAGTACCTAAACTACTAATAAAAGCTTTTATGAATTGTATGTGCGAATCTAACATATGTGTTAAAAACATTAATCAATTAATTGTATAAACATACGTATTTATGCTTTATGAAGTTTAAAATTAACATTATGCAGCTCTAATGATTTTAATGATTCTTTCTTCTAATTTTCTACTTAAAGTCTTTCTTTAAATTTTCGTATTTTTAGTGAATTTTCGAGGGAATACAAGAAAAAAAGTTATAAAGAAAATTGTTTTAGGGAGCTAACTCACCACGTATACACCTGTCGGTTTTTAACGGAAATAAACGTTTCTGAGCCTCTTTTGAAGCCTATTTTTTGAAAGGTCGTTAAATTTCTGACAAAATTGTTGACAAAAATCGGTCCAGAATAGTATATATTGTTTTTTATACGCTGATTTTAATGCTGGTTAACTTGCCCTTTTACATTGCGTATTTCATCTAAGGAATCGTACTCTAATGATTTCACTGATCAATTTTTAGGAAATTTCTTATTTTTTTTTATTTCTTTATTTAGTATTATAACAATCTGTCTCTTGGACATTGGTTATAGTGAGGTAGGTAAGTGGATTCACACTATGTATACAAACAATAAAATAAATGGAACAAAATAATAATCAAAAGTATATACAAGAGATAATAATATAAAATAACAGGAAAATTAATCTAATTCAATTGTTTTTTTCTGATGGACACAATATATTTTTAATTAAAATCATTGGGAACAATATATAAATTGTCTTTACTCTACAACTCTTTCATTCCATATAATCGGAGGGATGGAGGAGGGTTATCACTATCTTTCTTTATTCTTAATTTTGTTGATTTAGTTGTATTTCACAATATTTATGTCAATAAAACATCTAATTATAGTTATTTTGTAGCGTTTTTCAAAGATTTAAAGTACCATATTAATAAATAGCAATTAGCTGATAGTTAACTGCAAGACTCTTGCGCAAGACCAAGAGTAAGTGCGCAAGACCAAGACCGAGACCAAGAACAAGGTTCGTTGACGCAAGACCAGGACGAGACCGAGGCGGTCTTGGTCTTACTCTTGCGTTGGGCAACACTATCCTCGATGTAAAAAATCACTACGGCCTCATCAAAGCAACTAGCAAGGCAAATGGAATAGTCTGCATTTAATGTGCTGCAAACGGGCACATATTTAAGGACTGCACAATGGAGAAAGAACAAGTTGGCCCTTCTTGCATAAATTGCCTACGGGCGAACCCAACATACAATCAAATGAAAAACAAGGCTGGCAGTCGCGATTATTCTGTACACTTAAAGTAGGACAATACAGTCGCGAAAAAGACTTTCTACGACTAGAATCACCATCCTCCAACTATGAAAAAATTGGTTTTCCAACTGGGAAAGAATACATGTTGATTAAGCAGAACCAATAGGGAGTAGATATTATCTGATTGTTCTGGACGCGTATTATAAGTGGGTTGAGGCGATTCCGTCTAAGAGCATGACTGCAGAAGATACTTACTATAAGGGTTTTAAGATATTTATTTGCACGTTTAGGAGTTCCTAAACAACTTGTTTGTGACAATTATTCATCTTCCTATACCAGAGAATTAGTAACTTTTATCAAGGGAAACGGAATCGAACAGAGATCAGGCGCTCCATACCACTCCAAACAAATGGGGCTGCAACAAAACGCCGTAAAAACAGTTAAGACAGCGATACGAAGTTAAATAATATCATAAACTTCGAAAGAAAAAGATCTATCACTTTTTTTAATAGATTATCGCAACTCCATACATGATACAACGGACAAATCACCAGCTGAGCTGCTTCTTGGAAAACAATTACGAACACGGATAGATTTACTCCGCCCTGACTGAGTGAGTAAGACCGGTCACAAAAACCAAGGAAGACAAGTGGAGTATGCCAGTGGTACGAAGGAGGTGAAGTATAGTTTGAATGGGAAGGTATGGGTGATGGATTTTAGGCCTCTCAGAAGATTCTGGAAGAAAGGAATTATTCATGAAATACTTGGATCAATTTTTTCCATTACTTCCATCAATTTTTACCAACACACGATTTTGTGTGTTTGTGCCATAATTGGATCAGGAATACAGATCAACGGAGCGGGAGGAGTGATGAGGTAATTTTAGAAGATGACGGGGACATAGGCGGGCTACAGACTCTCAACATTTCGAACAATGGACAGACGACATCGGATGTCTCTGCTGCTCAGCAACCACTAGATATTCCGGGCCCTTACAGGTCGTCTCGGCCTATTAGGGACCGTCGTCAACATAGAAGTCTTATTGAAGAAATTTGAATTATGTTACTGTTATTCATGTGTTTATTTTGTGTTAAGCGTTACATTTCTTTGGAGGGGGAAGTTGTAATGTATTATCGAATTTACATTTAATAAATACTAATTGATTATCTTTTTGTAATGAGGTTGTTACTTGGCAAACAAACAACAAGCTGTTTATTCTTGATTATGGTGTAGTTATGTAAGGATTTGAAAATAAATGTGTTATTTGAGTTATGATATTTCTGTAATACAATATAGTAGCCTTCTAAAATCGCCTCAAATAAGTCCTAAGGACCCAATAAGCCTCATTTTCTGTGAATCAGATTCAGATGTTGATTTTTTACAAGCAATAATTTGGTGTGGTCGTAGGAACAATTAGCCGATTCTAAATTTTTCTGACAACAAAAACCAGTTGATGTTTGGAATATACCTCGTGGTTAAGGTTTAAGGCTGGATGTCAAAAAAAAAAGTTTATTTTCTTACATATGAAAATTTCATAGAAAATGTAAAAAAAAGAGAATAAATATGCGCCTGAATTATTTTGTGTATTAAAATATTCTAATTAAATTTTGATGCAAATCAATGTGTTATTGAGATGCTTTGCTGCCTCTACAGATCTTTATCTGGACAGTTCCCACATCTTTCAGTTTAATCCATAGGTATCAGGTGTTGTTTATATTCAAAAGGTCAAATTATTTCAGATGTGAACTTTTTTCTTTACAGCCTGTACGTATCTTTCAACGTATGTCAAATCAAATAGAAAGAAAATCGGATTTTGTAGCTATCAACATATGAAAGCAACATTTCAAAACATTAATTTATAAAATGTCCCCTTTAAACGTTCAGATTTCTTATATACTCTCTATCTACTACTACAGCCACTCAATACTCTCAAAGAAGTTGAAGCTCAAGTCGCTCATCAACACAAAGCTCAAAGAGGAGCAGAGCTGAAGGTCCAAAGTTTAGTCATATTTGTAGATATTGTCTATACCAATTCAGATTTTGAAATATATGTCCTGATAAATGTTAATAACTAACTTGAAAAGTGAATCAAGTTTAGAAACCCCAGCCACAACAAACTGCAGATCCTGTTCTCTTAGCTGGATTTTGGAATGACTCACAAATTTAACAATTAATTAATTAATTAATTGCTTCCATAACCTCCACTAGGAATCAAGATAAAAAAAAAAGGAAATTTGATTAGTAATTTAAAGTTATTTGCTAACATTAAGATTTGGTATCAAAACATTGAATATAGATTATAACATTAAATGACAATTGTCATATGTAAATAATTGCCATAGATATTCAACTAAGATTGTTGCAGTCTATATGTTAACCAATTCATACTAACGTTTCTTGACTCTTTAAAATACGTGAACTCGTGTTGTTAATGATCATATTTAAGCTGAAACATATCATAGTAATACAAGTATCACACTGTGTTAATAATTGTCAAGACTTACACTACTAATTATCTTTAAATGAAATATTAGCTACTGGTTGATTAAGTATTCTTTTGTGAAATTGCGTAAGCCTGACAATTAAGGGAATAGCTGATGATGACATTACAGAATGATGCTTCCATATTGGCACTCTATAATCTAGCCAAACATGAAGGCCATGTCAAAACGATAATTAATAGGGATCGGTGAGCTTTAATACTGGATGGAATATTCAATGTTGGGTGGCATTGTATGATCGATAGATAGCTGAGGGTGTAGCCATTGCTGCGATGGACCTCGAAGCGGGAGCCTACCTGTCCGGGTTCGACACCTTGATGTCGCTGACCACCGGGATGAGGGGGCCACTGGACTCCCCGGGGTGTGGCAAGTGGTACCGCCACCTCTACACAGTATATGTCATTTTGATCAATTCTTCTATTCTCTACAACATGCTCACTATTGCACCCATATTCTTTTCTCTTGATGTGTCGATCGAAGTGAGGTGCTTTACGGGCTTCCCGACGGCAGCAGCGTTCCTGGTCATCGTCCGAAGAATAGACATGTACTTCAAGAGCGACAAGTACAAGGATCTGCTAGAACGTTACCTTTCGCTGTACGAAAACTCTCCAGAACTTAATTCCGATGTCAAGAAGTATGGCAAGGTAATCAGGAACTTACCAAGAATCATGTTCCTCTTCACCTCGATACCAATGGGAACCATAAATCTCATCCCTGCCTACCTAGCTCTCACAGGCGGGCCTAGAGCTCTGTGCGTTCCTGCGCTCTTTCCATTCGACCCGACTGAGAACATTTTCTTATTTTGTTTTACCTGTTTTTTTCAGGGAACAGGAGGTTTTTATACCACTCTGAGCTCGCTGCTTTTCGAGAATGTGTTCAACACGTTCGCTTGTCGACAGTTCGCTCTGACGAAGCACATGTCCAGAGAGTTGCAGCGTATCCTTAGCATACCTCGGGTCGATAAGAGAGGAATTACGACTTTCCAGTCTTACGGTGGTACCCAGATGTCGAAGGAAGAGGCAAACCAAACAGTCTTAGCTGAGCTGAAGCAGTGGGTCAAGAATCATCAACAGTCTGCAAGGTTTTAGCTAAAAAATCAGATAAAAGCTTTTTCTATTTACGGTTATTTTTCAGTACTATTGTCACATGGTCACATGGAGTTCAAATTTATGAAAATATTCGGTAATAAAAAGATGAAAATCTACCAAAACATTTTTTCACATTTATTGAACTTATTTGTTTGAGGCATTTAAACCACAAGCATTATTTATCACTAAATTATATAATAACAATTGTTAATAGGATTAGAAAGGTTGTGACTATATGCAGGGGCATAAATAACAGATGTCTAAGTTTCAAATACCAGTGGATACGGTTATATATTTGATTTTTCTTACATACTTTCATTGTTAGGCAATGAGTTTCAATAAAGACCTAGTAAATTTGGACTGCTCGAGGTCATAAGAATATAGATATATAGACAAGCAAGTGCTCCTCCCAAAAGGACTCTTCTTCTAATTCTGCCTATATTGTAAGTACCGGTCCTGTCCTATACTTGAAATATTTCTCTAATCCGAACTGACCAGTAGAAACAATGGTTTTCTTTCTATAAATATATTAATTAATATATTTTTAACCGTCTCCTCCTAAATGTTTAACAAGCATCAACAAATTTGGATTTAATGAGACGATTGCGAACCTATACCTTATTTGAAACTAATGCGCTAATTTTAATATTAATAAGATTACGAATATATTTAACAACGAACTGATTCAACGTAAGTAGAAAAGACTAGTGGAGAATAGATTTCAAGGAGTAATAATAATGATTTATGGACTTATCTAAGTAATGGGTAATAATGGCTATGGGGTTCTCCATGTAGCAAGTATCGGGCAATTATTAGCTATGGTGCTCTCACGTTACCGGGTGCTGGGTAATAAGATCATTCCAACAACCGATAATGGACCCAAAATGGAACTAACTAGAGTACTGTATTTACTCTAGGTACCAAAAAAATACTGGCCTAAGCCGGATATCGAGTAATAATCGAGCATCCAACAAAACATCAGAAACATATTCATAAAAACTGTTAACAATGTTAGTATGTTTGGTAAGTTTCCTAATAAGTTTATACGGCTAATTATCTTATATTATATTATAGGATTTTTTTTATTTCCTTCCATAAAAAAGTTTCTATAAATAAACAACGAAACTTTCCTAATTAAAGGAGAAGTTGACCGGGGTATAATTCTTAAATTAGCCTTTATTTTAATTGCCAATATTTCGGCCTACGATGTAAGGTTTTCATCTGGCACTGCCGAAAGCAGTAAATAAACTTTTTAAGTTAGAATTACAGTCAACTATTTTCATACCACTCAATTTTTCTTATAATACTTTATATGAGTAGATTAGTTAAATGAAAAGGTTTTCTATGTTTATGAAAAAGATCGGATGTAAATCTTTCAGATTAATTCAATGTTGAATATGATAAAATATTGTTTTAAAATACATATAAAGTGTAAATATATATAAAATGTATATTTTAAAATACCCATTATACAATTTTTTTTTTTCTTAATGACATATTGAAATTTTAAATCAGGTCATTATTTAGACTGAATTATTCATTAATTCAGCACTGGAAATAGTTTGTAAAATTAATGGCGATTTGAAGAATAAGTTGTAATTTATTAATAAATAAAATGATTATACCATTATTACGATCATGCTTATAAATTATAATTTATTTCTTACAGGATGGCAAGAGATCTTCAAGACATGTATTCCATCTCGATCTTGATGCATTTCGTTTTTACTGGAGGCGTACTTTGTATGACTGCTTTTGTTGTAGCTAACGTAAGTACTTAACGTCGATTGTTAAGGTTGAAATAAATAAACAACGAAAACAAAATATTGTTTTATCAATCGTTAAGAGAAAAATAGTTTTTATTTAGAATCTTTTCTTAAAACGGAGGAAACCATTTGAGCTAGGTTCGTACTATCTTGACACTGAGGTTATATAATTGCAGATGGTCGGAGGAGTTGTAAGAGTGTTCCTTTGTGGTCTCTTTGTCTTCGGGTTAATAGTTGAGTTAATGATTACTTGCATACTTGGAAATCTTATTCTATACGAGGTAAACCATTTAAACATTATTTATACAATATAATATATGCATTAAAAGACTCGAACAATATACAAAACACCCACATAAATATATATTATATGATATACATACATATATACTATATACTGAACTATATACTATAAACATGAAAGGCGACGACTTGACGGACGGACAATAGTCCATGTAGTATATGTTAAAATAAATAAATATATATATATATATATATATATATATATATATATATATATATATATATATATATATATATATATATATATATTTATTTATATTTATAGAGAGAGACAGATTAACAAAAAAAAAATGCACATATTTTTTAAATATTTGTAAGATCTTTGTTATGTTATTCTGATTAATAATAAACATTCTATCTATCTATCTACTATATAATGAAATATTTTGTCAGAGTGACACGTTGGAAGCTATGATTGAAGGCACTCATGTCTATACAATGCATAGCAAAATTTACAAGAAATGGTTGAGGATTATATTAACAAAAGCAAATGTTCCTACCAGACTAGTTGCTGTAAGTGTTTTCCCATTAGATATCGAAACCTTCAAGTCCGTAAGTATAGTCAATAATTGGTAATTTATATTTATAAAATAAAATGTATTTATGGTACTACATTATCAACTATAATATCATAATAATGATAGACAATGGCGTTAACATATCCTATCGGTAACATACATAGCTTCCAGTAGTTTTAAATTTGTTTGAAAATGTTATTGATTACAGTCGAATTTCAGTGAAAAATTTATAATATTATATTTATAAAAACATATAATTTAAAATTTGAATAAGTTTTTGTAAGCAAATCGTAGGAAACATTTAATTCAAACTTAATCTAACATCTAACATAAAATTCAATTTAATTCAAAAATTTAAATTTGAGACTGAAGGTTGGGGGTAAATCATTCACCTACTTTGAGATTATTATAGTTTTGAAAATTTATAACTTTAAATTTGGCAAGAAAGAAACTAATAGATATTGTTTTTTTTCAGTTGATGGTCACAACTTACTCATTTTTTACTTTGTTAAAAACATTGAAGCCTTAATAAAAGTTAGTTGATTAAATGTTCACTTATAGAAATGAGGTAATATTATAAAACAAATTCACCGACAAGAAGATTTATTGTGGATACAAGATAACTTGATAGCTTAGACATCAAAAGAATATACTTTATAAAATACTTTACTTATATTTTTTCTGCTTAAGTTAGTTTTTTAGTAAATAGTGTGAATATCAGAAAATGGTATTTTAATTGTATTATAGGAAAATGGCACTGTAGCAAAATAAATAAAAATGAGAAATCTAAAACCCTTATCCTAAATATATATAATTTGTAGAAACTGTCTAATGTTGCAAATATGCAACAATCCAAAAATGCAAAATATTATAAAAAGAATTACAAAATAAAAATTTTACAGCTTCGAAGCAATTATTTATTTCGTGAAATGGTGTAAAATTGTAATATTTTTTAACATTTCACGAAATAAATAAATTTTTTTTTCACGTTATTTGATAGTGATGTATTGATTTCATAGTTATGAACAGTTGCTTGAACATGTGATTAGAAAGTAACCCTAACCTAGAAACGAATGAAAAATGACGTTATAAATATTAATTTATTAAATATGATCTATAAATACAATATTTATTAACTTTTCTAAAGGCATCAAATTTTTAATACAACGCAAAATTGTTGCAAAATAATCCTCATTCGGATACCTATTTCTCCAAATTGCTTCGCACGTTTAATAAAATACATGGTTGTACCATAATTACGAATCTCGTAACATGTTTATGATGCAACTATTCATAATTGTGAAATCGCTAAAGTGAACAAAAAATTCACTGGTGTGTTTAAAGTAAATAAGAGCCAATTTCGCCAAACAACGAATGTTTAGGAATAAAAAACAAGTATATAATAGGATGTTTGAGGTGGTAAAAGATCTATTATACAGTATATCATCAAATAAAATACAATGAAAGTATTTCAGGTTTCGTTCAAGCTCCATGGCAGAAAATCGAATAGAAGCTGGTATATTTATTAGTTTGTTGGTATAAGCAACAACTAAGCACGCTTAAGTTTGTGCATACTTGGGATTTAATCTTAAGGTTCGGAAAAACATTTTTTTATGGAATCAACTATTCGTTATTCTGAAGAGGAAAAACATTTCGGAACAGGCACCGA
Organism: Nezara viridula; assembly: GCA_928085145.1. Classification (NCBI taxonomy): domain Eukaryota; kingdom Metazoa; phylum Arthropoda; class Insecta; order Hemiptera; family Pentatomidae; genus Nezara; species Nezara viridula. The sequence continues at coordinate 205,644,720 of OV725077.1, read as the reverse complement.
TGCGATTGTTAGGAGATTGAAGTAAGACGGTATTACAAAATAAATCAAAGATACAACGATTCATGGACAAATAAATAAAAAATAGATCTATAATTTTAAAAACTACATGATATTTGAAAGATTATTTCTAAAATGTAATTAGACACTTCCATTAACTTTCTATATAACCACAATTGTACTAGTAAGTCAAGCCCTGGTGTCAATTAATATTTGTATATAGTTATTTAAATATAGCAATATGCCATTTATAGCAAAAAATGTTAAAATATTTCAGAAAATTAAATCACTACTTTTTTGATTTGAAAAAAAAAAAAAAAAAATTTGTCATCAGACTATTTTTGGCTCATGGTGGATTGGAGGTAACGCACTAATTCAGAGCTGATGCTCCTCCTTTACAGTGACGTCCACATCATCAACCTCATTATGATAAGCCGATAAAGGTGGGAGGAATATATGGCGAGAATGACCTGAGATCAAATCCCGAGGAAGATGGACGAATAGCTGTGCGGACGGAGACGGATTGGCAGACAGAGGTCGCTCTGGGCTGACGATGTGGCAGATGGCGCTCGGTTTATCGTTGGGCATCTGCAACTGGAGAGGAGTGGCATAACAAAAAGATGACATGTCATTCAAGGGTGCTTCCTCCAGGCGCCCTTGTTCCATATAAACTAGGAGATATGAAGAGGTAGCGACCATTTCATTTAACTGAAGAACTTACAACTAATAACCATTTTAAATTGTAAATAAGTCTCATTTGAACACACAACTTCAATCAGCTGATTGAAAGCCATTACTTTCTATAAGAAAATTTATCTTTATAATACAAAATTTACTGGTAAGGTCAAATTTCAATCCTTATTTTTTACTTTCCTACCTATACTAGGTAAGGAAAGTATCGCGATCGGGTCAAATTTCCGATATGCCATTTTCGACAGAGTTCGGACGTTTCAGAGCCCCTTGAGTTCCAAAACACATTTTTAGTCATTGGTCTGTCTGTGCCAAGATTTTCTCGGGAACTAGAGAACCGATTTTGTTGCTTCCATTTTTATTTCGTAGGATTTTGACTACTGATGCCTGTGACATAAATTGGGTGCTCCATGCGCCATATGTGAAAACATGTTTTTCTATAGACTGTAGCGCAAAAACGGCTCTAATGATTTTGATGAAAGTTTCCTTTAATTGTCGTATACGGATTAAATTCCCAAAACAATTCAGGAAAAAAAAGGAATAAAGAAAAGAAAAATGTTTTGGGGCCTAGCTCGCTAAGTATGTATTCCATGGTAAAATTTATAATAAAACTTTTGAAAGGTAATTAAATTACTAACAAACCCCCCCAAAAAAATCACCGGAATCGAAACAATATTAGCGATGATAATAAAACACCGCTTAGTTTTTTAAAAGGTAATGAAATTTTCTAAAAGAGAGAGAATCACTTTATTATCATAAAATGGTGCTGCCCAATTACATAGGGTTGCTAACAACACAACACAGCATACTTATTAATCACTAAAGACAATTTTTAAAAATAATATACAATTATATAGGATTAACAATATGTATGTTCATTAATTTATTATCATTCCACACCCTTTCTCTTCCTCCTCTCTCCTTATACATTTTTCCCACTTCTCACATTCTCTCCTCTCTCTTTCTAACCTGATTCATACAAATACATGAAGTACAGTGGACGTGTTCAATAAATAATAATATAAAAATGCTGTAAAACACGCATGCCTCCCGCCCCATGAACAAACTCTCCCTATCCGCTCCCATGCACATGGTGGTGGATGATTCCTAGTCGAGGATTATACTCTGCCAACTTTGCCGCGTCCTTTATTTCAACAACAAGGCCTTCAATGAAGCTCCTTGTTGAGTTAGGTATCGTTCCGCGAGCTCCGAACTCGTACTCAAATCTTTTCTTTGATCGATTTTCAGAATATTAAATCTAATTCAATTTTTTTTGTTTCTTGATGGACATATGTAAAGATATAAAAACGTATCTGAAATAGGCAGGAAAGTCATGTGAGTGGACACACCAGATTTTTTGTTATTATTATGAGTGATGGTGTCTCTCATGCCAACAAAATATAAAAACCTATATAATTTGTTTATAAATCCTAGTTCTGTTATAAATATAGTTTAATTAGCCAAGTAAAATAATTGGAAAGTTAAAAAGTAATTATAAGTTGAGTACAGCAGATACTAATACTGAAATACTCCTTCAATACCGTGCACTTTAACAGTCGCTTGCCTACTCACACATTAATATATCTACATAAGGTATGTTGGAAATTTAATGCTCTTTCAAAGTGATTATAATGAATTCCTTTGAGATATGCATAGGTGATATACAGAAAATCCGATGGAAACAGCTATTTCTTGTTACATAACGAAATTATAAACCAGATCTAACTCCTCACCCGTCGATTTTAACTTCTTTAACTTTGCACAAAATAATAATTTCGATAAAATGCATAGTCTCGGAGCATGACAAAAAAAAAAAAAAAAACAACAAAAAACGTGCGGTAATTTCGCTGTTTATGCATATATCTCAGTATGCAATGGAAAATTTCGTTAAGGAACTTCGATTTCAGATTCAGCAACCCAAATAAACATTAGAAAAACAGCCTATACTAATTTTTTCACATCCAACTACCGTTCGACTGGACTAATTCGATGACTTACGAGTACATCCTCAATCAAGGCGAATTCTCTATAAAGGACAAATTCTTTATTACCACAGCAACATTTTTAGACGTCAGCTCTTCCGTTAAATTAAGTGTTAAATTTCGCCACTTTAATTTCAATTTTCGTGTAGAAAGCAACCGCTATTCACCGACTGCCGAAAGTTGTGTATCCAGATGAGGTTTATGTACAATTTAAAATGGATAAAATGAAAGCCCCCCAGTAAAATGAAACGGTCGGTTGCTCCTTAGCTCTTAGTCTACTAGAGGAGTGTAGTACCATAAAAAAGATTTTTTTTAAATATGCTTGATTTTTTTTGACAAGTATTAAATGCTAAAATTACATTGACTTTCACAAAAACATATTTGATGTATGCAATAAAATTGTTGGACTCTTTGTAGTTTGTAGACAATTCCCAAATCGCAAAAAAATTCATCTTTCTGAAATCTGACATGACAATAATACTGAATGTCAAGGAAGATAAAGAAAGAAATGTCAAAGGATATAAATAAGAGCACTAAGAAAATAAAAAGTTTTTCAGAGCTTCAGAATCTAGTCTTTCTAATAGAGAAGTCGCAGTTGTGTGCATATGAATAATGACTGAAATTCCTGACTATTTATTATGCTGATATAAGAAAATATCATTTAAAGGTACTATTTCGCTGGCGCAGTCCACGACAGCGACCGCTATCACACACTGCCAACCGCTGTTGGCGTAGCTATTTCGCTGAACCTGCTCACTGCGGTTGTTATAACCTGCCTATAACCTTCGAACATTTCGCTGTCTCTTCGTACCTGATTAAAAGATCTGTTTCGAAGATAAAAACATGGGCATCCTATCTCTAACTACCGCTTTTTTATTTGAGGAAGAAGAAGAGGAACTGTTGTTTATAAGGTGAAGAAACACCAGTAATATATTTCGAACCAGAAAGAGAGAAGGGTTTCATAACAAATTAATTAATACCCATTTGATGGCAGATGAAGAAAAATTTCGAATTTTTTTTAGATTAAATAAATGCCAATGAATGCAAAATAAGTTTAATTTTGTTTTAAACTTATTAGAAAATGATATAGCTGGAACTATTACCAATGCAGTACAGGATTCAATTAAACCTACTGAAAGATTATCAATCACTTTAAGGAAATAATATAAAGACTACAACTAAGTTCATGTTAACTAGTCAGTTAGTTAATATCTTTCTAATTACGAATACAGTAATAAATGTATTGAAGGGTATCATCATTAACACCTTAGGCAATAGATAGACAAACATTCGAGAAAATTAACGTAGAAAAACAAAAAGATCAACATTATAAGAAAAGTGCCAAACATAAGAGTAAAAACACAAACATTATGAAAAAGTAGAAGAAAAGTTAGTATAACTAATTTATTATTTACTCTCAGATTGTTCTTCACAAATAATTACCGTTTCTATGCTTTTTCTAAGCTCAGTCACATATGATAATATATCAATTTTCGCCTTGTCAATGATGTCTCGCGGCATCTTTCTCAAAGTAGCCGCTATGTTTTTCATAAAAAGTTCTAATTCATCATCTGGTTGTTGTTTGTCAGCCATACGCTGCAACAACTTGAGGCGTTCTTCACTCCTTTTATTAATAATTTCCCAAGGTTTTTTCCTTGAGATATTATGAAACGTACTGGGAGTCGAGTCACTAGCTGATGAATGCGTGACTTACTTGAAGGATTTTTGTTCTCCACTTCAACAGGGGGGTCGTCATCGTCCGATGGAAATATAACTAAATTTGCTGTCCCCTCTGGAGAAATACAGTAGAAACTTGACCGTTCCCTTCTTTTTCATTTAAAAAAGTGAGGCTGTTTAACAAAGGCCATTTTTTGGATGAACGGGGCGCAGCCGACCCCGTTGGAAGTTTCTCTCTTCTGAGAATTTTAAAATAGTTGTCGCGAATATCTTTCCATCTCTTCTTGCAATGGTGATCTCGAATAGAAATAGATTATTAATTAGGATATTTTATAATTGGTCATAATTTCTGTTCTTTACAGGTTCTTGGCAACAGGAGAAAGTTTTACATCGCTTGGGTATGCTTTCCGCGTATCACCAAGCTGTGTGAGCGTTATTGTGAAACAAACATCACAAGCACTGCGAAAAAATTTGGTGCCTGTGCTGATGCCTCCGCCATCTCAGACAACATTCCTCAACAGTTCAGCGGAGTTTCTGAAACTTTGGGGTTTCCCGAACTGTTGTGGAGCCATAGATGGGAAGCATGTAAGAATAAGGTGCCCGAAGAGGAGTGACTTCCTGTACTGGAATTATAAAAATTATTTTTCCATCGTTCTATTAGCCTTAATCGATGCCAATTACAATTTCATGGCCATAGATGCTGGCTCACATGGTAAAGAATGAGATAGTGGCATTTTCAACAAATCCGAAATGGGGAAAGCGATCATTAAAGGAGATATTTACCCTCCAGATAAGGAGCTTCCCTTTTCAGAAACCATGGCCCCATTTGTAGTGGTAGGCGGTTACAAAGGCATATACTGAAGCCATTTACCCGCTCAGCCGCCCATACCGACAGATCAAAAACGAATATTAACAACAAACCTTTACGGGCGCGCCGAGTTTCGGAAAATGGTTTTGGTTTGTTATGCCAAGTGTTTCGGGTTTTTTTATTCGACAATAAATGTAAAACCGGAAACCTGCGACATCATAATAACAAGCTGTTGCCTGCCTGCATAACCTCTTAAGAGATGGATATTTGGAAAAGGAAAGAAAGCCGTTTTATCAATTGGAAGAGGAAATGAGTTTACCTCAAAACATGAGACCACTGTCCCGCGGAGGAAGATTTTCACAAGCAGAAGCCTCCGTCAAAACTTTGGCAAACCTAATAAACAACCTAAATTATTGCATATTTTGATCAGCTGTCATGCTGTTATTTGTAACATAGAATTATATAGCCATCGTTATACCACTGTATATCTGTATATTTTAAGTAAATTTAGTTTTATGTTTGTTATTTTTAGTTCTTAAGTATCAAGAAGATTAAAAATTGTATTTTTTTCGAAAATTATTAATTGTTTTTTTGGATCATTTATTATTTAATCCACACCTCTCACAGCCTGTATCAATAAGCGGATATGATTTTTATACTTTATAAATTTAATTTTATAAAAGTAATCATTTTAAGTTTAAAATTGTTCTCATTTAAAATTTTATAATATCTTTTAAAATCCTCCTGTAATTTAATTACAATTATAAACATATTATTTAAAAAGAAATAATTCAATAAAAAGATGTTTTGTGTTTGGAAGCATTTTTTACTCTATCCAAGCCAGAACAACTTGGAAAAACATTAGAAATAAAAATACCGTAAATCATATACAAGTATACTTCCTGAGGTTTGTTTCCAATATTCCTTTAGTCTCGTTGTTCGAAACCTTTCAATCCGAAAGTTCATAACTTCGTAGAAAAGTTTTGTAATCAACGATAATTAATAAAAATAGTAATTAGTAAACTAATAATTATAGTAAGTAAAGTTGTAATGACCTTATTTTTGTAAACAATCCCCTATCTTCTTCCAATGATTGTTTTTCTTGACATTTCTGTAGTCTGCATGCCGGTGGGTGGTCATACAGAATTCTGTATTGTTGTACCATTTCGATGAGATGCTGATCATCCAAATTATCAAATCCCTTCTTGGACATTGTTTGCTATTGTCTAGATGAACAACCCAAAATTGAGGACCAACCAAAAAAGAACAGAAAGGCGGGAAACGCCAACAACAATAGTCCCTCTAATATTAGATATTATTAGTTTTAAAAGTAATAGTAATTATTGCATAACTGATTAGTAATAAATATCATATTTTTTGTAATTATATCACAGTAAGCGATGTTTAATCAATAATGCAATAAATCATAATGGATTAATAGCCAGAATCTAGTTAACAATAAAGGTCTAGTCTAGCTGATTCTTATTATTTTATCTGGCTACATAAAGCGATATTTGTGTCATCAACACCCATGTGGGGACGGAAATTATAAAACATCGCACCAATTTTATCACACTGAAATTATCTCATGAAGTAATAACAATATTAATATAATAAACATGGAAACATACCTTAAACATCTGTTCAACTAAATCATAAATTGTAAAAAAAAAATTTGAATTCTTAATCTTTCCCAATAATATCAAAATTGCAGATATGACTCAAAATTGCTTAAAGAGGTATACATGGGCCAGTACGAAAAATCAAAACATCGATATTTTGAAAGGAAAATTTAGCCAAGATTTAGATCTGACTCCAGGTAATAAGTTTAAAGGGGAAATGTTTTTGTTGTATCATTTTTTGTTGGTGCAATTTTTTTTTTTTCAATGGAAAGATAACCCTGTAGAGATTAGAAACTATAATATCATAATACTGTCATGAATACAACCTCTCAAGTATAGAGATATATCACCATCAACTCAATTTTTATTTAAAGATTAGCTCAACTACCGATTTAGATCACACACACTAAGTAAGCAGTGCGTTGCGAATGCGTGCAAAAATGCGTTACATCCATAATTTCTCTTGAATGGTAGTCATACGAGTAGGATCTGTATTCATACGAAACTCAGCAACATCATTTTTTAAATTTTATTTTTCAGGAAGGTAATGATAAAAAATCTGATATTATGCTATTTCCTGAAATAAAAGTAAGAAATTATGCAATACAAGATGTTAAATTAAATTATCTAAAAAAAAGTAAAGAATTCCAAAAGTAGAACAATTTTCACATATACACTCAACTTCCTAGATTTTATACATCTCTTGACAATAACAATAGAGCAATTACTGAAGTAATGAAATTTAAACAATAAGGTAGCATTATTCTGAGGATAAAAAAAATAGTCAACACAACTGATTGCTCTCGCTGGGCTTGTTGTTAATTGAAAATAATGCTAATTTAAATATATATTACATCTACAAAGTCTATAAGATTAAATCAGATTACAATTAAGAAGATAAAAAAAAAAATTAAAATTGAAACATATATCATTTTAATAGAATTTTGGTTTGTTCGAATAATTTTTCACATCATTGTTTATTAATTACTTCACAGCATTATGCTATGGTATATGGTATAAGACCGAAAATAAACAGAAAACGGCCCTCGTAGAAAGCTTCAATAACACAGGTGGTATCTGATTTGATGTGAAGTGTACTGAATTTTCCGGGATTAGATCAGAAAGTCTCAGTCGCCAGCAAGAACTGCCTCTTTTTCGCGATTCACTCTGAAAACTGGGATTATTGTGATTCACAAAACAAAGACCAACTGTTTCTTTGTTCTGGAAGCCATTCTCCTGTCGAACAAACAGGATAACTTCTCTGACTTTAAAAGACGATTATGAGGAGTGGGAGAGTTAGGGTATAATAGTTAATCATAATCCTAAGTGAAGGTAAAATATATATATATATATATATATATATATATAAATGTAGGACACCCAGGCAGAGCTATCTGTACGTTTATTCCTAACACTGAGCACTCACTTTGTAAGAAGATCTATTCTTTATATAAGTTTATAATTTTAAGATTATCTTTAGTGTGAAATATTGTGCACCAAACCGATTTTATGTACATTTTTGTAAACTGTAAATGTCATTTAAATAAACTTATTATTATTTTAGAATTTCGCACTTACTATCCACCTAACCTGACCAAGGTGAACGATTAGGCTCGAAAGTTAAACTATGTTTAAGAACATTCTGATGAAGTTCGCTGTGCCCAGGTAACTGCTTTTTGACCTTCTTCAAACATTTTTTCTGAAAGTTTCAAATTTTCAACAGAGCGAATGGTATCGTCTGGAATGAGGTCATTGCTGGAAATTACAGTCGGCGACATAGGTCACTTATGTCTTCCCCGCATATACATTTTCTATAGTCATTATTATTACTTAAATCTGTTCAAGAGCTGATTTATCCTCTCCAGTTGGGCTGTAATTATCGTGGCTGATGAATAAAGAGTGGAGTACATTTTAAATCCTAGGAACAGCTTAGTAAATCTGATATCGTGGATTTCTCCAAAATGTAATTTTTACTGTGGGATGGGAAAGTATAGGTATAGCGAAATAACTAGGAAGGAAGAGGAGAGGTGGAGAGAGAGAGAGAGAGAGAGAGAATTTTTATCTGGTTGCATAAACCTGCTTTCCATATCATTTTTTTTCAATCATTTTTACCTTGTATATCATTCAATAAACCTATAATTAACTTAATAAACAAAACCAAAATAGTATCTTTGCAGTTATATCTAGAGATAAAATTTTATAATAAGTATATTAATTAATGACACAAATAATAAAAAATGAATAACATTTATAATTCACGGTAACTATTTATTTTATTTATAATAAATATGCTTAATACCATAACCAATAGTAAGGGTCAAAACATGTTGATTAATTAATATTATTTAAAAATGGATTCTAAAATAAAGAATGAACCACTTTTTTTAATATAAAAATTACTAATGGTAACTAAAGCGAACTATGAACATTTTGAGCTCAATATTTATTCTTTAACTATATGAACGTTCGCTAGTATTTAAAACCTTACCGACTATATTAAAGGTTTAATCTGTACAACATGGGAATACAGGTTGTGGTGGTGTAAGGAGAGAGGTGTGGGAATTCCAGCAAAAGGGATTCATTGAAGTCTTCATAAGTGCCATCCTCCTACGGAAAAGGGAAACTCTGAACGAGAGCACATGGATAGTGGGAGGAGATGGCCGCTACTACTTCAAACCAGCCTTCTTCAGGGTAATAGCAACCATGGCGGGTCTACAGGTAAGTAATATATATATATATATATATATATATATATATATATATATATATATATATATATATATATATATATTATGTAATTTATTACATTATATATATATAATGTAATAAATTACCGACATATATTTGATATATCAAGAAGGAAAAGGTGGTAACTACTTCAGAATACAAAGAAGGTGCTGCACAATATTGCAAAGTCGAATCTATGAGACCAAAAGTTAAAACAATGTAAGTTCGAATATTATAATCAAAATACCTAAAACAGGCAGTTAATGGATCACCGAAAACCGAGAAAGTGAGAAGCAATCGAAGTTCTATCCCATTCATACTGTTCTATTAAAGTTATTAAACGGGTTTGATCGAACTTGATTCGAGAATAAACTGCAAGTAGCAGTGGAAAGTAAAGGTTTTATCATCTCCCAAAAAATTGAAAAATACAATGGAATTTAAATTAAATGTTTGGATTCCATTTATTTTAGAGGAAATGCAGGAATCACTTGAGTGTTGTATAAACATATTGTAAAACATTCCTCGCTTCTATTCCAATCAATTTTCAAATCGAGTGATATCAATTCTTCAATGAGAAGAAGTATACCACCCGCCAATGTAAAGAATTTTAATCTGACTTTTTAATGATGGTGTTTGATCGCTTCTATCATATAGGATTTTATCTGAATGCATCATATAAATGGGAGATATAGATATAATTTCAAATGGAACAACAACAAAAAATATATATACATATATATATATATATATATATATATATATATATATATATATATATATATATATATATATATAACAAAAATAATGCATTATAGATCCTTAAAATATTTATTGAACTTACTAGTGAATATTTGTTGAAAAGCTGCGTCTTTGATCTCGAGGAATGAAAAAGATTTTGGTATTTTGTAGTGGGGCATACATTTTGTAAATAAATATTATTTAAAAAATCTAAGCAACTTCATAACCACATAATTAATTTAAATTTAATGGCTCATCAGGTTGGCCAAATCGTGACAGCTAAGGACGGAATTCTGACGTCTCCCGCGATGTGCCTCCTGGTGCGGAAAATGAAGGCCACTGGTGGTATCCTCCTCTCGGCCAGCTGTATGCCCGCCGGCATCGACGGTTACTTCGGGATCAAGTACTTTGTCGAAGACGGAAGTGAGTAATTTAAGAGATCATAATGGTCGAGCGTGTTAAAGCGTAAACTTTAACATTTTCGAATCTAGCGACGGCAGTTTTTTTTTTTTTTTTTTGGGGGGGGGGGACCTTCTTTCCTCGCCTTTAAAGCTATACGGGGTTTTCCCGGTCCAGGGGGTGTGGACGAGGAATTAAAAATACTCTCCCGGCACCAGGATGCGAACTCATGACTATTTTATAAATCCATTGTCTCATAGATCAGTTTGCCGGGTAACGGTGGTGCTCGGTGCACATACGTCAGCCCGTTCGGCCACCCCGCCCACAGGCAACGCCGGTTGTAATCGGACCCATGGAATGGACCTCGACCTTCCTATGGTTAGAAAAGGTTTGGTTGTACCTCTAGAATAACCCTCGCCCCTATATGCTAGGAATGGCGAATCGTTACAGTTTTAATTGCTGTAATCAAAATCGTTAGAGCGGTTTTCGAGATAATCGTAAAAATGTGTTTAGTTCATTATATGCAGTGCGATTTTGACGAAAAAGTTGCTGTAACATCCCTAGCATATAAAAATCTTAAATATGCAATATCAGTTCCATACGTCTTTTCGTTTTTGAGCTAAACTGTTAACATATACACAGACCATTTTGCGGGACTTGGTAATTTGAACTCAGAAGACCTCAAAATGTGTATTTCCGTTGAAAACTCAGATTAAAAAAAAAAAAGGCAAGCAAAAGTAAAAAACGCTGCAACTATTACGTAATGTTTAATTATTTCCACATAACTCAGTACTATGTAACCATAAACATTAATTAATAATTGCAGCGTTTTCAAAACATTGTAGTTTGATGGGATTATTCAAGCATTATTTATCATATAACAGCGATTGATTTGTTTTTCATACTTTTTTTATTATACCTTAACTTTTCATATAAACTTCGTATAAACTTTTCGGGGGTCGGGAGGGGGGTAATACAACTCAAATAAATAATAACACTTAACAATCAAATCCAATTAATGGGTTTGTTATTATAGGATTTGTATAATTTGTTAAAATAGGATAGAGGCGAAATAAAATAAATACATTTGTTAAAACTAACTTTCTAAAATAGAAAATGTTGATGCATGATTGAAAATGCGTCTTTAAATAACTATTTATAAAACTAATATTCACTGATGTCCTATTAGGCGTTGCTTCAGAACCACTTCTCAAGGCCATTCGTGATATTGCGAAAAAGTTGGAAACAGTAAGTTATGCCTTGGGAATAAATTTCCCACTGGACGAGTTAACATCACATATTTTCTGGGTAATATATAAATATGTATTTTTTCTCCTTCAAAATAGCATATTATTCTAAGGTTATTAATTAATTTGACTGGTTCAGAATAAAATTCAGTTCAAGTCAGTATACAATAAAACGATATAATTAGACTGTCTTGTCACATGTCATCATATTATCATTCTATTTAAAACGTTTTTAGTATATAACGTAATAGTCATTATGTATTAAAAAAAAATTAAGTAAAAACTATTCTTTTTGAGGTCTTATCTCTTATTATAAAAGTTAAACATATATTTTTGACTTTGCAGCTTGTGTCTGATAGAGTCATCCGAGTTAATTTCACTAATTCTGTAGGGACCCCTAGTTTCAGCACAACTTTTATTATCTCCTTTCTATTAATGCTATCGTAGGCCTGCCTGAAGTCGATTCTCTAAGGATAATTAAATATATTATATTTTTTTTCTCAGGTCGAAAACCACTTGATGAGCGTGACTGTGGTAAACGCAGTGAGGATGTATGCTGACTATTTAAAAACAATCTTCGATTATGACAAAATTAGAAAATTATTGTGTGGTGACGAAATAGTCAGTATTCCAGTGAGGATTTTAGTTGATTGCATGAAAGGAGGTATTTTTTATATTTTTAATATTAACAAATAAAATATAGTGATCTTGAGAATTTTTTACAATAAGCAATTTTCAAATTAAAAAAATATATATCAATAGCTATCAGAGCATCTTCTCATCAAAATAAAAGTGTAATTTCTTCACCTGAACTGACAGACTTAAACCGATAGAGTTTGGTTACTTAGTAGATGGATTTCAATACTTTATTATATTATACATAAGTCGGAGTTCCACTTTTCTTGTAAAAATCAGCTAAAAGAAACATTTTTCTTTTATTTATGTACCAGAATTGATTTGTTCGATTTTCGTTGTGGTGTGATTTATTCATAGCGGTTAGTCTGAGGAATGAGTGCGTCAAGTTTTCAAAAGAAACTCGTTCATCGTTTTAAAATAAAATTTATTTGGAATAATCTCCTGATGAAATTAATGATTCCCAAATTATTAGAATCCGAGCGATAACGAGTTCCAAATGCTTCCTCATTATTCATAAAGACAAGACCTCAATACAGTACTACACCCTCACCTCATCATCCCAAAAAATACCGTAAGATAAATCACCTACCCCAAGACCTACTGGACCTAATCCACAGTAAACAAACGATGCTCTAAAGGCCATCTGGCAAAGAACATCCTGATGACCGCAAGTTATTTAATTATTGTTCTAAACTAATAAAAAGGAAATGGAAACCTTTAGATCCCAATCCTACAATTTCTACCTTTTCTCACTATCTCCAAGTGATAACTCCCTCTGGAATGCAACCAAAAAAATTTTTTAAATCCCACTCCATTTCCCACCCCCTCTGTCGTTATGATGGTTCCTGGACTTCGTCAGATCATCTATCCTACACATTCACTCCAGCTCCCCGTGTGTATGTGTATCCTCATCCCGAGCTCCATCCCACTCACACTGCTGAAGTTACGGAATCCTGTCTCTATCTCAAATCCTGTTAGCCCATCCGAGGTCAGCTTCCTAATAAACAAATTAAAACCCCGAAAATTCGCTGGATATGATCCTCTTACGTCCCAAATCCTTAGACAACTTCCCAAAAAAGGATCAGTGGCGTTCCGATCTCTGATTCATCAAATGCAGAAGAGAATAGGACTTCAAACTTCCAGATCACCAATAGAGGCGTTAAATTTATCAAATTAAAAAGTTCTGATGGTGACATATGTATCGGCACTTGCATGCTTTACCTTCCTAAAAATGTAAATATAAATAATAAAAACATTAAACCTAACGTTAAACGTGAGAGGAAAACGTTAAACCTATATATCATCAGCAAAAAGAGTTAAAAATAATACCTCAACTACAAATTAAAAAAATAGAAACATTTAATGAAGCATTAATAAAATTTGTAATTGATGGGATGGTCCCTCTGCGGTTAGTTGAAAACAAGTATTTCAAGGAAATATTCGACGAACTTAAACTTGAAAACACCAATATAGACATCTTTAGTCGGCAAACTTTGGGAAGAAAAGTGATCGATATTATTTATAGTGTGAACGAAAATTGAGGGTTATATGTAAAGAAACAACTTACATTTGTACAAACTTGTGACATTTGGTAGGCCCGAAAAAGAAGTTTCTTGGGAGCTACTATGCACTGGATAACCGATAAATTTGAAAGAAAAACGTTAGCTTTGGCTTATCGTCGTTTTCGAAACATTCACCTGAATGAGTTAAATTGGTTATGATGAATGAGTGGTAAGACCGATTCAGCCGACTGAACAAATCGAATCACTTTTTTATTAAAAGAAATATATAATCAATATGGATTGTCAAACAGTATGATAAGTAGCTACGCTCACAGACAACGATAGTAATTTTATAAATCCTTTCGACTTTTTGGAGTAAGGAGTAGGCTAATAAACTGTGAATCGAGCAATAATACATTTTTTAAGCCAATTTCAATTGTTGAATTTTCACAAAGTGAACATTACGAAGAAGGAAATGAAACTCACGCAGTAATTTTTCTGATTTATCAAGATTTTCATCTTGTCACATAAGATGTTGTAGTCATACATTAAATGTGTTTCAACATATTGTACCAAAGCTATCGAAACTTTTTTAGAGTTGTCAATTATTCATGATAACTTACTAAAAAAATGTAATGTTCTATGGAAACTAGCTGTTAGAGCAAAAACAGGTGAAATTATTCTCGATATATTGGGTCGTAATATTTCTCGCCCTATAGAAACTAGATGGAATTCTCTTTACGATTAGGAAATAACAAAAGAAGAAAACAACGAGGACCTAAGTATTCTGGAAGAAGAGGTAGAAAAGCCAATTGAATGCTTGAAAAAGAAAAAGGCAGTAGGTAGTGATGGTATTCCTAACGAGCTTATTATTGAAGGGAAAGAAGCATTAACAAAACCTCTCAGAATTATCTTTAATAAAATAATTAAGGAAACGTCAGTACCACGCGAGTGGAAAGTGAGCAAGATTGTTGTTCTGCATAAAAAAGGAAAATTTAGGAAAAGAGCTTTCGCCCTATCTCATTCACCCAAAGTTCATATAAACTCTTCTGTAATATAATAAAAAATAGAATTATAAACCCTATTTACCAGGACCATGATATAGAACAAGCTGGATTTCGACCCACATTTAATACAAAAGATCAACTTCAAAGTGTTAAACAAATCAGCGAGAAAAGTAAAGAATATGGCTTGCAAGTCTACTTATGTTTTGTTGACTATTCCAAGGCATTTGATGCGATCAGACATAAATATATCTGGGAAGCCGTAAACGAATGTGGAGTTGACAAACTCTACTTTGATGTAATCACTGAACTATATAGGAATGGAAAGGCATTTTTTAGCTTTAGATAGAGAAGATGATTACTTTGAAGTTGAACGAGGAGTCAAACAAGGGTACTCTTTATCTTCAAATTTATTCAATTGTGTTCTAAACAAACTGTTAAAAGAATTGAATTGGGAGAACCAGGGAATATCAGTCAATGGGAAAACACTGAGCAATCTAAGATTTGCTGACGACATATATTTAATATCCTCGAACATAGATGGCCTTAAAGTAATGATTGGAGAATTAGTAGAAACCTGTAAAAAATATGGACTGAAAATGAATATGGGAAAAACTAAAATAATGACAAACTCTGCTGAAATTTCAATCTATGTAGACAATAAACTGGTAGAATGCGTAGAAGAATTGATTTATTTGGGCAAAACAATTGAAATGTTAATCAACATACAAATTTAATCGATATTTGAACCGAATTTACTTATCAAGAAAAGACTAGAAGAGCATTTAAACTTCAAGACGGAAGTGTTGAAAGGCAAAACGTCAAGCTTGAAGAGTTTTTTTTTTTTTTGAAAAGGAATACTACTTTTGAAAACAAAAGGTTAGATATCTGTAAGAATAATATATAGACGGTTAGACAAAGACGTCGACTAACTTCAAGTAAAAGAGATCAACCATCAACTTACAAGTCACCTTAAGACTTGTAGGATGACCAAAACACAAAAACCAAAAACTGCAACAACTAAAAAGCGAGCTCCAGCTTTTGTAAAACTTTCGAAGTTAGATAAACCAGAACTTCCTAAGAACGAAATCCGCGAGAAACCAACATTGCAACCTATCTCTATTCAAATCACCGCATCTAAAGAAACCGCGTCTCGAACCACGACTAACTGACCAAGAAATAAAGAAAAACGTTGCATAATTTTAAAGCCTCCTCCTATTCATGTGAAATCTGTCCAAAATTTTAAAACTTTATGTCAAAGGTTGGCATCTGAAGTAGGCCCTCGAGGATTTTACTACAGTTGCAGCATGAATCAGACAACTATCTACCCGTCCACTTCAGATGACTATCGTATTTCATACATACCCACTCCAGAAAGAAAAATATTTTCGCATAGTTATTAGAAATCTCCACCCTACAACTTCAACTGATGACATTACAGTTGAACTTAATGATCAGGGACATAAAGTTAAAAATATAACCAACGCACAACATCCAAAAACGAAATTTCTTTTGCCGATATTCTTTATTGATCTGAAACAACACTCCAAAAATCAGGAAATATTCAAACATGAATATTTGTATTATACATTAATAAAAATTGAAGAGCCATACATGCGACATGCGAAAAGAACCACCACAATGCCAAAGATGCCAGGCCTATGGCCATACAAAAGGCTACTTTAGCCTTCCTGCCAAATGTGTCAAGTGCGCAGTACCACATCTTACAGCATTCTGCACAAAACCAAGAGAAACTCCGGCTACTTGTGCCAACTGCAATGGTGAACACCCGGCAAACTTCAAAGGATGCACTATCTTTAAAACTGCTTCGAAACAAGCAATTAACCAATTATATATCCCAGAAACTAGAGTAGATGAACAATCTTCCTCTACTCGAAACCGAAAATCGTTCGATAATACATTTTTGGAGCCAATTTCAACTGTTGACTTATCAGAAAGTGGACATGACGCCGATGGAAATGAAACTCGCGGAGATATTTCTGGTTTATCAAGATTTTTATCTTGTTACATAAGATGTTGTAGTCATATAATAAATGTGTTTCAACAGATTGTACCAAAGCTATCGAAACTTTTGTAGAGTTGTCAATTATTCATGATAACTTACTAAAAAAATGTAATAATCTATGGAAACCAGCTGTTAGACCAAAAACAGCTGAAATTATTCTCGACATATTGGGTCACAATCTTTCTCGCCCTATAGAAACTAGTTGGAATTCTCTTTACGACAGTTAAACAAATGGTCGTTATTAAAGAAAAAAGCTACCAACTATTCAGAGCATTAAATTTAAAACATCTAACCAGTGTAGAGGAATTCCAATATATTTCTGAACACCTGGAGTGTATAAAACCATTCGCCGTTTTGATCGATATTTTGCAAGCAGAAAACAATATATTATTCCGAAGTTTACTACTATCAGTAATTTCTTTCAGAAAATTAAAATAAAAATAAATGTATTTATTGACTTCACCAAATCTCGCTGCCTCAAATTATTAATTTATAAAAGCAATTTAAGATCGGCCCTTCTTTATCGAGCACCAATGTTAATAAATATCAGCATCAACGGCAACTAAGTTTCAGCAGTTTCGAAAACGGAGTTCTGAGGCGTATCATTGTAAGGAACACTTCATTACAGTGAAGAAAAACAGACCAACTCCACAAGACCTTAGAACTATCGACTGTAACAGACTTAATAACACGCAGGCACATCAAATTTGTTGATAGTCCGCAATACTCGAATAATCCGCTATTTTGAAAACTGACTCCGACGGAACGGCCACAGAGGTGGAAACACACACAAAACTCCTCAGGCTTGACCAGACTACGGACTACAGGCTAACTGGACCGACAGAAGACAACAAGAGCTCCATCACTAGACTATCGTTTCGGCAACTATCAATTTTCAAAAATTTGAATTTCTCATAACTCCCTTACAAAGCACACCATTAATGCAGTACAAGGGATACCATTCCAAGAAGTTAAAATTATGAAAAGTTAAATAAATTATCATTTAAGAAAAAAAATGACAACCTCTGAACACATAATTTATAACTATTATAATTCTTATTTAATTTGCAGTATTTCTACTTACTTATCTTAAAAAAATTGCTTATTTCTTAGGAAATATATTTTTACGTCGTTAATTTAAATGAATTACTAGGAGAAAACGATCGGTAGTCTTTCTAGAAGGAGGGTTGTGATGAGTAAATGGTCCTTCAAACTTCGTAGTTTTCGGTTTAAATTATTTACCGAATGATGGTGCTCATTTTTAATGTTTCAGTAACATGTGTGTTTATGGCACTATCATAACGAGGACCGTTTCTCAGCTTCTCAAAGAACTGCCACTATTTTTGGTTAAGCCAAAGTTATGCCATACCTATCCTATATGAATAAATAAGTATCAATCTATTCTTGAAAACAATAACGAATTTAGTTAGGAATTGGAAGATTGATTCATTCGAGTTCTTTTCCTTCTGATGAACGATGATTCTCGTAAAATAAAAAAAATATTTATGATAATCCCTCCAAAAAGTGTAAGTTTAATTCTCTTTGAAAATCGTAAGGAAAAATATCGATTAGTTCGATATATGCAATTAAAACTTTTAAAATATCAAGAAGAAACCTGTTAAATATATTTTGTATAGTTAATTTCAGCTGAGCTTATTTGTGTTCAAGCAGTAGATGCTACTTACATAATGCAAACCTTCTGAATAAAAATAAATAGATTGGAAAATAATTTTGATAGGGAAAACACTAAACGAATGTTAATTTCATTACATGTCATGAATTGATTGATGTGACAATTGTGGAATAGATATTTTATCAGAACCATTCCCTTACTTGTAATAATATCGAAATATTTTATTCCTATTCCGTTTTTCTGATTCCTATTCAACATCAGCTGCTGGACCTTACGCGGTAGAAGTTCTGGAATACGACCTCGGTGCCTGTTCGGGAACTGTTGTAAACGCTACTCCTGAAGAATATTTCAATACAGGTTACCCAAGTCCGAGGAATTCAAGAGCTCTTGTGCAAGGGCTAAATACGGGCAATTACAACGCAGGATTTGCTCTAGACACACTCGGTGTAATTATTTATCATTACTTTATGATGTCAAATAGCAAGAAATCTTATTAGTAATTTACCATTATTTTGGCAGGACAGGGTAATGGTGATGGGACGAAGGGCCTATCATGTTAGTTCAGGAGATTCTATAGCTATTTTAGCTAAGCACCTGCATTGCATACCATACTTCCAGCTACATGGGATCAACGGTTTTGCAAGGAGCTTTACCACGTCAAAAGCCCTAGACAGGTTTTATTAATTAACTTATTATTGTAGAAACTCTTAAACACATTATTTATTATTATTTTTTTAGCGTTGTAGAGCCAATGAAAAAGCCTTTGTATGAAACTCCTCTTAACTGGACGTATATATGTGACCTAATCAAGAAAGAACAGATTTCCTTTGCTGGAGATGACCATTATGGGTATGTAACCTAAGCTTTAATAGTATTTAGTTAAAACT